>BTRK01000005.1:20715655-20772191 GCA_036245805.1 Pristionchus mayeri | reverse complement strand
GTATACGCAAACTGAAGGGAAAGATGAAGAAGGAGAGGGAGTCTCTTCTTCCCCCACCTTCGACGCTTCGATGAAATGGTGGTACATTGTAGCGATGTCCTCGAACGACTTCATCGAGTATTTGTACCTGAAATATTGAAGGATGGGATAAAAGCTAGTTTACGATCTACAGTATCCTATCTCCTCACCCATCCAGTGCATTAAGTATTCCCATGGCAACTGCTGCCCCGGAGGGAGGAGGGGGACCACAAATGTGCCTGCTCCCTTGCAGTGTTACGGTAATCACGTCCTCCTCGTCTCTGATTATCGATCGATAACCAGCCATATCCTCGAGAGTGATGAGACCGCCTGAGAAGAGAAGATGAAGAGAGAGAGAGAGAGAGAGAGAGAGAGAGAGAGAGAGAGAGAGAGAGAGAGAGAGAGAGAGAGAGAGAGAGAGAGAGAGAGAGATACTCGTCTCACCATTTGCATTGAATTCTTGAACGACCTTCGTGGCAATTTCCCCCTTGTAGAATAGCTGGATGGGATCGGTCGAATTGGCGACTTTCTCGAGTGTCTCGACGAAAGATTGTCTGGACAGGGAATAGCAGACTCCTCCCCCTCTCTCACCTCGTTCTGATCTGTTGTCCTGGCTGGTAGACGTCTCCCGTCTTCGGATTCACGAATCCACTCATCGTCGGTTCCTTCAGAATCTCGTTTCTCTTAGAGGCAAGAGCCTTTGCCAGAGCATGCGAAGTGGGATAACCTGCAGAGAGAGAGAGAGAGGAGTCCCCCCAGAGGGAAGAGTGCCTTCACCTTCCTTCATCAGGGCGATCGTTGGCTCCACCAGACTCTTCCATGTCACTTTCCCACTTCCGAAGTGAGTGTACTCAGTCCACAGTCCATGGAGTTCTCCCGGGACGGCGATTGACCTCCAGCCTGAATCTCTCCTTCGTTCCCCCTTTCCCCCCCCTCCTCCCTCTTCCCCACCAATCTGGGCCTCATCCCAATGGTCCTTGAACATGTTCTCCTCTGCTGCTGCGGGTGCGACCTCTCTCGCATCGATGACATGGCACTTCTTCGTAGTCCTGCCAATGATCTTTGATCACTCCTTCTCTCCCTTCACTCACGCATTGTAGATAGTCATGAAGTGACCTCCTCCTATGCCTGCTGAGTGAGAATCCATCACTCCTGCATTCGAGAGAGATCAGGGAGAGGGAGGGGGGGGGGGTGGAGACGGGGAAGGGAGGAGAGGGGGGAGAGGAACAGGAAAAGGACGAACCAATGCAGAATAGCGAGGCAATGGCTGCATCCACTGCATTTCCACCCTGAAGGAGGGCATTCCTGAAGGGGAGAATTGGTTTTGATGAAGTCTCGTCTCCACTCGCCTTCCTATCTCTGAGCAGTATTCGTTATCAGCTGCGACTCCTGCCTTGGAGTACTTCCCGAGAGGAGAAATGGAGGGAGGAGGCCAGTTGGGGATACGGTTGTTGTCCTGAAGGGAGGAGATATCTCATCTAGATGAGGGTTGAAGGCGGAGGGAGGGGGGAGGGGGGAAGGGGGGGAGGGGGGGGCGGAGGAAGGGGGGAGAGGGGCGACTGACACTGTTGAGATGGAAGTAGAGTGCAGCGAAGCAGACAGTAGTGAGTAGGAGGAGTATAACAACGAGTCCGAATGAAATCATCATTGCATACCATTTCCTGAGTGGAATTACTCAATAATAGATTCCCCCCTCACCAACTCTGTATCAGAATTGTGACATGGAAAGACTCGTTATGCATGGGGACAAAGGAATAGACTATGCCAATAATTTATTGCCCAAATCAATGGCGAGAATCTTACCTAACGCACAATTTGCGTGCATAATCAGGGAACGTTGACAGTTAATAAGGCGGCTCAGTTTCTCTGTGTCACTAATTGATTTGTGATCGGATAAGTTTCCTCCATAACTTCACACAACAAATCTCGCAAAAAAGATGGTCGTCCGAATCTTTTTTAACCTAGAAATCCCATTGATTCACTAAGAAATTCAGAATTATGTTCGGCAAGTGGAACAAATGGATCTATAACATGAGTATGCTTTGAGGATGGATAAATCACCCGTGTTTAGTCTCTTCTTCGGCTGGAATCAGAGGAATTTCCTCGTCGAATGGTCCTTCCTCCGGGGGAAGATTCTCCCTCAACAATCAACGTCAGCGTTGCTTCAATCAACGTTTATTTCCATCGTATTCAATCTGTTTCGGGAAGTTTCAGTGATCGCTCCACGTACTTTTACATCCATTGAGCTCCGCATGGGACGTTCAGTACGTTCAGGACTTTTCCAATATTCTTTGTACCGTAAATTCTCCTATCCACTAATTTTCCAGAATAATTCGCTCAGGTTCTGGATCTCTTCACAAATGTTCAAACTTACTCATTGGGAGGCATTTCTGAACGATTTCTACTCCCCCGACAGAAGAAAACTGCCTGAAAGATAATAAAAAGTGAATGAAAAGAGACTGAATCGAGGGTAAACCGAATCGATTGGAGTGGAAGGAATCAGGAGAAGGGAAGGGAGAACGATAAGAGAAGAAGAGATAAGGGGATGAAGCGAGAATGAATTGAAACTGTGATAATTCATGGACACGAAGTGGTACTAGGCAGTGAATTCCTCTCTTTTCCATCTCTCAATTTACCATTTGAACTCTTCTGTTCGTGTATCAATCTCACACTTCTATTGATATCGATGGTTTTCGAAACTGATTTGCCATTGTAAAGCCTCGCACAACGTGGAAATGAGGAATAAAAGAAGAGGAATTGAGGGGAGAGGGAAACGCGTGGAAGTGACCTCCTAGAGAGAATAGAGTACACACTCCCCCTCTCTCCCGCTCTTCCCTCTCCCTCATCTCGACCCTTATTACCAACAGATTACCACCTGTCCTTTAATCTTCCTATCAACTTCATCGTTTATGACATCTGCAGAGTTCTTTTTCTGGAAGTGTCGTGTATCTAATACCAACTTTAGGCACTTCTTGGATATTTGGCCCACCCCCTCTCTCCCCCCAATCACAAAGGGATTGTGCGACCGAAAATCAGGGAATGATACCTAGAAATGAGTGAGGTGGAGGAGGAGGGAGGGGGGGGGGTGGGCCAATTATCCAAGAAGTGCCCAACTTTAAAGTTACCCAACAACCGTCAAAATGGCCTATATTTTTATTCCTGAAACTGATAGACATAAAAGAGACTAGTAGAAATGCAATACTAATAAAATCAGAAAATCAATAATTAGTCACAGAATTGACCTCAAAACATGTGTTGTGCAACCCTGATCAAGACCGATTTTCCCGCGAGGTTTGAAACATGAATATTTAGGGTGCGGTAATTAGCGTTCACAAGCCCTGTTCTATGCCAAATTCATCCTCGCTTCTCCTCCGGTTGTAGAAATATATATTTCAACAGCAAAATCTTCAATATTAAGCCCACATAATCGATTAAACAATATATTTTTTAAAACTGCGCTTAAAATTACGGTACTTAGTGCATGTTCATGTAATTCGCGGTAAGGTATTGTTCAGGCGCCAATATACAAATTTTGCACGGTTGTTGGGTAACTTTAACTAACCATTCCGAACGTATAAATGATGGAGAAAAGTTGAGGGTCTCATCTCTACACGAAGGACTGTTCCCTGATTCTCAGCTATTTCAGTTCTGTTGGATGGAGTGGCTATCTAAATGGAAGGAGGGATGTCGAAGAATCGTGAATGAGAGTGAATCATTCTCGTCATCTCATCTGTATGGCTTGAGAATGGTGGCGATTCCATTGATCAACGGGCTAAACGAGATGATAATGAGAAAATCCAAGAAAAATTCACTCGTATTCTATACAATCGGTGTTTTCCGTCTCCGTCATATCCTCTTGGTCTACCATCCTACTCTCAACGTCTGTCTTTCCTGGGTCTTCAAGCGCTTTTTGAGAGGAGAGTCACTTATGATTTAGTCCTGGCCCGTAGGATTATGTATGGAGACACCATACTCGATAGAAGTAATTTTTTCCTGTTTGCTCCCCTAAGAGAAAGGACCAACAACTTTGGAATCCATATTGAGAAAACCAAATCCACACCTCGATACCACTGTTTTTCTAGTAGAGTTGCTAGGATTTTGAACGCTCTTCCTACCCATGTATTGTCATCCCCCAGCATCTCTGTTTACAAGAAGAGATTGAGAGCTCTAGAATTTGATTTTAGTAAATATATTTTCCAATAGTACTTCCTTCCACTACTTCCCATACCCATTCCCACAGTCCCCATTCCTCCACCCTTCACCCTCGTCCCCTCCCCCTATTTAGAGGTCTTCTGACGCTGGATCTCGGAGCAGAGTCTAGCTGGTCTACATCGAGTGCCTCCTCCTCGATAAAACTCCCCATCCGACCAGACGAAGACAGATGAGGCCAGCCGATTGGACCTTCTCATTTTACGATTCCAATTCCATCCTCCAGCCCCACATTCCTCCCTTCATATCGTATTTCGTCCTCAGTGTGGGGAGAGTCAACACTCTTGTATCACAACGCATAAGTAATTATTCGTCTTCCGTTGCGCCGCCGAGCGTAGATTATATATATTATATATATATATATATATATATATATATATATATATATATATATATATATATATATATATATATATATATATATATATATATATATATATATATATATATATATATATATATATATATATACAGTCCTGTTGGTTTCCCATGTGAACACGTTGCGCTCCGAGTAACCCCGAGTAACCCCCACTGACCCCACGGGTCAAGCACGTTCATCTTTGAGAGAATTGTGCTTAAATTAATTTCGTTGTGTTCAGCATGCAATTCTGCATCGAATCATATACAATTTGTACTATTAAAAGTTTAAATATTTCGGTAAATTAATTTTGAAGCTGTTGAAAATAAAAAAATCACTTCCCGGTGTTATCAGGGTAATAATTCTATTTTCCAGTTCTCTTTCAAATTTTTCCGGTTTTCATACTTTTGATAAGTTTTACGGTTCCCCTTTCTTAGTTTTGTTTACGTTATAAATAATATTGACTTTGTGGAGTAGTATAAACCATACAAATAATGGGAAATAGCGAATCGTATCAAAAGTCTGAAAACCGGAAAAATTTGAAAGAAAACTGGAAAATAGAATTAATACCCTGATAACACCGGGAAGTGATTTTTTTTATTTTCGACAACTTCAAAATTAATTTACCGAAAAATTTAAACTTTTAATTGTACAAATTGTATATGATTCGATGCAGAATTGCATGCTGAACACAACGAAACTAATTTAAGCACAATTATTTCAAAGATGAACGTGCTAGACCCGTGCGGTCAGTGGGGGTTACTGGGGGTTACTCGGAGCGCAACGTGATCACATGGGAAACCAACTGGACTGTATATATTATATGCCAACCTGGTCTTGATCGTGCCAGTAGAAGAATATGGAGAGAGAAAGACCCCCAGAGGGGGGATGGAAGGGGGTGGAGAGCACGTTAAAGTCACCCAACAATGACGAAACTAGGGTTCCCCAAGTGAAACAATTCTTTTTCGAGACTGTAATTAAATTATTGTCTCCCCTCAATCCTGTATCTCGCGGAGACGTCTCTCGGTCAGAAATGAGAGGGAGACAATTCGAGAGACGTCTCTTTTTCCATTGTTCGTGAATAACAATAGTCACAATTGAAATTTCGTCTCTCAAAATTTGAATGCAATAATATTATTCCATTATAATGGAGACCCAAACAAAACAATATTAAAATGAGGGAGACGTCTCTCGTCTCCAATAACAAATGGAGACCATAATGGATCCTTTGTTCAATCGTCTCCACAATTATCTCACTTGCGGAACACTAGACGAAACCATGATCCCGTAGCGTGTACGAGAGAGTATGCAAAAGTGAGAGAGCGCGGGATTACGCTGATCATTTCCGGCTTTCCCTTGAAGCTATTATTGATTTTTAGCATTTTTGTATATTCATTCTCAACTAATTCAGCCATCGGCTATTCGATGGAGGATAAAAAATAGGGGGTCGATTTTGTCCTCGTCCGGTAACTTTAAATCGAGAGGGCGGAATTATATTATATGAATACCGATTTGGAATCCTAATGAATGAAACGTACGTTAGGCTTGCCAAATTCTTGGGATATAAAAGTATTTCAGCTACATTTGGCATAACTAATATAAAAAATAAATATCTAAAATAATTTTCGCAAGCCGCAATCAGAACGGGAGAGAAACTTCCTCTTTCACGTGCCCTTCGGGTGAGTGAACATTGCACTGTAGATTAAGATGGAACCCCCTCTCTTCAGCATTAAAACGATTAGGGACGGCAGCCCGAATTTTTGAGTACGGAATATTGGTTGCCTCCTTCCGACGCTTTTGCTTTCAAACTACCGTAATTTTCAAGCCAAATTCTTTCAATATTTTAAAACATTTTTTAAAAATATTTAATGTGATTTTCAAACTATTTTATTGACTGGAATGAATATAAAGATATAATGAAAGTGCAACAAGCATGGCAAGAAGGTGCATGCTGTAGAAATGAAGACGCACGAAGCGATCGAAAATAAGCATGTTTTCAGAATTAAGTGTTGCAGCTTTATTTTCTCAGTTTTGGTAGATTATCAATCACAAAAAATTGTTTTCACAATAAAAATAAATAAAAATATAAGATATTAGAGAATGAGGCCGTCAAAGTTGGGCATTTTACCGTTATGAAAATAAATTTTTTTGCTTTTTCTTTAAACCGCTAGTAGTACTTTCGAGATTTTTGGCTATATTGCGATAAACCCTGTTTTACACCACATACTAGAAAACAAAAAATATACTGGTAGCGGTTTTATAGAAAATGCTATTTTACTTAGATGTTACCGTAATCCTTGCACTTGCTTGACGATTCTGAAACACCGAGATATTTTTGGGTGTTTTTGGTTAGAAATGGTGATATATCGCATTTTTTAGGGTGGGTTAAACATTAATAAGAAATTAATTAATTCATATGAACGGTGCTGAAATATTTTATCGGATTTCAGTTTGCGATACATTGAGTATGAAAGTGACTTGTGATGCGCTCTGCTTGGATCCAAAACGTCGGCTTCTTTATCAACACATATTATTGTTTTTCTTATTATTTTACATTATTTTTGAAAAACTAAAGTGAAAAGTCGAAATGGGGTAGAGTAAGCTTCCATTTGCACACCAATTTGTTAATTGTTCTGCTCATTCATAAACACGGCTGCTGTCCCTAAAAACGATGGCCGATTTGCTAGAACAGATTAAGAATCAAATGGAGGAATGTGACATGCTGTGGAATAGAGAGAAAGAGGGAGAGATCGAAGATGACTCCCACCTCATCGAGTGGAAAAGAGAAGATACAGATGAGGAGAGATCAATTGGTGGACACTCCTTCCAGGCTCCCTTCTACCTCGACCACTCTGACCAGAAGAGGAGGACCACTCGAGAGAGAAGGAGCTCCTCAGAAGCCTCACCCATCACCCCATCAACCCCCATTGACCCCCCAACCTTCTCGATTCCCCAGCCCACACAGACCCACCAACCCTCTCTCTCCCTATCGACTTCCCAGCACCAGGATGCAACTCCCTCTCCCCCAGTTCCTCCTCCACAACAGCCGACTACACCCCGTGTGATTCCCTCTTCGAGAGAGACAGGGCATTGCGGGATTCCCTCGGTGGTGCAGTCTTCACTCTTCTCCTCACCCCAACTCATGTTCATGGGGACGGACGGAAAGCTGCAGCCAATCCCCTCCATCGTATACGTGGAGAGAACGGAGAATGGACTGATTCAAGTAAGAAGGGGGGGGGAGGGAAGGGAGGGGAGGGGGAATGATGCATCTGCAGCTGTCGCCTCCTACTCCGAACCCGCACCTCTTGATGTCTATTCCGTCGACGGGAGGAAGTGGAAGAGGATCGAGAAGGGAGAGGTGAGGAGCATTCTATCAAGGGATTAGAGAGAGACATGAATGGACTATTGCAGAAACCTATCGACTGGGAAGAGAAGAGTGTCTCTGGCCAGACAAATACTGAAGAGAAGAAGGACGGAGTACGCTGGAAGCAGTGAGGCTAGCGAAGAGGATGAAGGGGTTGGAATACCCCCCCCCCCCCCCCGAGTGAGAAGGGAGGTATTGCAGAAGAGACAACGAGCGAAGGAGATATTTAGAATCAAATGTACTAAATCTCGCCACCACACCACGGACGTTGAGAGATGATCCAATCTCAAATAAAATTAGGCGGGAATTAGTTAAAATGAACGGTACGTTTGGATGCGGTAACAATTATGTACGAGATATATACCATTTGAAAGAGTGTTAAAAGTTGGTCCTAAATCATCTCTTAAAACCTGCTAAAGTTTTATGTGACGTCCAGGAGAGGTCGACTAAGAAAAACCAAAAATGTGCAGTGATCGAGTGCGCTTCAAGCGCAACCACCTATGCACTATTAGCAATCCCTAGAGGTGTGCCCGTTTGGTGTAGTGGTGAACGTGCTTGACAGTGCTTTTTGCTCCCCGGGTTCGATTCCCATCAATGCCCAAACTTTTTTGCTCGATTTTATCAACTTGATTCTTATCGTTTGAGCCTTTTTTAAAGTGTTACATAGCATTGAACTGCTATATACTCTAATCTGTGACAGGGTGGCATATGAAAACTGACAAAAGTAGATTTTTCCTAGATTAACAACTTTGAACATCTAAAATGCACGGTGGGTCACGACTGAAGAAAAGGCCGAGTTGGGTTAGGATGAGCAGGCGCACACGTCGGGGCGGCTGACGCCGCGCTGCGGTTCAAACAGGCCGCGCAAAATTGCCCAAACCTACAGTATCAAAAAGGGGCGTGGCTTAAGTAAAATTGCGCCAATTCAAACGAACTCGTCTCGGAACCCCCCCGTGAATGAGAGAATATAATATATCAATGCTATGAAACTCTCTAAAAACGCTTAAACGATAAGAATCAAGTTGGTAAAATCGAGCAAAAAATTAGGGCATTTATGGGAATCGAACCCGGGGAGCAAAAAGCATAGTCAAGCACGCTAACCACTTCACCAAACAGGCACATTTCTGTGCAAAGCTAATCGTGCATAGGTGGTTGCGCTGCAGGTGCACTCGATCACTGTATTTTTTTGGTGTTTCTTAGTCGACCTCTCCTGGTCGCAACATAAAACTTTAGCAGGTTTTGAGAGATGATTTAGGACCAACTTTTAACGCTCTTTCAAATGGTATATATCTCGTACATAACTGTTACCGCATAAACGTGCGGACCCCTTGTAAGAATCGAGCAAGGACCGGGACAGCAAACAACTTCGATTTCCTCTAACAATCTGTTTTGGGGTAATTGAAGGTGCTGAAAACGGTGGGCACATTCATTTCGCTGCCGGAGTCGTCGTTGGCTCCAGGCTTCGTCACGTCGAAAACGGGTTTTCGCGTATGTCGCCTCTCGGGAAAGTGCTAAAATTATGCGAATATGGTTTCCGGGGTAGAATTTAATGCTGATTACACCTATCCACTTCATTTTTCGCGAATTATTAAAAGTTTTTAAAATTTCAACTTTTCGAAGACGCACTATCGGGACGAGTGAGTTACATGGTTGGAACCGCCGTAACGTGAGGATTCAGGATTTCAAATTTCATCGTTTTTCTCAAATGAGATCAAATGAGATCGAACAAATGAGAATACATGAGTCGGCTCTCCACTATCCCCCTCTTCCCTAGGTAGGAAAAGGCGAGAGAGCCCAGAGGGAATGAGAGGGGAGACGAGAGAGGAGCGCCATTTTCGAACGAATTTGACTTACATTTGCACTCCAATCTCGAAAGTCCTATGGAGAAAATCGATGAAATTCGAGATTCTGAATTTACTCGTCACGGCGGTTCCAACCATGTAATGAGATCGAGACGAATGAGATGTAATGAATGTAATGTAATGAGATCGAGTCGTCCCGACATTGAGTCTCCGAAAAGTTGAATTTTTATAAATTATTTTAGCAATTCGTGAAAAATAAAGTGGATAGGCGTAATCAGCATGAAATTCTACCCCGGAAACTTTATTCACGTAATTTTTGCAATTTCCGCAGGTGCGCTATACGCGAAAACCTGTTTTCGACGTAAGACGTCTGGAGCCAACGACGACTCTGGGAGCGAAATGAATGTGCCCACCGTTTTCAGCACCTTCAATTACCCCAAGACAGATTTTTACAGGAAATCGAAGTTTTTGCAGAATGCAGAATCTACCTGCAGAATCTGCTCGATTCTTAGGCGAACGGCCTCATATAAAAAATAAATTTCTAGAATAATTTCGCTCCCGGTTTGGTGACGGTATTTATCCGTACTTCTTTATTACAATGAGGAATGAACAGTTAATTAGCAAAAAATAATATCAAAGGTATTCGAAAAAGCAATAAAGTTTAGGTATAATATTAGAGAAAATATGAAAAGTAAAACGATCAATTAGTTCTCAAAAATGGGTTACGATAGGGTCAAGAATAGAAAAACACAGAAAAAAATGCAAGAAGTGATTGACTACCAACAAGACGTGATTGGAAAAATATTTAATGTGGGGGCATAGCTAACATTGGGGTTGGTCATACATGGTTAAGAAAGATGAAGCAAGCAATAAAAATAGACACTTCAAACTATGCAACGTATCAGCAAGGGGTATAATTCGAAATAGATTGAATAATGGTGATTTCCCCAATCCTCATTAACCCCTCGATGCACTCACCATCACTTGCCTCTTCTCAACCAGTCCAGAGAGCTTCAATTACTTCCATCTATACTCTCCCATCACCACCCCACTCACATTAGGAGTTTTCTTGAATTCCTCGATGATCGGTAATAAGGAATCACGTCATTCTCAATGTCCAGTAAGACCTTGTTCCTGAAGGGAATAATCGGGGTCGCGTCATATGAACTAATTGTAAATCCCGTGAGACACAGATGAAAAGGCAAGATAATTCTAAAGATAAATTACGTGGCATAGTGTGGCGCTGTAAATTTCATCCCATGGTATGGTGGGTTCGAGTCCATACCCTGCAGTAACTTTTGCCTTTCTTGTACAATTTCTGCTTGCTGTTGGACATTTCCCTCGAATCTTGGCAAAAGCGAAAAAATCCATGATCAGGATCTACAATATGATTGATCCTATGGCAGATCCGTACCATGGGTTTTTCATCTGTGCTGTGAGAACAATTTATCTGTCTCGTCGCAGCTACCGATTTAACTTTTTGATTGCTTTTTACCATAACTTAGAACCGAAAACTGAGCTAAAACGTCAAAAAATAGCAATGCCCGGATTCTCCAGACTGATTGTGATTAGCGGTACATACTTAGGAGAATTATGGCAAATGAACTAACAGGGTACCTCAATTCGACCTTCTGGATTCAGGGTCGATAATACGAATCGTACAGTAGATATGTACATTTCGAGATAATTAGCTTATTGAACAATTACAAATTATTACAAATCGGTCGTTCGAACATATAAGGATGAAGATATTTGGGTCTCTACTACCATTCGACAAGTAAAAAAAAAAGTGTATAGGCGTCCTCGTCGCCTTTTTTTATCGATCTTCCTAGTTTCAACGAAATTGGAGAACATTTTTTTTCGAAAAACGTTTTTCCCTACGTGTTTACAGGAGACCCGTGGTATTCCCCACTCCCCTCTTTCCCTTCGTCCATCCCTCTTCCCTCCCACCTAACTGGGAACGTGCGTGAGTGAGGGACGATTTCCATCCCCGATAGCCTTACTTAGCTGCAAAATATAATTATTCTTCCTCTCCACTCACAAACAATGACACTGTACAATATGTGAGAATTTTGAGACAGTCAAGATATATGGGAAACATAATGGTGATCGAGTGATCTACAATTGTCTCACAGTTAGAATGGTCTCCCTTACTCCACTTCGCTCGTCCCACTTCACAAAGAGAGGGTCGAAGACGATAGAGAATACTTGATCAAGCACTGCGGGATTATCCATTGACTGGATGACCTGTAGCAGAAGCATTACTCCCCTCTCTGTCTCAACTCCCCCCCCCCCCTCACTTCTTCCTCCGAAGTGAACACTTGACTCGCACGCTGCACCTTCTTCCTCTTGGTCCTCAATTCATTTGTTTTCACTTCATAGGAGATAAATAAATCCATTGCAGATGTGGTGTACACTACTCCGGTGGGGCTTTTTCCTATATTTCCTATACATGTGGTACTCACTTTCTGTTTCGAGTGAACTCTTCAACTTGCCGTCTCTTCTCATCTTCTCCCAAATTCTTCTCCAGATTCTTTATTGCGGATGTAGCCTCTCCATCCATATCCTCAAAAGCCTAAATGACGCTACTGTTCCAATGCGACTGTCCTACAACCATATTAACCAAATTAGGCCCTGCCCCCTGACTACGTCCACTTGTCGATTATTATATCGTAGACAGTCAAAGCCTAAGCATAAGCAGTATAAGCTGATCACAAAGTAACATAAGCCTGAGCCTAAGTAGATGAAGCCAGACCCTGAGTAATCTTATGATAAGGGAGGGCCGAGGGGAGGAACCTAGTACGGAAGTACGAAAGTGCCCAATTGTCAAATTATGATTGTACACGCCCTTGCTCGGTTCTGAGGCTTCCTATATATTTAAAATCATGTTTCAGCCCCCCCCCCCCTTCGGCGGGACTTTCGACTGGTGGATCCCATCGCTGCTTGTTAGGATGGTGTGGTAGGTGGTGCAGTGGGTGCAGTGACGGTTTCTGCGATTTGGTAAAATAAACCATAATGTGAGGTGTGCTGGAAGTTCTCGCCATGGGTATGCCAACAGTCAAGGTCCAAAGTCGCACAGATGTGCTGCTTAAAGTTTCCCAACACCCATGGAAATTATTTGAATTGGCGGGAGTACCCTGATCACGACAAAACGAGCGAGAGAGTGTGTAAAAGGGAGAGAGCGGGCGTGATCAGGCAACTCAGACTCATACTTTGCGGCTCTACGCTGGTGCAAATATTGAATTTCTATTATCTTCATTATTCCAGTTTAACTAATTAGAGGCCGTTCTATTACGTTGTTAAATAATATAGAAAGGCATTTTCAAGGGTGTTGGGCAACTTTAAGCCGCGTTAGAGCGATTTGAAGAAAACGACCAAAGATCAAATTTTGTAAACGCGAGCCAAGAGGTTGTCAACGGCAAGGTCCGAAGCCAAGGCGATGCTTTTGAATTGAGCAAAAAAGCGAAAACATCACTGATTAGATTTTAAAAGTGCTGGCCAAGGGGATTCATGTGGTCAAGGTCTTAGCCTTCCAAGACAATTTTTGAAAAGTGTGACAGACACGCAGATGGACGGACGAATGGACAGACAGACGCTACGATATTATAGTCGGTATTTGATTAGAGAGGCGGGTACTGTCAGGGGGAGAGGGGGGACGTTTTCGGATGGACCCATCAGAATCATCAAAAAGCGGCACGTTTTTCTAAAAAATCAAATTTTTAAAACGCTGTCTCCCTTAGAATGGAGGGGTAGGTGGCACAATCGTTGAAAGTCATCCAATGAAGCTCAAACGTTAGGGTTAGAGTGCCTATGGGTGGGACACACTTCAGCCAAAAAACTAGACCAAAAAGTTGATCTTTGAACTTTGGAATCCGAAATTTTCAAAGTGATTTAAGCCCGGCGTGTTATACACCATTCGAAAGAGCATAAAAAGTTATGTTAGAATCCAAGTTTTCACTACAGTAGAGCACAGGGTATTCCAGAAAAGTGAGAAAAACTGAAAAAATTGCATGTTTTCAATTTTCAAAAAAATAAAGCACCACTTTCCAACAATTTCCACATCGGGAAAAAGAGATATATGGTGTAAAATTGCATGCCAAATTCAAAAAAAAATATCCCGTTGATGAAATCGGTACCACAAGTATACTTTTCGGCGAAAAACTAGCACGCAATCATCGACTCGGGTTCGATTCCGCCCGACGGCATGAACTTTTGCCAACTTTTTTTCTTGCCTGTTTAGTCTTTTTATCAACGTGTTTGACTGTTGTTGCTATTTCGTGTCATTTTTATGAGATCCAGCTTGATTTAGATTTACTAAATCGCAGAAAACTTAAATGCACGCTACCGTAACCCACCACACCACACACCATGGTGTGATTTACTAAATCGCAGAAAACTCAAATGCACGCTACCGTAACCCACCACACCACACATCATGGCGAGATTGACTAAATCGCAGAAAACTCAAATGCACGTTACCGTAACCCAGCACACCACACACCATGGTGTGATTTACTAAATCGCAGAAAACTCAAATGCACGCTACCGTATACCACACCACACACCATGGTGTGATTGACTAAATCGCAGAAAACTTAAATTCACGCTACCATATACCACACCAGAAACCATGGTGTGATTGACTGAATCGCAGAAAACTTAAATGCACGCTACCGTACACCACACCACAAACCATGGTGTGATTTACTAAATCGCAGAAAGCTTAAATGCACGCTACCGTATACCACACCACACACCATGGTGTGATTGACTAAATCGCAGAAAACTTAAATGCACGCTACCGTATACCACACGACAAACCATAGTGTGATTTACTAAATCGCAGAAAACTTAAATACACGCTACCGTATACCACACCACACACCATGGTGTGATTGACTAAATCGCAGAAAACTCAAATGCACGCGCGCCTGAATAGCCTGAATAGCCGGGGAAATAATATACAAAACGCACAAAAATTGGTTGCCTGATCCCGTACTCTCACTTTTGCACACTCATAATCGTTGCACGTTGAACCTTAGGATCCGGAATTCGTCCCTTCGGAAAATGAATTGCCGTGCAACAATCAATCAATCAATCAATCAATTTATCTTATCAGGCGGAAACGCTCAGAAGATGATAGGTCGGTAGTCTTCATAAGTTGCACTCCACCAATGGCTGCCAATAGCTCGGGATAGGTCGTCTCTCCATCGCGCGCGAGGCTTTCCGGGGGGACGAGTCCTATTGAATGGAGTCCAGACAGTTGTCGCACGGCTCCACTGTTCCACTCCCATTCTTCTGATCTTGAGGGCCCAGCGCGCTTTTCGTTTCAATCCTTCCTCATTCCAGTCTCTCAGCTTGGTAATCCCTCTCACGCGGTCATTCCTCCATCTGTCCCTTAGCGTGACTCCAAGCATCTTTCTTTCCATCTTCCTCTGGGTGACTCTCAGCCTCTCCTTCTCGCTAGATCTCAGAGCCCATACTTCACACCCATAGAGAACTGTAGCCGTGATGCAGCTCTCGAAGACTCTCCTCCTGATCTTGATGGACAGAATTCGAGAAGATAGGAGGTGCGAGAGCTTACTCCAGGCCAGCCACCCTAATCGAATCCGGTGTTCTATTTCGTCGGAATGATCCAAGGGAAGAGCTATTCTTCCTCCGAGATAGGTGGCGCTATCGACGAATTCGAATCGCAGATTGCCGATGATTATTGGATTGCGGGTAGAGGTGCAGGAGGTGAGGAGGTTGGTCTTGCTTGCATTCACTTCGAGACCAACTCGGCTGCACGCGTCCATCAGCTTCTTCAGCATTCGTTCCAGCTCGGGTCAAGATTTGGCAACGAGAGCCACGTCATCGGCATACTCCAAGTGGCAAAGGTTCCTTCCGTCGATTCTAATTCCATCTGACTCCCAGTCAATGTTGTCCATGGCTGATCGTAGCACTGCGTTGAAGAGACGAGGGGAGAGGGTATCCCCTTGGCGGACTCCTCGACGCACAGTCACAGGAAAGAGCTCCTCATTAACTCGAATGAGTGTAGAGGAGGACTCGTAGAGACGGCGCAACATGTGGACGAGGGAGGGATGGGCTCCGAACCGTGCAACGATCAAGGTTCTATATTTTAAAGCGCTCACGGTGTGCATCCGAACGGTAAAGGTCCAACATCTCTAGGACAAGTTTGAGTTCATTTTTTCGCCAAGGAGATACCTCGATGAGGGCCTCACTAGAGGACGATTGAGCCGAATTTCAGCGATTTGAAAAAAAGTTTGACAGATAAATATATGGACAGGCAGACAGACAGACACTATGGTATTTCTTTATTTGAGGCCGTTTGCCTAAGAATCGAGCAAGGACCGGTACAGCAAAAAAGCTCGATTCTCTGATACAGTTGATTTTGGAGTAATTGAAGGTGCTGAAAACGGTGGGCACATTCATTTTGCTCCCAGAGTCACCGTTGGTTCCAGACGTTGTCACGTCGAGAACGGGTTTTCGCGTATAACGCACATGGGGAAAGTGCTAAAATTACATGAATAAAGTTTCTGGGATAGAATTTCATGCTGATAAGCCTAACCACTTTATTTTTCACGAATTGTTAAAATAATTTTCAAAAATTCAACTTTCCGGAGACTCAATATCGGGACGAGTGAGTTACATGGTTGGAACCGCCGTGAGGAGTAGATTCACAATCTGGAATTTCATCGATTTTCTCCCTGCGGTTTTCGAAATTTAAGTGAAATTGTGAGATGAAATCGAGCGAAATCGGCGCTAGTCTCTCGCCTCACCTCTCGTTCCGTCTGCGCTCTCTCGCACCACCACACTCTCTCGCCCTTTTCTCCCTAGGGAAGAGGAAGATAGTGGAGATCCGACTCATTTATCACCGTTCTCGGGTCACAATTACACTTCAATTTCGAAAACCGCAGGGAGAAATCGATGAAATTCGAAATTCTGAATGTACTCGTCACTGCGGTTCCAACCATGTAACTCATTCGTCCCTACATTGAGTCTCCGAAAAGTTGAATTTTTATAAATTATTTTAATATTGGGGTGTCCGGAAAGTTCGTATAATGCTTCGGAAAAAAGTCAGTTCGCGATCAAATGCAGTGATTGCGCAATCTGTTTGTCAACAATGTATTGCGTCACTCTGACGTTAAGTGGGATGTGGGTTGGATCAGTCTCGTAGTTTCTACACTTGTTGAAGTGGTGAAGTATAGCCGATATTTTGATACAGTTGTGTTGAATTACTGTCGGAAATCGCTCCATCGTAGATCGGATCTTCGATGGACAGATTCCATAATAGACATGTGCGAGGAGTGAATCATGTATAATAACCCAGCGAAGAGACAACAGTGTTTCGACACCGATGCGAAGCACAAACCCGTTCCCTTGAAGAAAATGAGGAAATTCACTGATTCTTTCTATCATTACTTGTTCCGATCTAATAAGAGATCCTTCCTACTGGAACCGCCATCAATGCCGACCTCTTCTCTGAACAACTGGAAGAAGTTGCGATCAGAGTCCCTCCCAGACTCCTGAACCAGGGCAAAATTCTTCTTCTGATGGACAATGCTCGCCCACATCGAGCGAAGATGACCCAGAAGAAAATTGACGAGCTGAAGATCGAGAGGATTCCCCATCCACCGTATTCCCCGGATCTCTCCCCATGCGACTACCACTGCTTCCGCTCACTTTCTCTGACTTCTGCAAAGGAAAGAATTTCAAGAATCGAGATGAAGTTGTGAGGGCTTTCGTGAACTGGGCGGTCTCGAAGAAACCCGCATTCTGGAAGAGAGGAATCGAGACCCTGCCCAATCGCTGGAGGGAGGTAGTAAGAAAGAAGGGGGCATACATTGGTCACTGAGAATTGTAAAGCATTGAATAAAAAATAAAAACAAAAAATTATACGAACTTTCCGGACACCCCAATAATTCGTGAAAAATAAAGTTGATCAGCATGAAATTCTACCACGAAAACTTTATTCACGTAATTTTTGCAATTTCCGCAGGTGCGCTATACGCGAAAACCTGTTTTCGACGTGACGACGTCTGGAGCCAACGGTGACTCTGGGAGCAAAATGAATGTGGCCACCGTTTTCAGCCTTCAATTACCCCAAAACACATTGTTACAGGAAATCGAGTATTTTTTGCTGTGCCGGAACATGCCGGATCTGCTCGATTCTTAGGCAAACGGCCTCATATAGTAATTAAAAATCTAGTCCCGATATGAAAGTCCAACTGTCAAGGGAATTCATGGTGAACAATCTGTCCTCCAATGAAAAATTTGAAGAAGTTCAGATATTGGTAAGAAAAGACAACCAAAGTTTCTTCCACAAAAATGTGGTGTGTAGAACATTTTCCCTTAGCTAATTTGATCGTGCATTTCAGTGCAATGGGAGCCAGGTCATGTATGACTACGACCCAAACTCACGTTTCGATGGAATCGATGATATCAGTGTAGAATTGGGGGACACCATAATTGAAGAAGAAATCGAAGGTAACGAATTGAATAGGGATTATGTTGGGAATACAATGTTGAGGAGAAGAGTTCTCTTCCATCACAATGCCGACTATTTTTCCTTTCTCAACCAATAACTGCTACTCTTCCTTCACTGACTCGTCTCTTCCCTTCATAAACTCTTCTTTCTCACCATTTCCAGACTCTTATCACGAGAAATATGTCTCATCTTACTCTAGCTCATATGCTTCCCTCTTCCCTCTACACGACTCATCTTCTCTCCCCTCTCCTCTCCTCTTCCCTCTACACGACTCATCTTCTCTCCCCTCTCCTCTCCTCTCCCGCTCTCCATCCCCCATCTCATCCCCTATCCACTCTACTCATCCGTCTACTCACGATGACTTAATCGCACGTGACCAAGTAGTTGCGGATACTACCAGACCTAAAGAGGAGGAGGTCACTCGTTTCGATCTCTGTTCCAATGCTTCTTCCAAGAGTAATGAGAAGCCTGCTCGGATTCCATCTCCCATCATCTCCCCTCTTCTTAACAAGAATAAAAGAAGCAACAGGAAAAAGTCGAAGGTATTGCTTCATCTAACCGACAAACGTTGTGATGCTTGAATTCTTCAGAAGAAGGAAAAATTGATGGAGAAATGGATGTTGAAGCAAGGAAATGAATTGAATGAACTTTATGTGGTAAGGGTTTACGATATGATAGATTCAAATATGAACCTTGAAGTCGGAGGCGGACTGCTGTAACGAAATCAGGGGACATGCCTATGAAGTGAGTTGGACCATTCGAGAAGTTTAATTTGGTGAGAGAGGTGATTCCCATCTCAAACACCGCAAAGATACACGTATGAAAATTAATAAGAATTTTAATTATAAACTCGCGATTAAGAGGCGATGCTTTGTCTGTTTGAGTGAAATTGGTACAACATGGATCTCCTGTAGCAAAATGAGACCCCATTGCGACAAAAACTTTAGGACTGGCGAAAGTGAGGGCGAGAAGAACGCATATAACAGACTATCTGAGAAAATCAACATATTTCTTCAGCGACTTGGCACATGCCGAAAATTCGAAGTCCTGCTGACTTCACCAATAGGTCGGCCTCGACGAGGGAAACCGATGAGAATCGTCAGAATTTCGTTCCGCATCCGCGCGGTCGCGGGCGCGGATTTTGAAAAATTAACTACTGTAACCTTGAAATTTTTTAATCGACTCCTATCATTGCGGCGGTGGGGGCGCTGCATTCCTTGACAAATTGAGTATCAGCTCACCTAAATGCAATGTCATTCACCTAGGCAATCTGAAGAACCGAGTTCAATATATCCTTAATGGTCAAACTAACGAGCAAAGAGATAGTAAGAGACCTTGGCGTATATTTTACTAAAAACCTCCATTTTGGGTACCATATAAATACAATTAGTAAGAAAGCGCGATCAATGTGCAATCTGATGTTGAGATCATTTCATTCTACATCGCCCGATCTTCTTTTAAAGACATACAAAATATACATTCGTCCACTCTTAGAATCGTCCAGCATAATATTGAATCCCACTTCAGTAGGTCTTGTGAATGAGCTCGAATCTGTGCAGAGAGAGTTTACCGGGAGAGTTCTGCAACGATGCTCTGTTCCCCCACTGTCCTATCCCGATAGATTGAAAACTTTCACACTTGAAACCCTTAAGTATCGCCGCGCCTTACGGGATATGTTCTATGTGTATGACTCCATTCATAATCACGTTCACCACGACTCTGCTGACTTGTACACAATGGTGATGAGACAATTCGCACAAACAAATTCGAATAATGCTTGTTCGAACTAGGACGTTTCGAACAAAACATTTGGAATAATCAACTTCGAACAATCCACTTCGAACTAGGACGTTTCGCACAATTTTCGTGAGCGCGCACATCACTTTGGAAGCTATATTCGGTTGATTGAAATTATTTTTTCCGTAACATATTATTCAATTATGTTCTAAACAAAGCTGAATAATCTAGAAACGCTAAAACATGCTCAATAAATTAAGTTTGAAAAGAAATTATGCGAAACGTCCTAGTTAGGTGTGTACTTGTGCGAGTGGGAATTATGCCAAACGAATTGTGCGAAACGTCCTAGTTCGAAAAATTTTGTTCGAAGCGTCATTATTCAATTTCGTTTGTTCGAATTGTCTTATCACCTACACAATCACTCCGCTAACTCGTGATTTGCGCTCCTCAATTAGTTTACGCATTTCTATTCCCTTCAGAGTGCCGGTCTCGATTTCAACGTGTGCCAGTAGAGTCCTACCGCTCTGGAACACCCTCCCTGACCCAGTAGTTATCTCACCTCGTCCCTTGTTCCGTAGAGAAATCAGTAAATCCCCCGACCTAGCCCTATCTAGGTACTACGCCGGATGAGAACCGTCGGATGAGAACCAAAAAAAGTACCCTTCTCCAGCATGTTCACAGTAGGTTCCCAAAGAGCTAAAAATGCTTCTGTGAAAGTCCTACTGAAGGGTCCATTTTTTGGTTCTCATCCGGTGGGTTCTCATCTGACGGTTCTCATCCGGTGTAGTGCCCCTTATCTATCTCACGAATACGATTGTAACATATAACTGCCACATACCACCCCATCCCCCCAGCTTGCTGTGATCGAGCCCGAAGACCGACCTGCTCTTCCCTATTCTTTCCTCAACGGCTATTAATACTGTCGGTGATAAAGATTAAAGATTAAATATTAAAATATAAGACTTTTTTACTCCCGGGAGTTTCTCGATCAGATTCCATCTAACGCCGGAAATAGATATTATCACTTTTATTTCGTACATGAATGCATTTCTCCAGAATTTCTTCAACAACTCCTCTAAATATTATTTGTGCCATAGCTTCAGCTTGAGCCGATACATCTTTCAGTAGAAAGGCACGAATTAACGAGGGAAACCTTTTTTACATAAGGAAGTGAATTATTGAAAAAAATGAATTATTTATGCATTATGGTGCAATTTTTGGGTTACTGTAAGCAAGTGAAAAAGTTGGACGACTTTTCCCAACTAGCGACCTTTGTTCGCTACGTTACGCGGGGTTGTGTGTTAAGGATAAAAAATGGACGTAACTGTTGAGAGCCTGCTTAAAACGTTGTAAAAGGCTCGTGAGGCCTCGGGCAATTCGAAAAAGTTGGGATGGGGCTTTGCAAAGTCAATAATAAAAATCAATAATAGCCTCAAGGGAAAGCCGGAAATGATCCGCGCTCTCTCACTTTTGCATACTCTTTCGTACACGCGACGGGATCAGGGTGAGATCAGGGTTTCGTCCTTGTTGGGTAACTTTAATGCATGGTCGTGGAATTCGCGGTAAGATATTTCCATGGAGCTACTTTTAAAAAAATGCACGGATGTTGAGTAACTTTAAAGTTACCGGACGAGGACGAAACCCTAATCTGACCCTGATCCCGTCGCGTGTACGGGAGAGTATGCAAAAGTGAGAGAGCGCGGGATTACGCTGATCATTTCCGGCGTTCCCTTGAGCTCAATTGAGGCTATTATTGATTTTTAGCATTTTTGTATATTCATTCTCAACTAATTCAGCCATCGGCCATTCGATGGAGGACAAAAAATAGGGTGTCAATTTCGTCCTCGTCCGGTAACTTTAAAGAGATTTAAACAGGTTCAGCATCTTCTAATCAGTTAATATTTATTGCACCGTTCCACATTACGGCCCGGTTGAATACATAACCAAGCTAATAAAATTAGCATATCTTGGAGAAATTTGGAAAATTTCTCCTAGATATTTCCTTGGCAAATTTGGAAAACTAAAATTCATCCAAAATGTGCATACACGTTCGTAGTACTCGGTGAGTACAGATGAGGCATGGCTTATTTAGTGTTCTAGATCACGCGCTAAGAATTGATTCTCCATCCGAATGACGTATTAACGTGTCACGTGTTAGGTACCATTTTTATTTTTACTTTTCTAATATTAACTGACCACTTTACTGTGAGAAAGCAAGAAAATTTAGAAATATGCTTTTCGGGAAATTCGTTACCATGCCCAAAAATGCCTAATTTAAGGATATCATTGACTTACAAAAAGTTGTCACTCACAACGGTTTTTTCAGTACGAGCCGCGTCGTTCTGTATTTCCACAATGGTGAAATTAGGTGCGGGAACATACCACAATACCAGAAAGTGAGCGTGTCCATCCAGGTCTAGAAAATAGCAAAATAGCCAGAGTCGAAGAGACAATTATTGCGCATTTTTGTGTTTAGGCAGGTGTGGTGTAATTGTTCTGAACATTTTATTTCTATGGTACCCAACAAGGACGAAATTGACCCCCGCTATTTTCCAATCATATAGATAACCTGAATAGCCGGGGAAATAATATACAAAACGCACAAAAATTGGTTGCCTGATCCCGTACTCTCACTTTTGCACACTCATAATCGTTGCACGTTGAACCTTAGGATCCGGAATTCGTCCCTTCGGAAAATGAATTGCCGTGCAACAATCAATCAATCAATCAATCAATTTATCTTATCAGGCGGAAACGCTCAGAAGATGATAGGTCGGTAGTCTTCATAAGTTGCACTCCACCAATGGCTGCCAATAGCTCGGGATAGGTCGTCTCTCCATCGCGCGCGAGGCTTTCCGGGGGGACGAGTCCTATTGAATGGAGTCCAGACAGTTGTCGCACGGCTCCACTGTTCCACTCCCATTCTTCTGATCTTGAGGGCCCAGCGCGCTTTTCGTTTCAATCCTTCCTCATTCCAGTCTCTCAGCTTGGTAATCCCTCTCACGCGGTCATTCCTCCATCTGTCCCTTAGCGTGACTCCAAGCATCTTTCTTTCCATCTTCCTCTGGGTGACTCTCAGCCTCTCCTTCTCGCTAGATCTCAGAGCCCATACTTCACACCCATAGAGAACTGTAGCCGTGATGCAGCTCTCGAAGACTCTCCTCCTGATCTTGATGGACAGAATTCGAGAAGATAGGAGGTGCGAGAGCTTACTCCAGGCCAGCCACCCTAATCGAATCCGGTGTTCTATTTCGTCGGAATGATCCAAGGGAAGAGCTATTCTTCCTCCGAGATAGGTGGCGCTATCGACGAATTCGAATCGCAGATTGCCGATGATTATTGGATTGCGGGTAGAGGTGCAGGAGGTGAGGAGGTTGGTCTTGCTTGCATTCACTTCGAGACCAACTCGGCTGCACGCGTCCATCAGCTTCTTCAGCATTCGTTCCAGCTCGGGTCGAGATTTGGCAACGAGAGCCACGTCATCGGCATACTCCAAGTGGCAAAGGTTCCTTCCGTCGATTCTAATTCCATCTGACTCCCAGTCAATGTTGTCCATGGCTGATCGTAGCACTGCGTTGAAGAGACGAGGGGAGAGGGTATCCCCTTGGCGGACTCCTCGACGCACAGTCACAGGAACGAGCTCCTCATTAACTCGAATGAGTGTAGAGGAGGACTCGTAGAGACGGCGCAACATGTGGACGAGGGAGGGATGGGCTCCGAACCGTGCAACGATCAAGGTTCTATATTTTAAAGCGCTCACGGTGTGCATCCGAACGGTAAAGGTCCAACATCTCTAGGACAAGTTTGAGTTCATTTTTTCGCCAAGGAGATACCTCGATGAGGGCCTCACTAGAGGACGATTGAGCCGAATTTCAGCGATTTGAAAAAAAGTTTGACAGATAAATATATGGACAGGCAGACAGACAGACACTATGGTATTTCTTTATTTGAGGCCGTTTGCCTAAGAATCGAGCAAGGACCGGTACAGCAAAAAAGCTCGATTCTCTGATACAGTTGATTTTGGAGTAATTGAAGGTGCTGAAAACGGTGGGCACATTCATTTTGCTCCCAGAGTCACCGTTGGTTCCAGACGTTGTCACGTCGAGAACGGGTTTTCGCGTATAACGCACATGGGGAAAGTGCTAAAATTACATGAATAAAGTTTCTGGGATAGAATTTCATGCTGATAAGCCTAACCACTTTATTTTTCACGAATTGTTAAAATAATTTTCAAAAATTCAACTTTCCGGAGACTCAATATCGGGACGAGTGAGTTACATGGTTGGAACCGCCGTGAGGAGTAGATTCACAATCTGGAATTTCATCGATTTTCTCCCTGCGGTTTTCGAAATTTAAGTGAAATTGTGAGATGAAATCGAGCGAAATCGGCGCTAGTCTCTCGCCTCACCTCTCGTTCCGTCTGCGCTCTCTCGCACCACCACACTCTCTCGCCCTTTTCTCCCTAGGGAAGAGGAAGATAGTGGAGATCCGACTCATTTATCACCGTTCTCGGGTCACAATTACACTTCAATTTCGAAAACCGCAGGGAGAAATCGATGAAATTCGAAATTCTGAATGTACTCGTCACTGCGGTTCCAACCATGTAACTCATTCGTCCCTACATTGAGTCTCCGAAAAGTTGAATTTTTATAAATTATTTTAATATTGGGGTGTCCGGAAAGTTCGTATAATGCTTCGGAAAAAAGTCAGTTCGCGATCAAATGCAGTGATTGCGCAATCTGTTTGTCAACAATGTATTGCGTCACTCTGACGTTAAGTGGGATGTGGGTTGGATCAGTCTCGTAGTTTCTACACTTGTTGAAGTGGTGAAGTATAGCCGATATTTTGATACAGTTGTGTTGAATTACTGTCGGAAATCGCTCCATCGTAGATCGGATCTTCGATGGACAGATTCCATAATAGACATGTGCGAGGAGTGAATCATGTATAATAACCCAGCGAAGAGACAACAGTGTTTCGACACCGATGCGAAGCACAAACCCGTTCCCTTGAAGAAAATGAGGAAATTCACTGATTCTTTCTATCATTACTTGTTCCGATCTAATAAGAGATCCTTCCTACTGGAACCGCCATCAATGCCGACCTCTTCTCTGAACAACTGGAAGAAGTCGCGATCAGAGTCCCTCCCAGACTCCTGAACCAGGGCAAAATTCTTCTTCTGATGGACAATGCTCGCCCACATCGAGCGAAGATGACCCAGAAGAAAATTGACGAGCTGAAGATCGAGAGGATTCCCCATCCACCGTATTCCCCGGATCTCTCCCCATGCGACTACCACTGCTTCCGCTCACTTTCTCTGACTTCTGCAAAGGAAAGAATTTCAAGAATCGAGATGAAGTTGTGAGGGCTTTCGTGAACTGGGTGGTCTCGAAGAAACCCGCATTCTGGAAGAGAGGAATCGAGACCCTGCCCAATCGCTGGAGGGAGGTAGTAAGAAAGAAGGGGGCATACATTGGTCACTGAGAATTGTAAAGCATTGAATAAAAAATAAAAACAAAAAATTATACGAACTTTCCGGACACCCCAATAATTCGTGAAAAATAAAGTTGATCAGCATGAAATTCTACCACGAAAACTTTATTCACGTAATTTTTGCAATTTCCGCAGGTGCGCTATACGCGAAAACCTGTTTTCGACGTGACGACGTCTGGAGCCAACGGTGACTCTGGGAGCAAAATGAATGTGGCCACCGTTTTCAGCCTTCAATTACCCCAAAACACATTGTTACAGGAAATCGAGTATTTTTTGCTGTGCCGGAACATGCCGGATCTGCTCGATTCTTAGGCAAACGGCCTCATATAGTAATTAAAAATCTAGTCCCGATATGAAAGTCCAACTGTCAAGGGAATTCATGGTGAACAATCTGTCCTCCAATGAAAAATTTGAAGAAGTTCAGATATTGGTAAGAAAAGACAACCAAAGTTTCTTCCACAAAAATGTGGTGTGTAGAACATTTTCCCTTAGCTAATTTGATCGTGCATTTCAGTGCAATGGGAGCCAGGTCATGTATGACTACGACCCAAACTCACGTTTCGATGGAATCGATGATATCAGTGTAGAATTGGGGGACACCATAATTGAAGAAGAAATCGAAGGTAACGAATTGAATAGGGATTATGTTGGGAATACAATGTTGAGGAGAAGAGTTCTCTTCCATCACAATGCCGACTATTTTTCCTTTCTCAACCAATAACTGCTACTCTTCCTTCACTGACTCGTCTCTTCCCTTCATAAACTCTTCTTTCTCACCATTTCCAGACTCTTATCACGAGAAATATGTCTCATCTTACTCTAGCTCATATGCTTCCCAGGTGAGAAGGTGAGAAAGAAAGAAAGAGAAAGAAAGAGGCAGGTGAGAAAGAGAAGAAGAGATCAAAGATCAACGAGGGATTCGACAGGCGAAGCTGGGAGATATGATGACTCTGCGATGGGAGATAATGGCCATGGACGAGGAATTGGACTTCTTCGTCAAGGAATGCACTGCAGAACCAGGAAACAATGGAGCCAATGAGGAGAAGCTACAGCTGATCGAAGGAGGGTGAGTGGAGGGGGAGGGGGAGGAGGAGGGGGGGGGGGGGGGGGGAGGGGGAGGGGGGGGAGAGGGAGAATGATGCCCTTCAGTTGTCCCACTCCTGCCGTCGCTCACAAGATCATCCCTGGCCCGATCGAAGTCCAATCTTCCGCTGTCAAGTTCACGAAGATGCAAGCATTCCGATTCGATTCCTCGTCTACGATCAGAGTGACCTGCCAGATTGAGATCTGCCAGGGAGACTGCACCCCGGTACGGTAGTCTACCCCCATCGACAAATGAATTTATTTCCCCTCTCTCAATATTCATCTCTACAGGTTGAGTGTGCACTCGTAGAGGGACAGAGACAATCTTTCGGTCGTAAGAAGAGAGACACAAACTCTATCGGACTATGTGAGTCATTTCACTCCTCCTACTACCGTAATCTTCGTGTTCCAGTCGAGACCAACAGATACAAAGTCCCTCGTCACACTCAGTCAACCACTTCCATCGTCATCGTCGACCCTCTCCAGCAGGTAGAGATTGGGAGAGACAGAGGGAGAGAAGGATAAGAGAGTTATGGGACATTTCTCATGAATGATGTATTTCAGATCTCTGAGCCTTCGATTTCCCTCGCCCATCGATCTCAGATGGAAATGGAGAGGGGGAGAGTGGAGGAGAGCGAGTTGGTGGATATGGTGAGTGGGGAGAGGGGGAAGGGAGATCAAAGATCACTCCAGATGCCTGGAGAGATGTGCATGGCTAAGCCGATGCTCCTCGCAGTCTTCGGCATTCTCTTCGTCCTGGTTTCCCTCCAGGTCAGAGATCAAAGATCAAAGGGAGATCAACTCTTCTTGCAGGCCCTCGTTGTCGCCCGATTCATAGTGAAGAGGTACTTCGGAAAGAAGTCTTCGATGTAAACGAGAGTGAATACCTCTCCTCTCATCCACCATCGACTCTCTTTCTAATCTCAGTCGTGTCTTCTCTTCATATCAGTCTTTCACTTACCGTATCCTCCCGTATCCTATCTGACTCGCTCATCACTACTACGGTTACAACCTACACCGTCCATTCTCATTCATTCGAATTCCTTTAGTTTGATCCTTTAGTTTCTCTCCCCCTCAGTCACTCCAATATTCCCTCGCCAGTTGTTATGAAATAATCCTAATAATAATGAATATAATAAGCCTTGATGAATAAAACATTGAATGAAGTTGCAGCACTTTGTCAATTCCACGGCGGAAATGAATCCGATGGTCAGGAAGGAGTATTACATACATATCAATTACTGTTCTGGAGTGCTCGTCAAAATAAGAATCAACCACGATCCTCTAACTATCTATGCTGCGACGAATATTGGTGCCCGAGGGGGCGAGTACTGTGTCTACAGTAACACTTCCTCACCGAGTCTCTCTCCTCCTTCGATAGAATTCTTCTTTATCCAGTCTCCTCTTTCTTCTCATTCATTGTGCCTCGCTTCCTCCTCCTCTCGTATCTTCATCCTTCTCCAACTTCTCGGCGTCGCATTTTACATGAAAGAGAAGAGCATAGTCAATGGTCTTTGATCTCTGTTCCTCAAGCAGTTCACTATCGTTTCCCTGGTGTCCTCGGTTCTGGACACACCGTATGCCCTCGGTACTGGCCTGCCCTAACCTAGCAGTCGCGGCGCACTAGAGCTCTCGGTTCTGAGCCCAACTATTGCCCTCGGTACTGGGCAGGTCCGTAATTATCTATGCTGCGACGAATGTTGGTGCCCGAGGGGGCGAGTACTGTGTCTACAGTAACCCTTCCTCACCGAGTCTCTCTCCTCCTTCGATAGAATTCTTCTTTATCCAGTCTCCTCTTTCTTCTCATTCATTGTGCCTCGCTTCCTCCTCCTCTCGTATCTTCATCCTTCTCCAACTTCTCGGCGTCGCATTTTACATGAAAGAGAAGAGCATAGTCAATGGTCTTTGATCTCTGTTCCTCAAGCAGTTCATTATCGTTTCCCTGGTGTCCTCGGTTCTGGACACACCCTATGCCCTCGGTACTGGGGTGCCCTAACCTAGCAGTCGCGGCGCACTAGAGCTCTCGGTTCTGAGCCCAACTATTGCCCTCGGTACTGGGCAGGTCCGTAACTATCTATGCTGCGACGAATATTGGTGCCCAAGGGGGGCGAGTACTGTGTCTACAGTAACCCTTCCTCACCGAGTCTCTCTCCTCCTTCGATAGAATTCTTCTTTATCCAGTCTCCTCTTTCTTCTCATTCATCGTGCCTCGCTTCCTCCTCCTCTCGTATCTTCATCCTTCTCCAACTTCTCGGCGTCGCATTTTACATGAAAGAGAAGAGCATAGTCAATGGTCTTTGATCTCTGTTCCTCAAGCAGTTCACTATCGTTTCCCTGGTGCCCTCGGTTCTGGACACACCCTATGCCCTCGGTACTGGGCTGCCCTAACCTAGCAGTCGCGGCGCACTAGAGCTCTCGGTTCTGAGCCCAACTATTGCCCTCGGTACTGGGCAGGTCCGTAACTATCTATGCTGCGACGAATATTGGTGCCCGATGGGGCGAGTACTGAGTCTACAGTAACCCTTCCTCTCCGAGTCTCTCTCCTCCTTCGATAGAATTCTTCTTTATCCAGTCTCCTCTTTCTTCTCATTCATCGTGCCTCGCTTCCTCCTCCTCTCGTATCTTCATCCTTCTCCAACTTCTCGGCGTCGCATTTTACATGAAAGAGAAGAGCATAGTCAATGGTCTTTGATCTCTGTTCCTCAAGCAGTTCACTATCGTTTCCCTGGTGTCCTCGGTTCTGGACACACCCTATGCCCTCGGTACTGGGCTGCCCTAACCTAGCAGTCGCGGCGCACTAGAGCTCTCGGTTCTGAGCCCAACTATTGCCCTCGGTACTGGGCAGGTCCGTAACTATCTATGCTGCGACGAATATTGGTGCCCGAGGGGGCGAGTACTATGTCTACTGCAACGAAACACACCTGAATATTCAGAGAAGAAAGTGCAGACCGATCGCCCCGAGGGAGAAGGTCGAGAATGAAAGGGAATGAAGAGGAGAAGAATGAAGGAGATTAGGAGAGATAGAACAATTTAAATATATGTATTATGCATTATTGTCCAATTCATTCTTTTGCATAAATGTTACTAGATGTAAATATTTGAATCAACACCACCGAGGAAAAATAAATAATTTGAATAATACCGTATCAATGCAGTTTGAAGGACAAGATTGTTAGATAGGACCAAAAATCAATCTATATTTTCAATCGAACATTTTGGAACAATTGTATGTGTACAAAGCTCGACGTTGTTTTGTGAACTTCCGAAAAGGAATAAAGGAGAGACGACACGCGTGAAATTCACTAAAATAAAAGAGATCACTGAGTACTTTCGATGTAGCTTTCATGATATCGTCGTTTGAGACAAATTAGCTCAATTATAATCAATGTTCATTGATTCGTTTCAGGTGGTCGACAGGGAAATAGTAGTAGGTAATGGAAGATCCTCCACGGGAAATTATAGAGAAAAGATAGAGAAACGAGAACTAGTACTTCTGCCAGAATTGCAACGGGGAACAAGGGATCAGAGGGAGGAAGATCGTCGATGTGGAAGATGAAGATGATGGTAATTATTGAGAAGAAGAGATCGAAGATAACGATGAGAGCAAAGCTTATCTGGTAAATCGATAAGCAGAAGTAGAGTACGAAAGAAGCGAGAAGCCACTGAATTGGTATGTTCATACAGTATCCATCTCGTTGCTTACATTACGGTCTACATGTTCTGTGTAGTATTCTTCACTATTAGCTGTTCTCCATCCACGAATATTTCATGAAAAGATCTTGCCACGAGTTTACAGTATTCCTTTCTATCGAAGAGTACGGTAGCGATCGTTTTAGCTTACAAAAAATGATGTGGCTCGACTTTTACAACGTCGAACATACCGAATTCCATGCTATTTCCACACAGCCCACCGCCTTCAAGAGAATTTCGATGAATCCTGCGAAGAACCCCTTGGTAGTGCCTCACTCTTCGTATACCAGACAAGCGATCGTCAAGGATCATCAAGTTGAACTTGTTTCCTATCGATTCAACATCTATGATTCCCCCTGCCATAAGAATGATTAGCATATCTGAGAAACTTCTCGGCCTGCCATCGAAAGGGAAGTAGACTGGAAGGATTCTTCCCCCAATGATGATCCCTTCATTCACTTTTTGGATTGCCGTCTAAATGAGATATTGTGAGTGTGGGAGTTAGGGGAGGATTCCTCACTGCAGTGTCTCTCCATCTCATTCGAGCGTGTGTGGTAGGAGGGAAGAAATCGGTATTGTAATAGAGGAAGACTTTCTCTGAGTCAGCAGGGAACTTGGTAGTCAATTCGACGATGTCGGACTGGCTCAGTGGTCCAGACTGAGTGTACACACCTACAAAGAATACCGACACTTCTTCCTTTCGGATTGAATGCTTCCCTCACCGACTCTTTCTCGACATTACAAAAAACGTCAGAAAATGAGTAGAATGATCTAGTTAGAAATGTTCTGTTCGTATACTCACTTTCAATGTATTTCACACCCGCTACTTCTTCTATCCTCTGAACTGGTTGAATAATTCCACTGAACTGCAATGACAGCTCATATTTTGGTTACAGTTGTATTGGGGTGTCCGGAAAGTTCGTATAATTTTTTGTTGTCATTTTTTAGTCAATGCTTTACAATTCTCAGTGACCAATGTATGCCCCCTTCTTTCTCACTACCTCCCTCCAGCGATTGGGCAGGGTCTCGATTCCTCTCTTCCAGAATGCGGGTTTCTTCGAGACCGCCCAGTTCACGAAAGCCCTCACAACTTCATCTCGATTCTTGAACTTCTTTCCTTTGCAGAAGTCAGAGAGAGAGCGGAAGCAGTGGTAGTCGCATGGGGAGAGATCCGGGAAATACGGTGGATGGGGAATCCTCTCGATCTTCAGCTCGTCCATTTTCTTCTGGGTCATCTTCGCTCGATGTGGGCGGGCATTGTCCATCAGAAGAAGAATTTTGAGCTGGTTCAGGAGTCTGGGAGGGACTCTGATCGCGACTTCTTCCAGTTGTTCAGAGAAGAGGTCGGCATTGATGGCGGTTCCAGTAGGAAGGATCTCTTATTAGATCGGAACAAGTAATGATAGAAAGAATCAGTGAATTTCCTCATTTTCTTCAAGGGAACGGGTTTGTGCTTCGCATCGGTGTCGAAACACTGTTGTCTCTTCGCTGGGTTATTATACATGATTCACTCCTCGCACATGTCTATTATGGAATCTGTCCATCGAAGATCCGATCTACGATGGAGCGATTTCCGACAGTAATTCAACACAACTGTATCAAAATATCGGCTATACTTCACCACTTCAACAAGTGTAGAAACTACGAGACTGATCCAACCCACATCCCACTTAACGTCAGAGTGACGCAATACATTGTTGACAAACAGATTGCGCAATCACTGCATTTGATCGCGAACTGACTTTTTTCCGAAGCATTATACGAACTTTCCGGACACCCCAATATTAAAATAATTTATAAAAATTCAACTTTTCGGAGACTCAATGTAGGGACGAATGAGTTACATGGTTGGAACCGCAGTGACGAGTACATTCAGAATTTCGAATTTCATCGATTTCTCCCTGCGGTTTTCGAAATTGAAGTGTAATTGTGACCCGAGAACGGTGATAAATGAGTCGGATCTCCACTATCTTCCTCTTCCCTAGGGAGAAAAGGGCGAGAGAGTGTGGTGGTGCGAGAGAGCGCAGACGGAACGAGAGGTGAGGCGAGAGACTAGCGCCGATTTCGCTCGATTTCATCTCACAATTTCACTTAAATTTCGAAAACCGCAGGGAGAAAATCGATGAAATTCCAGATTGTGAATCTACTCCTCACGGCGGTTCCAACCATGTAACTCACTCGTCCCGATATTGAGTCTCCGGAAAGTTGAATTTTTGAAAATTATTTTAACAATTCGTGAAAAATAAAGTGGTTAGGCTTATCAGCATGAAATTCTATCCCAGAAACTTTATTCATGTAATTTTAGCACTTTCCCCATGTGCGTTATACGCGAAAACCCGTTCTCGACGTGACAACGTCTGGAACCAACGGTGACTCTGGGAGCAAAATGAATGTGCCCACCGTTTTCAGCACCTTCAATTACTCCAAAATCAACTGTATCAGAGAATCGAGCTTTTTTGCTGTACCGGTCCTTGCTCGATTCTTAGGCAAACGGCCTCAAATAAAGAAATACCATAGTGTCTGTCTGTCTGCCTGTCCATATATTTATCTGTCAAACTTTTTTTCAAATCGCTGAAATTCGGCTCAATCGTCCTCTAGTGAGGCCCTCATCGAGGTATCTCCTTGGCGAAAAAATGAACTCAAACTTGTCCTAGAGATGTTGGACCTTTACCGTTCGGATGCACACCGTGAGCGCTTTAAAATATAGAACCTTGATCGTTGCACGGTTCGGAGCCCATCCCTCCCTCGTCCACATGTTGCGCCGTCTCTACGAGTCCTCCTCTACACTCATTCGAGTTAATGAGGAGCTCGTTCCTGTGACTGTGCGTCGAGGAGTCCGCCAAGGGGATACCCTCTCCCCTCGTCTCTTCAACGCAGTGCTACGATCAGCCATGGACAACATTGACTGGGAGTCAGATGGAATTAGAATCGACGGAAGGAACCTTTGCCACTTGGAGTATGCCGATGACGTGGCTCTCGTTGCCAAATCTCGACCCGAGCTGGAACGAATGCTGAAGAAGCTGATGGACGCGTGCAGCCGAGTTGGTCTCGAAGTGAATGCAAGCAAGACCAACCTCCTCACCTCCTGCACCTCTACCCGCAATCCAATAATCATCGGCAATCTGCGATTCGAATTCGTCGATAGCGCCACCTATCTCGGAGGAAGAATAGCTCTTCCCTTGGATCATTCCGACGAAATAGAACACCGGATTCGATTAGGGTGGCTGGCCTGGAGTAAGCTCTCGCACCTCCTATCTTCTCGAATTCTGTCCATCAAGATCAGGAGGAGAGTCTTCGAGAGCTGCATCACGGCTACAGTTCTCTATGGGTGTGAAGTATGGGCTCTGAGATCTAGCGAGAAGGAGAGGCTGAGAGTCACCCAGAGGAAGATGGAAAGAAAGATGCTTGGAGTCACGCTAAGGGACAGATGGAGGAATGACCGCGTGAGAGGGATTACCAAGCTGAGAGACTGGAATGAGGAAGGATTGAAACGAAAAGCGCGCTGGGCCCTCAAGATCAGAAGAATGGGAGTGGAACAGTGGAGCCGTGCGACAACTGTCTGGACTCCATTCAATAGGACTCGTCCCCCCGGAAAGCCTCGCGCGCGATGGAGAGACGACCTATCCCGAGCTATTGGCAGCCATTGGTGGAGTGCAACTTATGAAGACTACCGACCTATCATCTTCTGAGCGTTTCCGCCTGATAAGATAAATTGATTGATTGATTGATTGATTGTTGCACGGCAATTCATTTTCCGAAGGGACGAATTCCGGATCCTAAGGTTCAACGTGCAACGATTATGAGTGTGCAAAAGTGAGAGTACGGGATCAGGCAACCAATTTTTGTGCGTTTTGTATATTATTTCCCCGGCTATTCAGGTTATCTATATGATTGGAAAATAGCGGGGGTCAATTTCGTCCTTGTTGGGTACCATAGAAATAAAATGTTCAGAACAATTACACCACACCTGCCTAAACACAAAAATGCGCAATAATTGTCTCTTCGACTCTGGCTATTTTGCTATTTTCTAGACCTGGATGGACACGCTCACTTTCTGGTATTGTGGTATGTTCCCGCACCTAATTTCACCATTGTGGAAATACAGAACGACGCGGCTCGTACTGAAAAAACCGTTGTGAGTGACAACTTTTTGTAAGTCAATGATATCCTTAAATTAGGCATTTTTGGGCATGGTAACGAATTTCCCGAAAAGCATATTTCTAAATTTTCTTGCTTTCTCACAGTAAAGTGGTCAGTTAATATTAGAAAAGTAAAAATAAAAATGGTACCTAACACGTGACACGTTAATACGTCATTCGGATGGAGAATCAATTCTTAGCGCGTGATCTAGAACACTAAATAAGCCATGCCTCATCTGTACTCACCGAGTACTACGAACGTGTATGCACATTTTGGATGAATTTTAGTTTTCCAAATTTGCCAAGGAAATATCTAGGAGAAATTTTCCAAATTTCTCCAAGATATGCTAATTTTATTAGCTTGGTTATGTATTCAACCGGGCCGTAATGTGGAACGGTGCAATAAATATTAACTGATTAGAAGATGCTGAACCTGTTTAAATCTCTTTAAAGTTACCGGACGAGGACGAAATTGACACCCTATTTTTTGTCCTCCATCGAATGGCCGATGGCTGAATTAGTTGAGAATGAATATACAAAAATGCTAAAAATCAATAATAGCCTCAATTGAGCTCAAGGGAACGCCGGAAATGATCAGCGTAATCCCGCGCTCTCTCACTTTTGCATACTCTCCCGTACACGCGACGGGATCAGGGTCAGATTAGGGTTTCGTCCTCGTCCGGTAACTTTAAAGTTACTCAACACCCGTGCATTTTTTTAAAAGTAGCTCCATGGAAATATCTTACCGCGAATTCCACGACCATGCATTAAAGTTACCCAACAAGGACGAAACCCTGATCTCACCCTGATCCCGTCGCGTGTACGAAAGAGTATGCAAAAGTGAGAGAGCGCGGATCATTTCCGGCTTTCCCTTGAGGCTATTATTGATTTTTAGCATTTTTGTATATTCGTTGTATACTAATTCAACCATCGGCTATTCGATGGAGGACAAAAAAAATTGGGTCAATTTCGTCCTTGTTGGGTAACTTTAAGTACCGTGTTTTAAATTTTAGCGCTCACGAATTTTCGGGTTTTCTTTTATTTTGTTTAATCGATTATGTGGACTTAATATTGAAGTTTTTGCTGTTTAAATATATGTTTCTAAATAGTGTTGTTATTTCGAGCGATTATTGCTCGCGAGCGACGGGAAATGACCGGACGCTCGAGCGCTCGTTGGAGAGGAGAGGATGGAATTGAACTCTCAGAGGACTCTCCCTGAATTAGTTGAGAATGAATATACAAAAATGCTAAAAATCAATAATAGCCTCAAGGGAAATCATTAAATGATCAGCGTAATCCCGCGCTCTCTCACTTTTGCATACTCTCTCGTACACGCGACGAGATCAGGGTCAGATTAGGGTTTCGTCCTCGTCCGGTAACTTTAAATCGGATAGTCTCTCATAAGCATTTTATCTGAATGGAGAGGCGAGCATCAAATTTAATACGCAGGGCTTTACTAGACTAATGTAAGAAAGTTTTCTGTGTAAAACCAGTAACATAACACGATTGTTTACCTCAAACGTCGTCACTCTTAAATCGCACACGTAATCCGCACTCATGTATGCGTCGTATTGAAGAGGACTCCAGTCCGTTTCCATCTCTCCAACTATGTCCATCTGAACTATTCTTTATGATTTTGAAAAATAGTTATTTCAACCCCATTTCCTATCCAGCAATCCGAGGAACAATTCAGCTCGTCCTTCAATCCGACATCAGAAGGAGCAGAATTACTATAAAGTGACACATTTTTGTATCAGTTCCTCACACTCACTTGTGTTCACTGATCTGATAATCAAAAGAAAGTTCCAGCAAATTTTCCTCGTCGCTTCCAACCAGCGACCCCAACAAGACATCTTCGCGCATCACATAATCACTAAAATCTCCGAAAAATAAGGACATCTGAACGAATAATACCATTAGAGCTCAAAGAATGATGTCGCAGAAAAATCGCAACATTGTCATGGATTATTATAGTTATAATAACGTTCGCAGTTAAAGTATCAATTGATGACAGATACATATCATCAACAACGAAATCAATAACATTTACGAATCGAAGTTTTATGCATATACACAAGAGCTAAAATATAGCAGACGTGGACAAGCGGGGATACTAACAAATACGAGGATACAATTCGCAACGGCGCTTAGCAATGGAAGATAAAATTTAGCACACTTGTATCAATAGCAAATGATTTAAAAAGCTCATGGGGGAATCTTAATTTACCAGTAGGTAAAAAAGTCCATCTAGTGGGAAATCATAAATGTACAATTAATAGTAGATGCATTTACAGTTCTAGAACAATTGCTGCTTCGCCGAGATTTTGTTTGACGAATTTGCTCGCACTCATATTGTCAGATATTTTGCAGATTACCTCAAAGGAAATATATGTAAAAATTGAAAATACATTTATGCCAACAACTCACAGCATTCTTGTTGTCGTCGAATAACTTTTTAGTGAATATGTAAAGATGGACAGCCTTCTCCTTAATCTCCTCTTCATTGTGCTGAGACTGCTGAGTGTACACCTCCATCTGGAATGGTCTCTTCCCTCCCCCCTCCTCCCCTTCATCCACTAACCCATTTCCTGCTGATGAGTGCGAGTGACAGTCTGAGCACTGCAGCTGCCACGAGACTCGCCTTCGTTCCACCCACTAGGGAGGCATCCATCACAGCCAATTGCGATAGGATCTCAACTCCACATACACGCATTTCCGACAATTCGGTTATCTCACCTTGGCTGAATTCCATGCATTCACCTCATCTGCATCTTTGTAACCCCGAGTGAACACAGCAGCAGAGAGAATCCTCATCAGGTGGATCACTGTGTGTTGACCAATGCAGAACCCCATCGATTCGAAGACCTGTCATTTCATGGAATTATAATGAAAAATAATGCGTGCATTTAAAAACGACAAGCAACAACCGTGTCAACGAACCATGGATTCATATCGTATTCTCTTTGAAAGCGCGTAGTCTCGAAGGACCTCTCGATGTAATCCCACCTGCCTCTCGTGCTTGGAAGCGAGACTCAGAGCAGCGATGCACATCAACTCCGCGTTTTCCGGGTTCAACTTTCCCTTCTGTAAATACATGTATAAATTTGGTAAATTTGCTAACAGCAGATAATATTATGAGAAAGAAACAAACAGCCATCATCGTGTCAATGAGGAATACAGCGAGATGGAAAGATTCGAGAGGTTGTGCATGGTCGGCGTGCCTCTGATCGTTCATTACAGATTAAATCATTTCAGGCAAAAGCAGTCACTTACTTCAGCGATGAATGTGATCACTCGTTGACGTTGAGATGCACTGAGGACGCAACGTTCGAGAAAATCCGAGGGATGGTATGCCTGTGGTGAGTATATCCAATCAACTGAGACGAAAAATTTAAGAATCCTTATACTAAAAAAATATGAACAGAAAAAATTCCATAATTTGGTACCTGGAAGTGATGCATGTAATCACAGACATCAACAACGAACTCAGGACAATCGTCGATCTGAGGGAGTTGTAGGTTGCGAACAGGGTTGAACGCATGATATAGAGGCTGCAAAATAATTGTAATAAGGAAGATATCGTAGAAAGTCTGGATGTACATACTCTGTACCGCTGTCATTCCCAGGAAACACGACATAATTTACTAATGCCTCTTCCAAAGGAACTATCTACTCTTAAAAAAAGCCCTGGTCATATTAAGAATAGCTTTGAAACCTTCTCGATGGGCTGCACACATCGAATATCCTTACGGCCTTCCTCCTTTCCCGCTTCATCGATTTTACTGCGGAGTGAATATCAGAAAGGTAAAAACGTAGAACTTACGCATCGCTTACGAACAATCTCTTGATCGACGTGAGAAAACCAGTTTTTCTATCGTGCTGTACATAATATAATTGAAGACAATGAAAGAGTGAAATGAAATCGGCTTACATCAGCTTCCTTTTCCGACCCGAGTCGTCTTCTCTCTATGTTAGCCTTGCTTCCACTTCGTACGGTTAGCTTGGACATTCCTCGAGAAATATCCTCCATTCTTAAATATCTGGCTATTGAAATACAAGTTCAAATATCACGTTATCATGAGATCAGCAAATATAAAGATATTGTAAAATAAATAATCTAGATATCTATCTAGATGTCCACAGCCCGCCAAAATTTCCCGCGAAAAAACTGTAGGGATATTCCCAGGATTTTTATATCGAACAGTTCTAAAAAGTATATGCGATTCGATATTTATTTTGAAGGGGTAATGTGATAGCATATGGTTGTAATTGCATTCTTAATGCACAATGTAAAGCAAAATAAAAATAACAAAATAACTAACAAATAACAAAAAAATAACAATACATTGCAAATACTGCACGGTCCGGAAAAAAAGGTCTTGAGCGGAATGGGACCAGATTTGCTTTTCTCTCGTTCGTTCTTCTCGCAATAATTGATTATCCTTTCAAATATTTGGTATGCGTGAATGTAATTGTTACTTAAGGGCATGAAAAATGGATGATCCGAGCAACATTTGCTTGGGTGCGATCGGTGGAGGTGTCTCGGCGAGACGAGACGTGTACGCATTGATTCATGTATGTTTTTCGATTTGTATAATTTTATTTATCCATCGCAGCTCGCTAATGTCATTAGGAAAAACGTTCTTCTCATTGCTCCTGGCATTGACGCTAAGGGTGAGTCCATCAAGTCGGCATGCCGGCAGTTGTTTTTTTACTAGCCGGATTGCGCCCCCCTCGAGGCCTCATTTGGCGCGTGCTCTCGTGCTAACGGAGTAACTTTCGTAATCACTATATTTAGGTATTGATATTGATAATTTTCCAGGATTCAGCAAATTCGTCCATGGCCCAAACAAGAAAACTCGTGATGCAATGGGTGTAGCTGTCAGTCAACTTCCGAAAACGATTACCAAATCAGTAGTTTCTTGCCTGTGAGTATTTGTCAAATGGATTTACGTAACTTGGGCACAATGCAGCGGCAAGTATCACGTTGAAGATAAAAGCAATGTCGACTATTGTCGTAAATTCCGGAAAATCTTCATGAGGAACAACAAGTTGGGAGTGGTATGATTGCTCTGTGATTGCAAAGTAATATTGCGGCAAGTAGTTTGCCCGAAAAGTAAGTTGCCAGCAGCTTTCGCGTAATTTTACTTTTTCGGTCATAAAAAATAAAACTTGCTGGCAACTAACTTTTCAATTGTTTAATTTGTAACATTGAAACAATATTGTAGCAAACTGACTTTATATTTTTATGTAAGATCAAAGTAAGTTACTGGTAAGTTGCAAACGAAAAGTAACTAGAAAGTAATATTGTCGTAAGAGGTTTACAATTTTACTAGTAAGTTGCTGGCAACTAACTTTACTACTTGCCGCAATATTACTTTGCAATCACAGAGTGGTTTATTCGAGAAAGGAGCTATTAGAGAATTACTGTAGAGAGAATTATTTTTGGAATTATTTTTGACTGTATTTTAATATTCAGCAAGCTGCCGAGTTCTTCATGAAAAATTTAACCACTGCAAGATGCAACGGGATCGTATTCATCATGCAACCATATCTGGTGCTTCGCTATGGTAAATCTTTTTGCTTCATTAATGTTATAATACAGTGTGTCCCCTTTATTTCGTAGGAAGTTTTTTATTCTTGTACATCTGGATAATGTATTTCAACCCATATAATCAGTGGTGGGCTGCATATATGACAGATGTCTTGAGGTCGCAAATGGATGGGGATTGCCCTTTCTTATAGAAGCTGGAAAAGAAAAATAGGCACTTCTTTACTTTTGGGGGTAATTCCGCCCACTCCCCTCTTCGTCTCTGATACAGCCTCTCACTCCCTACCCCTTCCCTCTGATGCGCTCACACATAAACACCTACTTCCACGCCCTAGTAAACAACTTTATTACATGTCACAAGCATATACCTTACTCTACACATCTATCCTTCCTTCCATATGAGGCCGTTTGCATAAGAATCGATCATATTCGGAAAGATCTGGCACAGCTCAAAAATCTCAATTCTCAGTAACTGTATTTTGGGGTTATTTAAGGTGCTGAAAACAGTGGGCACATTCATTTTGTCCCCAGAGTTGACGTTGGCTCCAGACGGCGTCACGTCGAAAACGCGTTTTTGCGTGTATCTCATGATCAGAATGTGCTAAATTTACGTGAGTAAGGTTCCCGGGGTAGAATTTCATGCTGATCACGCCTGTATACTTCATTTATCGTGATTTCTTAAAATGATTTTTAAAAATTCAACTTTTCGTAGACACAAGGCCGAGCTTAGCACACCGATGAACCATCGTGACGAGCGGATTCAGAATCTAAAATTTCATCGAAATTCAAAGTACGGTTTTTAAGATTGGAGTGAAAACGTGGTGCGAAAATGGGTGAAAACGAGGCAATCGCAAGCTCTCCCTCCCTTCTCCCACCCCCCCCCCTGGCAGTTTACGACCCCTCGCCGCTCTCTCCCTCCTCCACACTCTCTCGCCCCCCTTCCTCTCCTCTGCCGGGGGGAGAGCTTGCGATTGCCTCGTTTTCACCCATTTTCGCACCACGTTTTCACTCCAATCTTAAAAACCGTACTGAGAATTTAGATGAAATTTTAGATTCTGAATCCACTCGTCACGACGGTTCATAGGTGTAAATTGCTAAGCTCGGCCTTGTGTCTACGAAAAGTTTAATTTATTTTTTTAAAATCATGATAAATGAAGTATACAGGCGTGATCAGCATGAAATTCTACCCCGGGAACCTTACTCACGTAAATTTAGCACATTATGATCATGAGATGCACGCAAAAACGCGTTTTCGACGTGACGCCGTCTGGAGCCAACGTCACCTCTTGGGACAAAATGAATGTGCCCACTGTTTTCAGCACTTTAAATGACCCCAAAATACATACTTACAGAAAATCACGATTTTAGTACTATGCCGGCCCTTGCTCGATTCTTAGGCAAACGGCCTCATATAATGGCGACCCGCGAAGCGGAGAGCCCTGTAAGCAACGATAGGGTCTCCCCGCGAAGCGGGGAGACCCAATCGTTGCTTACCGCTTAGGCTAAAGACGGCTTAGGCCGGCGATATGCACAGAAAGGTGCGTGCAGCCAGCATCTGTCCGACGAGAGTCCCTACTCAGGGGGTCGGAGGGGGAGAAATGGGGTTACCCCCTAAAGTAAAGAAATCCCGAAAAATTATCATCTATGTATCGTACAGATCTGAAACGTCGTGACTCATGGTTCGACCGGTGCAGATTCATCTGGATAAGCTGTGCACTATTTCGTCTTCCTACGCTTCTGCCAGTAAGTCGCCCACAGCCAGTTCTTGAAATTCAACTTAATCAGGTTCTCGCTGCTCAGCTAACACTATATACGATCAAAATGTTTATTCAAGAGCCTAGTTTCACAAGAAAAGAAGAGTTCAGAATGCTGGAAGAGTAAATTTTCATTTATTTTGATTTTTTTCTCTTTAAATAATTATTATATTTGATACAGTACAATGTTTTTTGGACTTTACTTTAGGGGTAACCACATTTCTCCCACACCGATCCATGGGACTATACCCAGGGACTATATCCCCTCGTGTACGAACGATCACAACGACCACCCGCGTGTGGATGTTTAAACCGGGTATTAGCACTGGATAGCTCCTTCGTAGGTGCGATGCTCTAGATGCTGCCGAGGCGGAAAGGTTTATCTGTCTTCTCTGCGCTCTCGCCATTGTTACTCTCTCGCATTCTCCATTTTGAATGAGAAAGGCAGTGTTACCCCCCCCCCCCTAAAGTAAAGTTTAAAAAAAACTAATGGCTGTACAGATATGATACTGTTAATTTTAAAAAATTAAAACAGATTCGTCGATGTTTGGAGCACCAACAAATTTTTTTTCTGATTATATCACGCCTCTCACGAGAGAATCGAACTAGAATCGCTATTCTAGGGAATGGGAGGAAAATTGTGAAATGGGTTCTTACCGGTTTTGATCATTCCAAGGCATGCTTGGCTGACCCCCAAAGTCCCAATTTGCATACTTCATTTTGGAGCTCCCTACACCCGGTCGGCTGCAGGCACTTTGATCGCGATTTTTGCGATTCTAGTGGTATATAGACGAAAATATTCCTGTGACCTCCACTCATTTTTCGTGCTCTATCGATCCATGCAAACCATTTTCCATGAAAGTAAATTTTAACTGTGCTACATTCAAAGCCAATTTTCTCAAAAGTGTAGGTAAAATAGCAGCTCCAATTTTAACAGTGTGTGCAGCTCAACGAGAGCTTTCCAACGAGTGGTTTGCGCCAAAAAGTGCAGTCCTCGAAAGCTAGTTATGTCGTTATTAGGGTCAGCGATCATTTGAACTGTTATTACAACAGCATAATTGGGAGAAAACGGATCATTCCATATCGAGCGCGCCGAAAAAAATATGGCCCCATCCTCACCTGAGCACTACTGCCTGATGTGATAAATCTATTCTATTATATTCTATTCTAGAATCGCAAAAATCGCGATCAAAGTGGGAGCAGCCTGCAGCCGACCCGGTGTAGGAAACTCCAAAATGAAGTATGCAAATTGAGTCTTTGGGGGTAACGGGATGACCAAAACCGGTAATAACCCATTTTACGATTCTCCTAACATTCCCTGGATCAGCTCGATTCTCTCGTGAGAGGCGTGATATGTCATTTGTGGTTCTCAAAGGTGCAGATGGAATTTCGAATTTCGCAAATATCTGCTTGAGAGTTCGCTAAAATTAAGGGAAATTTATTTTGGGACACAATGGCGGTGAACACCCCTGTTTTTTTCATTTGATACTAATATTAGTTTTATAAAGTCCATAGGCTCTAATGCTACTTTTCGAAGAGTGGATATAGGGCTTGGCAAAGCACACGTATTGGATCCTCGTTATGAGAGTATTTCAAACCTGTATTTTTCAGTATACTTTCGGCATAAGCCCAGAAAACATTAATAAGATGAATCGTTTTTGCGAGAACAGCTCTTTTTTACGTTGGATATCTCCTCGCTCTCTGGACTCTCGATTTCATATCACGCCCCTCACGAGAGAATCGACTCAAAATGACTGATCTTGGGAAAGGGGGCATTTTTGGATGGATGTTTTCGATTGTTTTGAGCTTCCCTGGACTCAACGAAGACCCCCCTAACCGGAATAGTTCACACGTTGCTGCACCGGTCGCTCACTCACGTCTTACTTTGCCGACCACGTAGAACACTTCGTGATTAAGTTAGAACGCTCATTTCTCGTTTACCCAGCTAACTTTCGATGCTCTATCGAACAGTATAGTTCATTAGGTCATGGTGCCATTTTTGGTGGCACCACATTCAACGAGGTGTGATTTGAAAACTGCTTGAAAAATATCTTCAATTTTGATATGGTGGATGCGTTTTTCAGAGACGATTCGATTGAGGGGCTTATGCTCCCATATCTCGGGAGGTAAGTTAGTTCCGCATGCGAAAAACATTTTCAAATGATTTCAACTTATTTTTGACAGTGGATTTTAATTAAATTTCCCCTCATTCCGCTCTGACAGTGTTCTGTCGCACGGCTTTTCAAATAAGTTTCACTGAATTACTGGAATATATTATCTTTTCACCCATTCATTCCGTGAAATTTATTTGAAAAGCCATGCAACAGAACACTGTCAGAGCGGAATGAGGGGAATTTAATTAAAATCCACTGTCAAAAATAAGTTCAAGTCATTTGAAATTGTTTTCCGCATGCGGATCTAACTTACCTCCCGAGATATGGGAGCATAAGCCCCTCAATCGAATCGTCTCGGAAAACTACATCCACCACATACAAATTTAAGCTATTTTTCGAGCGGTTTTCAAGTTACACCTCGTTGAATGTGGTGCCACCAAAAATGGTACCATGACCTAATGAACTATACTGGTCGATAGAAAATCGAAAGTTAGCTGGGTAAACGAGAAATGAGCGTTCTAACTTAATCACGAAGTGTTCTACGTGGTCGGCAAAGTAAGACGTGAGTGAGCGACCGGTGCAGCAACTCGAAGAGGAATGGTCGTGTGAACTATTCCGGTTATGGAGGTCTTAGTTGAGTCTAGGGAAGCTCAAAACCATCGAAAACCCGAGAGCCAAAAATGCCCCCTTTCCCAAGATCAGATAGATTCTCTCGTGAGGGCGTGATATGCTCTCTCGTCTTACGCGGCCGGAAGAGTGCTCGAGAGGGGCGAATCGCTTCTATTACTGTCAAAGTGCTCCGTTTTATTTATTCTAAAAATGTCTATGTGGAATTAATTGTCTGAAAATGCAGATTTAGAATCCTCCCATCACAACGGTCCGATATGTATTCGTTGCCAAGCTCTATTTCCACTCCGAAAAGTTATATTTTTTTTTACAGAATATTGATTTTATTTTTTTTAAATATCAAATTAAGTATACGGGCGTGTGCATGGTCGCAATTTTAGCGATCTATGAAGCAAAGCTATGCAAGAAATCCTAAGTTGACGCAACGCCATTTCGGGCTAACGGATGTTCCATGTGCGAAATGAGTATGCCTATCATCATCAGCACCCTTGAGAACTCCAAATGGAATAAATCCAAAATATTTTTGCCTCTGCTCGATTTTTAGACAACTTGCTTCATATATCATTAATTTATTCACAGACTTGTCCATTTCTTGCCGGGGTTGGCCAATGTGGCGAAGCCTCCGTTTGGAGTCTCACTTAGTGTCTGGTATAGAAATATGGCTCGTCATAGGTAAGTTAGTAAATTTATAAATGCATTTTCCTTTATCTGTTTCCAGAAAGATCGCGTTGGAAGCTATCTTAGCGGAGGCCAACAATCGGGGGGACCTGCAATATCATATTCCGCCTTACTCAATGATCATGTATTTTTTATCCATAAAGCATGCTTTTGATATGCATGCTAAAGACCTGTTCTGAAGTGCAGATCATAATTTCGCCATATCACGCCTCTCACGAGAGAATCAGGACAAAACGCCCGTATCATGGTACAATAGAAAAAGTCGATTTTGAGGTTTTGGCAGTTCCTGGGGTAATCTATGGCTCTGAATTCGATTCCGGGTCGATCTGCAGCCTATCTAGATCGGCAGCTGCAGCAGCTTGCTGCACAGACTGAAAACTTTGTCTTTCGAGGTTCTGAAAATGGCTTCAAATTTCTTCGAGCTGGCTGAAATTTGGCCTGTAGGCATCAACTATGACCTATTTTGACTATTCGAGCTAATTTTGAAGTTGGACAACCGAATCGTTCTGAGCAGTTTTTCTGCTCTAACTTTTTTAGTTCGAAACATAGACAGACCAAACTTTTGCATCATTTTGAGAATTTAATTCTGCATCTCCATGATTTTTTTCAGATTTTTACCACTCGGTCTAGGTACTTTTTCAAGCGAAAAACCGTGAAAATTCGCCTAAGTCGCACGCTGCACGAAGTGCTGAGTGCGTTAGGCGTTACGCTTCGAAACTGATGGTCTGGGGTTCGACTCCAAATGATCGCAAACATGTTTTGCCCTTATCTAAATGTTATCTGCATAATAATTACGCATCGCCAAGTGTTCATTCACTGTTTGCATAAGAAGTATGCGAGGAGACGTATCTGCTGAAACCTGTCACCTTCAGATGTTGCAAAGGGTAATTAAACACATAAATATGCCGTAAATATATTATAAGACAAACAAAACATGTTTGCGATCATTGGGAGTCGAACCCCAGACCATCAGTTTCGAAGCATAACGCCTAACGCACTCAGCACTTCGTGCAGCCGTGCTACTCATGATAATTTTCACGGTTTTCCGCTTGAAAAAGTACCTAGACCGAGTGGTAAAAATCTGAAAAAAAATCATGGAGATGCAGAATTAAATTCACTAAATGATGCAAAAGTTTGGTCTGTCTATGTTTCGAACTAAAAACGTTAGAGCAGAAAAACTGCTCAGAACGATTCGGTTGTCCAACTTCAAAATTAGCTCGAATAGTCAAAATAGGTCATAGTTGATGCCTACAGGCCAAATTTCAGCCAGCTCGAAGAAATTTGAAGCCATTTTCAGAACCTCGAAAGACAAAGTTTTCAGTCTGTGCAGCAAGCTGCTGCAGCTGCCGATCTAGATAGGCTGCAGATCGACCCGGAATCGAATTCAGAGCCATAGATTACCCCAGGAACTGCCAAAACCTCAAAATCGACATTTTCTATTGTACCAGTGTTGTCCTGAATCTCTCGTGAGAGGCGTGATATTTATTTAGTCCCTCACATATGATTTATATTGGAGGATTTTCAGGTTCGATTCCATGCAGGAGTTAATCTCCTACATCGAGGATGAGTTGAAATATTGTGATGAGCAGGAGACTATGGAGAAGAGCGATCAGAGGAAGTACAATGCAGCGTATGTTGCTCAATCGCACGATGCTTTATATATTAATTTATATTAGAAAAAAATGCTGTTTCAGAAAGGATCCTTTCGACGACGATTCAGAGTTGGATGATGAAGATAAAGAAGTAAAATTAGGAAATATTGACTCACTATTGAAAATATTAACTTACAGCTGCTTCAACTGGGAGGATATAGATTGGAAAGGGAGGAAGATGTTGAGGAAGAAGAAATTGTAGAATATTTGGTGGAGATGGAGGATATAGTTGAATATGAAGATGTGACGGAGGAATATGTTCATGAAGATGAAGAGGAGTACAGCGAAGCACATATTAAAATCTTCCAGGGAATTTCTTTCGAAAATGTGCCCCTAATGGAAAATTTATTGTAGAATAGTGGCAAGAATATCACAAATGGATTTGATACGCGATCAAGAGAGGAATCAGATGTGAGAATTCAACGAATGAGCGCTAGTATTTATTGCGAGTGGTTTAAGAGGGAGGGATCAGTCCCCGGAAATGATATTCCTCTTGAGTCTAATTGTCAACTGCTGAAGAAGATTACAGAGGATGATGTGTATGTTATTTGATGCCACCATCATCGATCCAATATACTTCAGACAATTTTATTTTACAACGACTTTCGGTAATGGATGGATTAGAAGCACTGAGAAAGGATATGAAGGGGATGGCGATAAAGAGGTTATGGATCACGACGGGGCTCCAGTGCTAGCGGAGTAGACTTGGCGATCAATTTTGTCTAAACTTGTTTGCGCGCGCTCTATATCTCTCTCCCGTGCGATTTCGCAATCTTAAAGGACTTGCACACACGCCTCTCACGAGAGAATCGAAATGATCGCGGGACACGAGGCATTTTTCGCTTTCGTGTTTTCGATGATTTTGAGCTTCCCTATGCTCAACTAACAGACCCCCTAACCGGAATAGTCTTCACGACCCTTTCTCCTTGCGCTGCTGCACCGATATTTTTCTCACCTCTCACTTTGCCGATCTCTTAACACGGATCTCCGGTAAAAGTGTAGGAACACTAGCTACTAGAAATATTTTATGGCACCGATTTTGATAAAACTTGGTTCATGGACATCATTGGGGGCCAGGAAAAGGACTATCCGGTTGGTTTGGCTAAAACGGCAAATTATCGATTTTTTTGATCTACTCCGTCTGAGAGTCATAATTCAGTTCATTTTGATCGCACAGTGTGCAAATTGAGTGCATTCTGCTCGTATTTGAATACCCTACAAATATGTCAACGTAGCCCAATGAGGCCGGATTCGTTTTAATGGTGAAAATAGCGAAAAACTAAATTTCGATATGAAAAATCGATCATATCTCGATCGATATCCGGAAACCCAAAGCTTTTTATTTAAAATTCGGAATCTCCTGGCCAAATAAGGTGGTGTCTACGTTGATCATTTTTCACCTTTCTGTCACCTCACTATGGATTCACTATGGGAAAATCTGGACCGTTCTGGACTTGGTCAAATTTTCGCGATATTGGTTTTCAGACCGTATCTTGGTTCAAAGTTGTCCAATTGCGATCTTAAAAAATGAAATCGATAGCTCTTTTTGAGACAGAGAAAAGTGTTTCTGAGCAATTTTGGTCGAAGATCTCTTGTTTTCGAGTTATTCGAGAATAAAACCTATTGATTGATAAATATACATAAAATATCGATTTTCTGGCTTCGTATACCAAAAATCCAATCGTTTTTATTCTTTCTATGGAGTCTCCACACAAAATTAGGGGGTGTCTATGGTGACTATTTTTCATATCTCTGTCTTCCCACTAGGGATTTACTATAGGGGATTACAAGGGGGGGGGGGGGGGCAAAAAAAACCGTCCGGAAACGTCGACTATCCCCCATAGTAAATCCCTAGTGGGACGACAGATATATGAAAAAATAGTCAACATAGACACCCCCTAATTTTGTGTGGATATTCCATAGAAAGAATAAAAATGATTGGGTTTTCGCTATACGAAGCCAGAAAATCGATATTGTCTGTATTTTTATCAATCAATGGCTTTATGGTCGAATAACTCGAAAACAAGAGGTCATCGAGCAAAATTGGCTCAGAAACACTTTTCTCCGTCTCAAAAAGAGCTATCGATTTATTTTTTTAAGATCGAAATTGGACAACTTTGAACCAAGATACGGTCTGAAAACCAATATCGCGAAAATTTGACCAAGTCTAGAACGGTCCAGATTTTCCCATAGTGAATCCATAGTGAGGTGACAGAAAGGTGAAAAATGATCAACGTAGACACCACCTTATTTGGCCAGGAGATTCCGAATTTTAAATAAAAAGCTTTGGGTTTCCGGATATCGATCGAGATATGATCGATTTTTCATATCGAAATTTAGTTTTTCGCTATTTTCACCATTAAAACGAATTCGGCCGCATTGGGCTACGTTGACATATTTGTAGGGTATTCAAATACGAGCAGAATGCACTCAATTTGCACACTGTGCGAGCAAAATGAACAGAATTGTGCCTCTCAGACGGAGTAGATCAAAAAAATCAATAATTTGCCGTTTTAACCAAACCAACCGGATTGTCCTTTTCCTGACCCCCAATGATGTTCATGAACCAAGTTTTATCAAAATCGGTGCCATAAAATATTTCCTGGTAGCCAAATGAGTAAGTTTTCCTACACTTTTACAGGAAACCTGTGTTAAAGCACTTAAAAATTAAATTAAGGAGCGCATTTTTGTTTTCCTTGGACAACTTTTTATGCTCTATCGACGTATGCATATAATTAGTTCATATTTTTAAAAAAAATGGAGGCAGTACATTCAACTAGGTGTCTTCTCTGGTGTAGTCGCACAAGTTGTAAACAAGTGCAAAACAAGTATAGAACAAGTATGTGCACAAATTGTAAACAAGCACCCATCTCCCTACGCTCAAACTGTTTTACAACTTGTTTTTCTCGGTTGCTTGCTTACAACTTGTACTTATCACTTGTTTGCAATTTGTAAATTTTATTACTTGTTTACAACTTGTAAACTCTATTTAGCGTAGGGAGAGGGGTGCTTGTTTACAACTTGTGCACATACTTGTTCTATACTTGTTTTGCACTTGTTTACAACTTGTGCGCGCACACCAGAGTTCTTGAGACGATTTGTTTAAGATGCTTAAAGGTGAAAAAGTGTAGCCACGTCAAGCGATTTTACAGTCGTGAACGACTACGCTTGGTGGCGTAGTCCGGTGAGGCTGGCTAAGGTGCTTATCAGAGGAATTATGAGAGAATTGATATATTCCTTGTAGTGTCCGTACAGCGTAAACCTAACCTATGCTAAAAAGTGTCCCTAGGGGTACTTTTTTCACGGAAATCACGGAAATCGACCTTAGGAAGCGGTATCTCTGACCCCATATTTCCTGTAGTGCGCCTCAACAGCGAGGTCAGTTTTTCTATATTTTGAACGGTTCATCCAAGTAAATATATAGTATTTCTGAAAGATCTCGTCGAGATAAGCATTTTTCCTGTTGGAAGTGAATGGCTAGCTCATCTGCGAAAAAAGTTACGGTCATTTGAATGTTCAAAATTGACGCCCTGAAAAAATGATGTCCGATAACAATCCAATTTTCATTTCATTTGATTCCTCGTGCAATTTTACCCCTGGGCGCAAGGCGCAAATTAAAATCGGGTGTGACGTATGAACGAAATTTTCAAAAGAATATAGCGAAGTCGAGATTTTTTGGCCAAAAATTACGATATTTTATTCCTCCAATTTTTCTTTCACGTTTTGGGGAGGAGATATATACAAATTCGTTTTCTACGGGTCGAAATACACCAGAAAAAAATTAACTCAGGTTATTCTGAGATTATCGATTTTCGGCCTCAAAATCACAGAAAAATCCCTGTTTTTGAGACCAAAAATCGAAAATCTCAGAATAAGCTGCGTAAATTTTTTCTGGCGTATTTCGACCCGGAGAAAACGAATTTACATATACCTCCTCACCAAAACGTGAAAGAAAAATTGTAGAATAAAATATTGTAATTTTTGGCCAAAAAAATCTCGGCTTCGCTATATTCTTTTGAAAATTTCGTTCCATACACCACACCTGATGTTCATTTAAATATGCACTCAGGGGTACAATTGCACGGGAAAACGAATGAAATGAAAATTGGATTGTTATCGGACACCATTTTTTCAGGGCATCAATTTTGAACATTCAAATGATCGTAACTTTTTTTCGCAGATGAGCTAGCCCTTCACTTCCAACAGGAAAAATGCTTATCTCGACCAGATCTTTCAGAATTACTGTATATGTACGGCGTTTGGATGAACCGTTCTAAATATAGAAAAATCGACCTCGCAGTTGAGGCGCGCTACAGGAAATGAGGGGTCAGAGATACCGCTTCCTAAGGTCGATTTTACGTGAAAAAAAGTACCCCTAGGGACACTTTTTCAGCATAGGTTAGGTTTTCGCTGTACGGACGTATCTCGGTTCTCTCAGATTTCCTCTGCTATACTCTCATAAGAGCCCGTTTGCGTAAGAATCGGACAATCGCTGGCATCGTCCAAAAAGGTCAAATCGCTGAAACTCTATATTTTGGGGTTTTCTGGCATGCTGATGACGATAGACATATTCATTTTGCTCAAAGATTTGATCGTTGGCTCCAGATGGCGTCACGTCAAAATCGACCATTTTTGAATATCTAGATTTCGGAGTTCACTAAAATTAAGTGCGAATTATGTCCGGGGCAGAATTTGATGGCGATCACGCTGTCTAATTCATTTTTCATGATTTTTGAAAATAAATATGTAAAATCAAACTTTTCGTAGAGATAAAAGATTTCAGAGAGACTACCATAGTTCGAACCCTCTTGATGAGAGGAGTCGAAATATGTGCTCACATGGGACTGACCGGAAGACACATATCCCAATCGCTCTACAATTTTTATGGTGGATAGGTACCCCAAGAGAGTCCCAAAACCGCTTTGCAAAGTTGCCCTTTCGATCTAGTAATTAAGATAATTAGCATTTTATGATTTCGATTACGCTTCATCACTCATTTCTTGCGATCCGTTTACAACCGACTCGGTGGTGTGGTGGTTGAGAGGTGAGCCAACCCGGAAGGTTGGTGGTTCATTTCCCGACCCTATGAAATTTTTTTGCTCATTTCATTTTTTGATCGTTGATATCTTTTTGTTGTCGTTGTTTACTTTTTTTTGTATTTCCGATAATTCACGATCGAAATGAGAAAGGACTAACAACGAAAAATACATAAGATTTTTCGTCTTGAATGCATACATAACGCATCAACTCTTCGAAGCGAATCGGAGATAAGACGTCCCGAGTGTGTAAGTCAACTTCATCGCGGGAACACTCATACTTGATGATGTCTCTTATTTTTTGCGGAGTGATCTATTGGCGACTGTGATCCAATACACCGATCACGATGTTTGATACTTCAACTCCCCTCTCCCTTTTCGTTTCAAAACCAACGCCATAAGTTTTTTTGGCGGCAGAAAGCGAGTTTTTGCCAGCGAAATCGGCGATAGGCGAGAGGGAGGAGAGGCGGAGAGGAGGGAAGAGGTCAACCGAACGAGAGACTGGGGTAGATCAAGGGAAGAGACTAGTGATGCCAAAACGGCGCGTGCTCTCCTCGTGTTCACACGCTCTCTCGCTCTGTCTGACCGGCGAGAGAGCGTGTGAAACGAGGAGAGCGCGCGCCGATTTGACATCACTAGAGAGACCAAGTCCGACAGCCGATTTCGCTGGCAAAAACTCACTTTCTGCCGCCAAAAATCTTATGGCGATGTGCTTTCTTAAATTTGAGCACATATTTTGACTCCTCTCGTCAAGAGGGTTCGAACTATGGTAGTCTCTCCGATATCTTTTATCTCTAAGAAAAGTTTGATTTTACAAATTTATTTTTAAAATCATGAAAAATGAACTAGACAGGCGTGATCCCCATCCAAATCTGCCCGGAAATAATTCGCACTTAATTTTAGTGACATCTGGAATATAGATATTCGGAAAAGTTCGATTTCGACGTTACGCCATCTGGAGCCAACGACCAATCTTTGAGCAAAATGGATTTGCCTATCGTCATCAGCATACAAGAAAACCCCAAAATATAGAGTTTCAGCGATTTGACCTTTTGGACGATGCCAGCGATTGTCCGATTCTTACGCAAACGGGCTCATAACTCGGGTGATATCTTAGTGCCGCATGCGATAAACTTTAATAAGTTATTTTACTTATTCATCAACGATTTTAATTCTTCACCCAGTTATCCTCCCGAAACATTTCAACACAGTGCGAGTGAACACGACCAGCCCGGAATGAGAGAATTTTTTATATTAAAATCCATGGTGAAGAATAAGTTCAAACCATTTTCGAATGTTTATAAAAGAATAGAAACCTTATACGAGCGGTTTTCAGATTATACCTCGTGAAATGTATTGCCTGAAAAGTTTACAACGTGAGCTAATGAAATGCATAGGTAGGTAGAGCACAAATTTGTCCGGGAAAAATAAAAATGAGCTCCTCAATTTAATTTTGAAGTGCTCTAGGTGAGAGGTGAGAAATCGATCGGTGCAGCAGCTTGAGAAGAACTACCCGGTTAGGGGGGGGGGGGGGTGTCTTACAAGGGAAGGTCGCGGAGTGTCCGTGGAGTTTCATAACGAGACCTAGCGCATTCGAAAGAAGAGAAAATTATAAGAACTTATATTGTTTTCAAATTTGCGGAACGCTCATGTTGAGTTCTGGGATGTATGGGAATTCAGGGACATAGGCTCAGAAATTGCTTGTTTTTTTGCATTTCGAACGGGTTCGCCACTATGAGCGCAGATTTTTACATAAGCGTTCCGCAAATTTGAAAACAACAGAAGTTCTTAGAATTTTCTACTCTTTCGAATGCGCTAGGTCTCGTTATGAAACTCCACGGACTCTCCGCGACCTTCCTTTGTTAGTTAAGTCTAGTGAAGCTCAAATTCGTCGAAACCCGAAAGCGAAAAATGCCTCATTTCCATTTTGAGTTGATCGTTTCGCGAGGGGCGTTTTATATATTATGAAATGGATATATCCCTATATATAGATATTCTCCTCATTGTTCATTCTTAACCTGTATATTCAGATATCGTCAAGGAGTGGAATAGTGGAGGATGAATATCTACTTGAGGTAAATAGATTGTCGGAGCGAAAGATCCTGAATGGTTTATATAACTTCTACTCATGGGAAAAGATCTCCCTTTGCGCATTCTGGCTGTAAGAATGGGCTAAGATTTATAAGCTTAGAAATATCACAAGCTTTTTGAGGGAGATGATATTCGTGGACGAAAAGAAGAACGAAGATGCCATCAGTGACATTTTCGATACAGTTAACTGTCGATTTACCAGAGTACTCATTCAGGGATCGATTTCAGATTCCAGAAGGTTCTGAATTATGTAGCAATTATTCGGAGTGGGACTCGTCCTTGGTGCTCTCGACACAGGAGATTACGCGTGGATTAGAGGAGGAAGTGATCTTGACGAGTGGATCTTCAATGAATCTCAATGTTCCATTGGCAGATGGAGCAACAATATCGAATGTGAGAAACAACTTATGGGGTTGTCCGGATGTACTTCTAATACTCTACTAAGGATCAATCGTCATCTAATTCTCTCCTTTGGCCCTCTCGAAAACCCCGAAGATGTTGCAGAATTGAGAGAGAATATTTCTACAATCAGGTATCTGTTTAATAAATTGTAAAGACGCATTTATCATTAGGTCGGATGACGATAGTGGACTAGAAGAATTTAATTCAACGTATGGAGATACTTCTATCGTCTTCCCAGCTGATCATTGGTGCGGAAATGTGATCACTAACAGTGGATGAAATGTATTTTCAGTGTGCCTCCTATCCATATTCGTCGTGCACCTTGGAAGACAATGAGAGAAAACTACAATCTCATTAATGAAGAAGGACGTTGATTTGGTTCGGTTAAGGAATAGTTTAAATTCATTTGATGGCATTCCAGGTTGAAACAAAAATAGAGGAGTCCGATGAAACAGAGTTTCTGGAAGGGAAAAGGGCTCAAATGGAGGAAGATGTGAGATGTTAAGGAAAAATTGATTACCCCAAAACTAATCGTTTCCCTTCCCTTTTCAATGCGTTAATGTTAACTCACGTTAACTCTCGTTAATGTGTAAATAATGTATAATTAATTACTTGCTCGTCTTACATTATCTTTTTTGTTGTTGTTGATAACTGAACATGTACATTGTTATTGTTTCGTTTTTTCACTGAATTTCCATGTTCGAAGTTTTAAACTTCAAGAGAAGTAGCTCATCATTTTGAAACTCAGTTTTCACTAATTTTGATCTGTAATAAAGTTTTTCGAAGTTATTGTGAATGGTTTATTTTTTTAACGTCGGTTGAAATTCCGAATGTTTATCTAACTTCCAAATATTCGACAAGAATAATGAGGAATACAAGTTATTTTGGTTTGATTAATCATCAAGAGATTCGTGGATGGCGGCGAGGAGAAGTGACCTCCCTCCGGGCGGAGGAGTATTCAATCCCCAGTTGGTGAAAGCAGAGAAGAGCGAGGCAGAGAAAATACATCTCATGTCGGAGGTTCGCCAACCCCCTATTTGTTTTCTCGGAATATTACACGGACTTACCGGAATACATACTCACTTGTATCGTTCATTCCTTGTAGGACGGCGGACACGATGAAGGAGATGCAAGGACGTCTGTTCCCTCTGAATCCACCCCAGAAGCTTTCCAAGCTGAAGGCGGTAATGACATTCTCGACTGGTTACACATAGTGCAGTTTATTTATGCTATAATTTGAATGTTCTTTATTAAGATGTTCACGGCACCTAACGGAGTTAAACCAATTCGGAGGAATAAGAATTTCTTCAAATTCCTGATCACAGATATGTACGTATTTTAATTATGAGCCTTACACAATGAACTTCAATAATCCTGGATCGAACCACAACTACAGACACAATAGCTTCTTTCCAAGAATCAAACCAGTTCCCCTGAATAGATCCCCCCGGCCTATCGTCCCATTATTCACTCGCCAATTTATTCGTAATTAACGCATGATCCATTTTCATGTTTCTCCACGTTATTTCAGAAAGAAATAGCATAAATATTATTATAATAAATCATTATATATTTTTCAATTGGAAGGTGCGTATTTAATACTTGCATATTTCAGTGGCGCTTTCGAAGTCAAATCAAGGACTAGCTTTGGTCCATCTACTGCACTCGAGAAAATTTGGATGAAGAAGGTTGGTGTTTGAGGGAAACCCATTCTGTTCCCTGTTGTGTTGAATCCCATTAATCTATTTAAGGACCAAATTCATCAAACGAGTAAAAGTCGTCAAATGTATTACGCAGCAGAGAACATGTTATTTGTCAAAGTGAATGGGAAACTCCTCCTGGTATTCGAGACAGCACCATTCCTGAAGAATAGTGAGTTTTTGGACTTTCTAAGTGGAATGGCTTTCATCGTCTCTTATGCCTATATCCTGAAATAAGCAATGATCACATAATTTATTTCCCAGGGCCATGAAAACAACATGAAAATGTGTCTGACGACCTCTCGCCTTCGTTGGTTCGCTGCTATCTCATGCGGTTCCCCACTTCTCCCCAAGTTCGTTGCACTTTCTTATTTTATAATTCAAGCTTATTCTCATGGCGGCTAACTTCTTTCTAAATATCTATCTTGAGATTCTGGCATCGCAGTTAGTTCGCAATCACGCTCGGATCTACAGCGAAGAAAGCAACGAGAATACAGCTGTGCCACAACTGTACCAGAACGCAATGAAGAGGTGAGAAGGACAAGGAGAC
>BTRK01000005.1:20533976-20715155 GCA_036245805.1 Pristionchus mayeri | reverse complement strand
GTAGCTCACTCGGAGTTCTTTCCTCTCTCCTTCCTCTCAGTTTCTCTCCCCTTCCTTCTCTCTCATTGTTTTGAGTGTCATCACCAGCCCTTTCAATCTCCTTCCCATTTCCAATGAGTCATCCTCTATTCTAAGAGAAGAGTTGAACAACTGACTTCTGTTCAATCAGAGATCCTCTGTAATCTTTGAACTCTATCGACCCACAAAGTGGGCGACGCCTGTTTACAATAGTAGTAATACTGATTGAGTGCAGTTGGTTGAGTGGACGAGATCGTCTCTGGTAACTGCCCGATATGCACTAATCTCCTCTTTGTCGGAAGAGAGAGGAGATTGATTAAGAAGGGAGATGGAGGAATCGAGGAGGAAACCCGATACGGAAGAGAGTGGGAGACAAAGGAGGAAGCGTAAGAGAGTAATTATCTCACCCTCCCACCTGATCGGATTGAGGAGAGAGAGGGGTGGGGAGAGGGAGAAGACTGGTGAATGGTCAGTAGATTGACTAGATGCGTCCTGGGAATGCCATCCTTGCTCTAATATATTTCCGCGTGTTTCTCTGGTAGCATTGCTCTTCTTCGTTGATCTCAGTAGTGGGGGAGTGGGGGAGACAAAGGAAGTAGCGGGTCTTCCTCCCCTTGTCAACACTTCTCTGCACTGTCAACACTACGAAGTGCATCATCTTCTATCTTCGGAGAAGGGGAAGGGATGTCCCCTCCCTCTGTCCCCCCTCCTTTGTCCACCTCTGGAGTATTCAATCATCGTAACTCATCTCATCTCTCAGGGAGAGCGAGAGAGTGTGTGGTTGGAGAGAGTGAAAGGAGGACTGTCACTCTGATTGAGTAAGAGTACCAACAGAGGCTTCTCCCTTCCATTCACTCTACTGTGATTCATTCATCAAACTCTGCCTTTCTTCTTCTCTTCTCTCGTCTCCCCAGATGAGAGACCATGTTAACTCCATAGAGGATGGGATATGGTCAACTAACTATTTGTTCCTATCACCAGAACGGGGTCACTTTATCATCTCTCCCTCTCTTTGCTCTCTCCAATTTGTTCTATCTCTCATCTGCGTGTATCAGTGTTCTCTTCCACTCAACCATCTCAGTATTCAGTTACTCCAATCCGTTGCTTTGAGGTCATCTGAGTAGATTCTCTCCACTTGTTCATCTGATTGGTCTCTCCTCTCTTCAAGATGAGTCAGTTCAATGATGTTATGCTGTACTGGCTGCGAGTTGTACTCATCTTTCTGTCACATTCGATCACTCATTCCACTGTGGGGTCGTCTAATCAATTCATGGATATACAATGACCCGCGCATATTCGGAACTCTCTCCATCTCTCATTTATTCTACTAAGGGACCAATCGTTTTCTGATTCTATTCCTTCTTTCCAGTTTTCTCTCCGTCTCTCCTTTCTCTCTCTCTCCACTAGCCCATCCCTTTGCTTTCCACCTCCTTTCACTCTTCAAGCCTCTCTTACTCCCTTCTCTCTCTCTCTTCTCTCTTCTCTCTCTCTTTCTCATTCGTCTCTTCGATTCCCTCTCTCTTTCTCCTCCCAACTCGAGATTTATCCCTATTTCTCTCATTCGATCCCCATTCCCTCAGGGGTCACCCTTTCCCCCAGTGCTCTCCCCACTGTCCACTCAGTTGGTTATTCGATTAATTCATTTATTCGATTGTCCAGCCCTAGAAAATCCATCTATCATAATTCTAGCTCGAGTCCGAGCTGAAAGTGTGATTGTTTACTGAATGGGGACTGAGTGAGTAAGGAAGGAGATGGTGGTCATTCCATTCCATTCCTTCCTCCTCCCTCTACCTCTCCTCTCTCCTCCATACTCCTCATCCTCTTCTTCTTCTCTAACTCTTCTCTCTTCATCCATTCAATGTCCTTGTAAAGTCATGCAGTGTGGACCAGTCATGTTTTAGTGTGTAGATGGCGACTGTTTACTCCCTCTCCCCTCCATCCCTCCCTCTCTCTCCTTCTCTGGTTCTTCCTCCTGATACTCCTCCTTCCTCTCCTACAGCTGCCACAATTACTCTCTAATGTATTTTAATTTTTTAATCATATTTTTTCGATTCAATAATTCAATCGTTTTATTTAAATATACAAATTGCACTAAAAATGGATCAGGATATATTAGTGCTAATTGGTAGTAGGTAATGGGGGATTGTTGAATGGGCTCTCCCTCTCCTTCTTCTCATTCACACGAGGGATCAGGGGTATTCTCTGCTCTCTCCCTTCCTTCCCTTCTCCCATTCGGTTACTCGAAGACGAAAGTAGAGAGAAAGACCTGAACAAACGAATGGGAAGGAGGTGTGGAGTAGAAGAGACGAGGGTATTCATAGATAATGTGGACAGATTGTATATAAGCAAAGGGATACTATCATTCCCTCTGGCTGAGATCCTCCTTCTTCACTTTTTATGTAGGAATCTGAATGAGTAACCTTTCGAAAGCGTTTAAGCGTCAACTTTCTTTCTTTACATGATGAAGGGAGGACACCTTCGTTCTCTTCTTATCTCTAGAATGAATCATGAGTTTCCTCTCCCAACAAGCTAAGGGCATTTGTTGTTGACTGCGTGCTCTCTCTCTCTCTCGTCTCTTCTTCCTCCGTCCATCTACTTTAAAGCGCATCGTGATCAATCTTATCCTATCTCATCTCACTTATGTATCTAATCTCGTTCATTACACTCATTATTCTATCTCTCTCTTCCATTTTCTCCATTGATTGATTATTGTTTTGCAACTTTTCTAGCGTTGTGCACATGTTCAACCAGTTGTTGTGCACTCTTCGTTTCTCTCGATCTCTTTGAAGTGTTCCCTCTTCCCCCCCCCCTTCCTCCTCTCTACTCTAGTACTCTCCCCTCCCTCCCCATCACGATATCTATCTGTCCATCCCAATCTCGTCTCTTCCCCTCAATGCTATTTATTCCCTTTACCGTTCCCCGCCCTGTGACTCATACAGTTGAATTCGACTTTAAATGGTCGGATATCTCATCTCGATTCACTTCTTCTCCCCTCTGTTCTCATCTCTCACTCTCTCTTCTTCATCTGATGCTCTCCCCTCACTCTCATTTCCTTCTTCATTAATCTCGTCTTATCAAGTAGAATAGCGAGAAGAGTAGGGGAGATAACCAGTTGGTGGTCCATTCGAGAATGTTCAAGGGTGCTATTTCATGAGTTAACTGCATATTTCTTCTTTCTCTTCGAGAGCCCACTAAGATTATTTTATGCGAAGATTCTCAATTCGATGGAAGTTTCGTGTTCTCCATGAGCTTATTTGTCTTTCACGTGATTTGTGATCTTTGATCCTGTTTCATGAATATACGTAGCATGGTGATTCCCAGTGATTGCAGGATGGTTCCATCACCAGGAGGCAGTGGATGGGTGGTGTGTTTCTCTCTCCTCCTCTCCTTCCTCCTCCCTCTCTCTCTCTCTTCCCCTCTCTCCCCTGCCGATGCTCCCCTCTCTCCACCAACTGGAGACTTCGTATGCACCGAAACGAGACAGTACGTTTATCCTCTTTTTGCACATCATTTGATGTTCTACTTGGAATGGCAGTCAAAAGGGAAGGGATGCATGAAGGTGAAGACTGAATTGCAGAGTGGAGACGTACGACACTCAGAAGGTATCGGTGCCGGTGGAGATGGAAGTGGAGGAGAGCTGCGCCAACTTCCTCACTGGATTCAAGTGCAAAGTGAAGAAGTGAGTGAATGGCCATCGAATAAGGGGAGAGAGAGGGAGGAGAGAGAGAGAGGAAGAGAAAAGGGAGGGGACTCCGGTATTTTTCCCCCAATGGGGGACCAACGGCCCCCCCTAATGGGAGGGGAACTGGGGGACCATTGGGGGATTCCGCTCTCCCCGCTCTAGAGAACATCCTCTCCCTATCTCTAACTGAGAGAGTTTACCCCCAATAGTATACCAATGGGGGACCATTGGGAGGAATTTGTAGGGGGACCATTGGGGGAAAACTCTCAGTTAGAGATAGGGAGAGGATTGTCTCTAGGGCGGGGAGAGAGGCTGGTGAGCTCCCCCAACGGTCCCCCAGTTCGCCTCCCAATGGGGGTGATTGGTCCCCCATTGGGGCTGAAATACCAGAGGAGAGGATGGACATTGAGGACTGGACTGCGAGTGGAGTATCGGAAGCAGCTGGTGAAGAAGCCCCAGCTAGTGAAGGTGTGCTGTGAGGGATACTACCAGACGAAGGAGAACACTTGCAAACGTGAGAAGGAGTGAAAGAGAGAGGGATCGAAGACGTGCTTATTCAGCTGAGTGTTCTCCTCCCTGCAAGAAGGGCAAGTGCGTCGGACCGAACACTTGCGAGTGCGAGAGTGGATACGGAGGAAAGAGCTGTGCCATGTGTGAGTCCAAGGGAGGGGGGGGAGGAGGAGGGTCTCCATTGCAGCCTGTTCCACTGGCTACTGGGGTCCATCGTGCAAGCGTGAGTGCGAGTGTTCGAATGGAGAAGGATGCGACCCCGAGAGTGGAATCTGCCACTGCAAACCTGGTCTGTTGTGCGAGTCCTCTTGGAGGAGTGATGAAGAGAGTGCTCTCCATCAGGGAATTGCAGGATTCCGTGGAGAGAAGTGCGAAGAGACGTGTCCTGATGATAGATGGGTGAGTGATGGAAGGAGAGAGAGGGGGGGGGGGAAGGGGAGGAAGAGATGGTCATGGAGGTGTTGCAGGGGTCGAATTGCACGGAGAAGTGTGTGTGTGCCAATGGAGGGAAGTGCGATGGGAAGAGTGGGGAGTGCAAGTGTCTCGATGGATGGAGTGGACAGTACTGTCTCGAGAAGTGTAAGGAGGTTCGTATGCTCATGATGGCAGGGGGAGTACTGTATCTATGCCCTCAGGGTTCATTCGGGGCCGATTGCTCCTTCGAGTGCTCCTGTGAGAATGGATCCACTTGCGACTCCGAGAATGGAAAATGTATCTGCGCTCCCGGGTTTACGGTACGCCGACTTTTTTTATTTTGAATTTGATTACGGTAAGTATAATTTTTTTAAAAATTTACTCCTTCAGGGTCCCCGTTGCGAGAATTCATGCGAGAAGGGAAAATGGGGAAAGGACTGCGAGAAGAAATGCGACTGCCTCAATCAGGTAGGGAAGGGAAGGGAAGAGGGGAATGAACAACCACCTTGTTTCGAACCACCAATTGATGATCTGTCTCTTGTTGAATGCGATGGGGGATGGAGTGATTGCAGGCGGACTGCGACAGTGTGAGTGGAGAATGTGTGTGCAGAGGATGGATGGGAAGCAAGTGTGAGAGACCATGCGGGAGAGGAATGTACGGAGAACAGGTAGGGAGAAGGGAGAAATAGGAGAGAGTGGAGATGGGGAGAGGGATGGGAGGAAGGAGGAGTACTTGCAGTGTGCGAAGCGGTGCACACTCTGCCAGGGAATCGAATGGGCGAAGGTGAGCAGAGGGGGGGGAGGGGGAGAGGGAAGGGGGATATGGTTGTGATTGCAGTCGAATGCAGCGTGTGACTCCATAACAGGGGACTGCATCTGCGAGATGGGCTACAAGGGGCCAGACTGCAAGGAGAGAGGTACGATCCATGAGAGCATGGGGATACGGTAGTGCATGCGAGTATACGGTAGTCTTCTCTTCCAGACTCACTCCTGTATTTCTGGACTCCGTCCTTCTTCGGAAGCTCCATTCCATTTTCCATAATCACTTGACCCATTTTTTAACCCGAAAATTTCATCGTTGTTTTTTTGTGAAAACTGCGAAATTGTGCTGGGAAACCCACATAATCAGGGGCTTATGTACTGAAGCTTGCCAAAATACTCCGGACGGATAAATGTAACATGCGATGCCCGTATCTTCTCTCTCTCTGGTTGCAGCGTGTGCAGCAGACATGTGGGGGAAGGGATGCAGCCAGCAGTGCAGCTGCGTCATGGAGAACACTGAATCGTGAGTGAAGAGAGGGGAGGGGAGGGAGGAGTACCATTGCAGCTGCGCCCCCGACTCGGGCCAGTGCCATTGTCTGCCTGGATTCACTGGTGAGTCGCCCCCCCCTCCCTCCCCCATCTCCTTCCCTCCTCAGGTTCATCCCCCCCCCCTCCCTCCCCCCCATCTCCTTCCCTCCTCAGGTTCACCCCCCCCCCCCCCTCCCTCCCCCATCTCCTTCCCTCCTCAGGTTCATCCCCCCCTCCCTCCCCCATCTCCTTCCCTCCTCAGGTTCATCGTGCGAACGTCGTTGTTCTCGCTTCGCATGGGGTCGAGACTGTGCCTCCCCCTGCGAGTGTGTCACTGACAACTCCACCGAGTGCCGATTCGATACTGGAGTGTGTCTGTGCAAGAGTGGATATACTGGGAAGAAGTGAGTGGAGGGGGAGAAGGAGAGAGAAAGAGTTCCTCTGCAGTTGCACGGATGCCTGTCCATCGGGCAAGTTCGGACTGGACTGCGCCTTCGAATGTGCATGTGGAGAACACGGGAAGTGCGATCCACGGGATGGGAAGTGCGTCTGTGATGATGGTGAGGAGGGGGAAGGGAGGGGGGAGAAGAGACTGTCCTTCTGCAGGCTGGCACGGTGCCCTCTGCTCTCTCTCGTGTCCTGCTGGCCACTTCGGGTCGAATTGCGCTCCTTGCAAGTGTCAGAATGGAGCTGGATGCGACCCCTACTCGGGAGAGTGTGTCTGTACCACTGGTGAGAGAGAGAGAGAGAGAGAGAGAGAGAGAGAGAGAGAGAGAGAGAGAGAGAGAGAGAGAGAGAGAGAGAGAGGGGAGGAGGAGGGAGGCATATGCAGGATTCACGGGCTCCCGATGCGATACTGCCTGTCCAGAGGGAACATTCGGACCCGGTTGCTCACTCTCGTGCAGGTAGAGAGAGAGGGTGAGGGGAGGAAGAAGAAGAGTGATTGCAGATGCAAGAATGGAGAGAAGTGTGATGCAGCCACTGGAGAGTGCAAGTGTCTCCCCCCATGGAAGGGTGAGGGGGAGGGGGAGGGAAGGGGAGGGGAGGAGAGGGGAGAGGGGAGAGGGAGAGAAGGAATTGCAGGAGAGGACTGCTCATCGGAATGCGAACACTCTTCCACCACATACGGAGACGCCTGTCATCTGTCATGTGACTGCTCTGGTGAGGGAGAAAGGAGGGGAACTGTAGACAGGAGGGATACTGTAGACAGGAGGAATATTGTAGATGAGTAACAGGACCGTGCGGAATATGCCGGATTTCGTAGTAAGCATTAGGGATGGCTATTTGATGCGGGGTAGCGATTCCGCTACTCCTATCCCTTGCCTGATTTCGCAAGTGGAGAGACGTAGTGGAACCTCGCATCGAATGGCCATCCCTAGTAAGAAGGCGTCAGACGAAATAGAGCACAACTTGTCCAGATCTTTTAGAATATTGTTCCCTTCTCACAAGTTGCACACGTTTCTGGATGGATGTCGCCCAGTGTCGAGGCAGGAGAGAGAACGATGGAGAATCACTACTTCCAGGTCATGGTTCGTGTCGACAGAAGACGGGCAAGTGCGTCTGCGAACCGGGATGGGAGGGAGAGAAGTGCGAGAAAGGTGACCAAGCCCATTCTCTGATCCCGCCCCTCCTGACTCCGCCCATTGCAGCTTGCGACGATGGAAAATTCGGATTCGAGTGCAGGGAAACGTGCGGGAACTGCACGAATGGAGGGGGTGGGTGGGGAAGAGAGAGAGAGGGGGGGAGGGGGGGGGAGAGGATTGGTCCACCTTGCAGGTTCTCCTACAGCCTGCGATGCCCGCACGGGAGTGTGTCTCAGTTGTCCGAGTGGAAGGACGGGCATTGAGTGCAAGCGTGAGTCCCTTCATCCCCCCTTCCCCTCCATTCCCCCCCTCTCAGAATGGTGTCCCTCTGATCGATGGGGAGTCGGATGCTCCTCCTCGTGTTCGTGTGGAGAAGGAGGAGACTGCGATGGAGAGAACGGGAAGTGCATCTGCAGTGCAGGATGGATGGGAGACAAGTGTGACCAGAGTGAGTCCTCCCCCTCCCCCCCCCCCCCTCTCTCTCTCTTGCTCCCTTGCAGAGTGCCCCGATGGTAGATGGGGGCTGAACTGCAGTGGGGAGTGTCCTCCTTGCCAGAATGGAGGAGTGTGCAGTGGGAGAGATGGCACGTGCACTTGTCCCATCGGATACGAAGGAAGACTCTGCGATAGAGGTCAGTGAGGGGGGAGGGAGGGGGGGGGGAAGCATCTCTCTCTCTGCAGTGTGTGCTCCTGGCTACTGGGGACTGGGATGCTCGAACAAGTGTGAGTGTGCATCCGATCTGAAGGAGTGCAGTCCAACGACTGGAGAATGCGCCTGTCCTGCTGGTGAGGGGAATGGGGAGAGGAAGTGAGAGAGGGGGGGGGGCACTCCCCCCTCTCCTCTCATGCTCCCTTTGGTCAGGTCTGCAAGGAGATCGATGTGAAGTGCCGTGCGAGGCGGGATTCTACGGTCCCGATTGCATCACAAAGGTACGGAAGGAGGAGGGGGAAGGGTACGGAGGAGTTTATTGTGGTTGCAGTGTCGATGCAAGGGTCTCTCCACTGCCTCTTGTCATCGAGTGACTGGTGCCTGTCAATGTCATCCTGGATTCAATGGGGAGTACTGTCACTCTCGTGAGTGCCTCTCCCCCTCCAGGAGACTCCTCTCCCCTTGCAGTCTGTCCCGAGGGTCTCTTCGGTCTCCGTTGTTCCCGTGAGTGTGGATTCTGCGGGGAAGATCATCTGTGCGATCCCGCCCTCGGATGCTGCCATCCCGATCAGATACGATGTGGACAAGCAGGTGAGGAAGGAGAAGGGAACACTTCCATCTCTACCCCCCCTCACCCCCCCCCCTCTCTACCCCCCCCCTTCCAGCACTGGACTACGCTGCAATGACTGCCTCTGAGTCGAAGACTGGATTCGGAATGGTCAGTCCCCCCCCCCCCTCCTCCCCTCTCTCCCTCTCTCTCTCTCTGCAGATCCTCTTCGTTCTCCTTCTCGTTCTTCTCGTCGCTGCTCTGGTTCCTGGTTTCCTGTACTACAGGCGGAAGTACAAGAAGGAAGTAGATCCCCTCGAACCGATAGTGACGTGAGTGAAGGAGAGAGAGGACGAGCAAGGGAGAAGAGGAGAATGGGACTGCCCAGGTATTCATCCAAACCGAAGGAGAATGGACACGAATTCGAGAACAAGATGTACGATCCAGTGAATGAACCACCTGCGTACACTCGATACACCGTGAGTTGGAGGGAGAGAAGGAGGAGGAATGGAGGGAATTGAGGAGGAACGAGGAGAGATTCCCGAGATGACTCAAGAAGACGAAGACGAAGATGCAATCGAAGCAAGGAAATTGGGGAAGAATTGGAGCAGTGGAAGGGCGATGAGTGAGTGACAAGGGAACCGCATAACTGCCCGGAACTCAAAAATATTTTAGTGTACGGTAGTCGAATACTATCCCCAAGGGGAGTCCATGGAAACTCTAAAATGATTGGATAATTGTTTCCTAAGGACCGATAATCGATATTCATATTTTCACGAAGTTTGCTCTCTCGGAACGCAGAGTAATGTTCGAAGATTGAAGATTCCCCCAAGCCTTGTCTGAGGGCTTAGTCGGTAGCGTGACGGTTCTTTTTGCGAAAAGTTGCGGGTTCGATCCCCGAGGCTATCCACATGTTTTGCCCTCTTTTTTTCAGCTACCACTGCATGTTCCTACCCCTTTTCTACTCTTCTCCTCCAAATTACTCTATTTAATCTGCAACTATACGTTGCAATACTATCCTGTCCTGTATATTGCCTTTGATGCGTTTTGGATGTCCAATGTTGGAATAGAAGTTCCAAAATTGAAGTGCAATGCAGTAATATTCAGATAATAATGAAATTAAAAAGTCAAAAAGCGCTAGAAAAATAGGACAACACATGTGGCTAGCCTTGGGGACCGAACCCGCAACTTCTCGCAAAAAAACCGTCACACTACCGACTGAGCCACCATACAAGACGTCAGGGAGCCTTCAATCTTCGACCATTGCTCTGCGTTCCGAGAGAGCAAACTTCATGTGAAAATATGAATATCGATTATCGGTCCTTAGGAAACAATTATCCAATCATGTTAGAGTTTCCATGGACTCCCCTTGGGGATAGTATTCGACTACCGTACACTAAAATACATTTGAGTTCCGGGGAGTTATGCGGTTCCCTTGTGAGGGGGAGATTCATCCACTACTCATTACCTTCCCTTGAGATGACTACGAGACTCTCGATTCCATTGCTGGTCCTTCCACTTCCAGAGCAGGCAGAGGTAGATCAAATGGGCCTGAGAGTCATCGATTACTCGATGGAAAGGAGAATCCAGAGGAAGACTCAAGTACTGTCCATGAGACAAGTGGTGATGCGCATTGAGAAGTCGAAGGGATACGGTAACACTCTTGTATCTACCGTATCCCTTCTGAGTGTTCCTGTACAATGCACTGTTCTTGCCTTGAATGCATGATCTTACCCACTCTCAACCACACAGTCACTCATCCGGTATAATGTATGCTCTTCGGGTTACTTTATTGTATGGTGTCCCATCGGTTTCCCTTGCCCGTCAGTCTTCTCATTCCGAGTACAGTACTCTCTCGTGGAGAGAGAGGGAATGGAGAAGTCAACGGAATCACTCCCAACACTCGCACTCATTTCCTTCGCCATCGTGTACATGTCGGAAGATGAATAAGAAAGAGAAGTCCCGTGTGGTGGAGGTACTCTGCATGATATCATGAAGACACTGTAGATGTACTACTGCTAGCAACATCCTCATCATCTCAGTCACCTTAGAATCAATTATGAATAAGTTCGGCCACCATACCATATACACGGAGATGATCATGTTGGGACACGGGGGGGGGGGGGGGGTGTTTGTATGGTGGTAGTCCTTATCGATTGAGTTGTGAAGTGTTCCCATGGCTTCGTTGACCTCTCAGTTAGCAACTAACAATGATGACTAACGAAGGGGACGAAATGACTCACCAATCACATCATTCATTTGATTGAATCCTTTCTCGTTGCGACTGATCACTCTTCTCATGCAGTTACCAAGTCCTCCCCACTCTTTCGTCCTTCGAACCAATGCATCAAATATGTCGATCCCTCACTTATTGATCTCCCGTCGAATGCTCGAAACTATCCACCCAATCCTCTTCTATCTTTGTGTGCTTCCCCCTTCCGAAAGAGTACATCTGATGGCTACCGTATGCCTGGTTACGGGATGGACTCTTTCGTGGCGGGATGCATCTTCATGAGTGACTCTTTAATTGCAGACGATGGCTACATGGTGCCCCTCAAGGGAATGAATTCCCCCCAGGAGAGGGAGAAGGAGAACGAAGACAACGAGAAGAGGAATGAGAATGACTACTCGGATGGACCGAGAAGATAGACGATGAGAAGCCATCTCCACTATCCTTCACTTTCCAATCTTCCACCTACTGTAATCGAGTATTTCCATCCGGGGTAATCTACCCAGCCGGTTTATTAATAGCTGTGTGCCTTTTAACTCCTTCTCTGTTTTGTTAAAGTTACCCAACAAGGACGAAATTGACCCATTATTTTTTGTCCTCCATCGAATAGCCGATGGTTGAATTAGTATAGAATGAATATACAAAAATGCTAAAAATCAATAATAGCCTCAAGGGAAACCCGGAAATGATCCGCGCTCTCTCACTTTTGCATACTCTCTCGTGGACGCGACGGGATCAGGGTGAGATCAGGGTTTCGTCCTAGTTGGGTAACTTTAAAATACAATTCAGGATGTATTGGCTACTCATTCAGATTGTTTGTTGACATATTTTGCTATTTGACTAATGTTTGTACAGTTTCGATGTTTTCAGCTATTTCTATTGAGAATGTTCGTTACAACATATTTTTTTCATATTGTAAGATAGGCCGGACTGTAGCAAGTCTCTCATTACTTACCTATCCTCTAATTGACACCGGTATCACCGTTCACTTTGGCCTACTCAATCGACGATTGTCAATATTATACTCTCTGTTATGTATTGGTCACTACGGGCCTTGTCTCACTCATGCTCTCATGTTTCCATTCTGCATCGAATAGTTGTAGATCTGCTTCCATCGCACTATCCCGTGCTGACAATGATAAAGAGTGATTGGAATGCCGTTGGCCCGCTCTCCTCCCATCGGTGGTACTCTTCCATTACATCTATTTGCACCATCTGTCCATTGATCTACTCGATACTATTCAGCAATGCGTCGTGTGCGACCAGATCACAAAGCCAAAGTTGTATTCATGGGAAGCTCGGGTGACATTCGCTCTCTTTTCCTCGTTGATCCTTGATCTTTGGAGGGGTTGGGAAGACCTCGATTATCCTACGACACAATGGGAAGGAGTTCACCACTGATGTCACTCCCACGCTAGGCGCTAATTTCGTCCATTCCACAATGTCAGCTCATTTTTGTGGCATTTTTCGAATGCCGAAAAGTGATGTCGTATTACAGTATGTCCCAGACTGCGAAGAGAGTAGAACTCGAGATATGGGACACTGCAGGAAGTGAAAAGTTCGCATGCATGGTCTGTGAGAACATGAGAATGAGACTAACTTCTCATTGAGATGCCCATGTATCTGCGCCGTTCAAGTGGGGCATTCATTGTGTTCGATATAGCAGATCGGGAATCCTTTCATGATCTTCCCAAGTGGTATGGAGGTGAGATTGATGGTTACGAGAGGAAGGAAGATGATTAATGATCAAATTAAGAACTGGAGCGATCATGCAACATCGCTGAATTGAGTGTCATACTAGTAGGAAACAAAATAGATCTGGAACAGACGAGAACTGTGGATGAGAAAGAAGCCAGAGAATTCGCAGAACAAAGATCTATGGTGTGTTCAAATACAATACAATATTGTTAATGTAGTACTTTGCAGACTTATGTGGAAACTTCAGCCCTTCTAGATGTAGGAATTGGAGAAATGATGCGATCAATGGCTAATAAATTAGTGGATCGATTCGAGTTAAAACATCTAACATCCCAGTCTAAAATGGAAGATACGGTGGTGATGACTTCCATAGAGCGAGAGAATGAGCCTAGGTGTAATTGTACTAACAATCTGTAAATAGATAGAATGTCCCCTTCTAATAACTCATTGGAGCTACGAATGTGATCACAGCCATTCCTCTTGCACATTTCAATCGACTACTCGCTTATACTTGACCAATTGTCCAGTTTTAAACTGCCAAAACATGTAAATAATGCTTGTGCATAAATTCGTTCATTCGTTCCATTCATAAATTATTTGGTCCTGATGAAGGTTAGCTTTTAGAGGCGGTGTTGCACTGCCTCTCTCTCGCCTGATTGTGAAATCAGTGGTCGTTACAACGTTGCAACGCGACCTCGAATAGCCCAATAGCCAGCCCTTCTCCTGATAATGCATTACTTCCATAATATTTCTTATGTATTTTTTTTAAAAAAACGATGAAGTTACGCGCACGTATTTGAATTCCCGCACGCATTTTGGTGGTGCAACAGGAGTGGTGCATGCCATCGGAAAGTGAAAAATGCGGCAAATTTTACTATTTCTTACTTTTTGGTTCGTTCTCTCGTTTCAATACATTTTAGCCTTTTTTAATCCGAATTTTTGTCCAAATTTCTTCCACATCAATATGATTTACGTAATAGACTTAATCCGTTGTTACTTATTATGGATAAAGCATATTTTCGGTGCATTCTTTAATATCAACCTACGGCTAATAATACAATGGGCAGTTCTAGCGATGGCAGATCGCTTGAAGAAGTGAAGCAACACCAAATGGTATGATTTATTTCTTAGCAATATTATTATTTGTTCAATTATAGGATCGACTAGATGAAATGCAAAAGCTAGATGGAGAAGTCATTGGTCTCAATAGTGCTTATATCGACATTCTGGAGCGAATAACAAACAAGCTGGATCTACTTGCGACATTGGCAGATGAAATTGGTGAGATATATTATTTTGTTGTTTGCTCGAAGAAAAACATTTGACGTATTACGTTTGTAGAGTCTGATACTCGTTCTTATCCTGAATCTATGGAAGACGGATTGAAAATGAGATTTGATCTACTCACTCAAAGCGCTCTGGTGAATTATTTTTCCTTCTCCGATTATTCGTTTTTTGTTCAATTGCATTAAATGGCACTACGTCGGATAAGAGCTGTGACGTCACGCCGCCTTTGATACCAAAGGCGGAATGACGTCATAGTTCTCATCCGAGTGCCCATGAAATACTGAAATGGGGTCTGATGTCTGATGATAAGAATTCTCTCTTCGTAGATGAATCGCTACATGTGTTCGAAGGCCCTATTCCAGAACGCTATAGGAGCCATTCAGGTAATTAGATTTAGAAGGGGTTATTGTAAGTAGATTAGGTTATAGGCTATGAATCAATTCGGATGCAATTACATCGATAATCGTCTAATCGATGTTCCTGTGACTGTTCACCAGGAGACAAATGAGGGCGCTGAGGATATTTCGCAAGCACATATCAGTGATGTATCGGGTGATACGGTAGGGGGGCATCTGAATATCAACGGTACCTAAATCTTTTCAGCTCGCTTCCGACAGCGATGCTACGGTAGCTGCCAGAATGGATGTGTCTGGTCAGTTTTGAAATGTCGGGACTAAGTAGAGCTGTGTTTCTAGAACCAGAACGCTCACGTTTACCACCATCCGTCAAGTCATGGGCGCTATCTTTCCAAATAAGTTGGCAATTGCAGATTCTCAGCTGTCATTGAATGGGGATGAAGTGGCTCGTGCTGCTGGCCCCTCTCCCTCTGCTCCCGCACTTCTCCCTTCGCCTGTCTTGGTAACTTACCTTTCCACTTCCATTTCAAACAACTTCCCTCATGCTTTTGTACGTCAGCCGTCAACGGTGGATTTCGAACAGGGAGACATCAAGGAATATTTGGCCAGAGAACTTGCAGAGATCAGAGAAGAAGAAGAAAAGGTTAATTGTTTATCGAGCAGTATAGTATTTACAACATCTAGGATTTACAATTTAATTGTAATGTATTTTTGGAATGATGACTGCCTTGTTCATCTTAATTTATTGCAGGACCGTATGCTATCCGAAGCAAGGGACGTTCTCCTTGTGGAGACACCCAAGGTGAGCTATACTGCACTATTCGGTTAAGTTTTTCTCTCTCAGGATCCACTTGAGAACACAATCGCTCTCTCATCAGCACAGAATGAGGTTAATGGTCAAGTTGTGATGGATGGATGAATGGGTGTCGTTGCAGAGATCAGTGGAGTGGAGTCAAGATTGCGATGAACGACGGTCGATTGCAGATTCTTTCCGGGTGACCATACGAATATATTAAAATTATTCATTGTTATTGTTGAGAGTATCGAGTCAGTTGAATCTGCCGAAGAAAAGAAAAGGAAGAGAAAGAAAAAGAAGAGGAGCAAGAGTTCAGGTAATGATATGGAGAGTAAATTAGTCTTTCTGATGCCGCTTTTTTAGTATTAAAAGTGAACATTATAATTGTATTTGTTGTTATTTAGAACAGCGACTGAGAAGTAAGGAAGCGGAGAAGATGGAGAATATTCTGAATAAGCATCTCAAGAGATCAAGGGAGAAAGAACCGATGGTAGCATCTTTACCCAAGCAAATTCAAATTTCCAATTTCACTTTTTTTTCACAAAACCCAAGAGCATAAAATCCTATTAATGCAATTGATTACAGAAATCAAAAGAGGAATATGCGAAGAAGAGCCCAGAAGGTTCGCTTACCTTCGCATATTTTAGTTATTATTCCATGTAAATCTGGTTTATCAAATCCGAATTCTCTTGTTAGTAATTTATTTTGGAAATGCTCTCTCTCTCATTTCCAACGGCCTGCCTTCTTATCGCGGAAATGCAGCTCTTATTGGAATTTCCGGAACGTTTGCAGATTGAAAGAGAAAAACTGCCGATGAAACTCTTTCTAATAGGAATATTTTTGAGTATTATTTCGTGATTACCCTTATTAAAATTTCCAATCATTTTGGAAATGGAGTGACTGGAGAAGTGAAAAATAGTAAATGAAAGCGTTCTCTCTTTGTTCTTGTTATTGGATGGTGGAGTGATTTGTAAGAAGAGAGCTCTTTCCATTGACAGCTTCCACGACTGGCCATTCCATCGAAGTAGTGACACTCTCAGACGACGATCACGGAAGACTAGTCAAGGTGCCCCTTTATTGATTCACCAATCCATTTCAATTCCCGGAAAAATAAAAAGGGAATGTTTTTTCAAGAAAATATGAAAGAATGGGATAATACGCTTATTTGTGGTTCTTGCGTATACTACGGGGAGGTCGCTGATTAGATTGTATTGCAGAGGTCGAAGATGGAGGGGGACGATGCTCATTACTCTCCCTGCTCATCCAGGTCATCTTTCAGCCATCTTTCACTCTCTTGTTTTATATGTATTTAAAGTACTCTGCAGCTCTCGAATCATTGGTGGTCCGATGGCAATTGAAGGAGACGAGAACCGTTCGTTCTTTCCTCCATTTTCATGAATAGATTAGGTAGAATAGGTAGAGGTCATTTCTCCTCACCATTCCTTATATATTTTCTCTTTTTGCCGTTTATTGGAAAGACGACAGACGGCGAATTAGAATGCGATGAAGCAATGTAACAAACTAATTATGTTTTGATGGAGTATTTTTGGGACAAAGATTAAATTATTATAGGCGAAAATGTGAACATACTGAAGGATGAAATAGAAGAGATGAAGAACAAGGTGAGGAAAGATATTCACAATTGTTCTCAATTGGCATCTCACAGAATACACCTTTATCTTCCTCCAATCAAATCCTTTCCACTGTGAGCTATCTTTCTCTATTAATCATACGTATCTCTGCATATATACTTCTCCTCGTATTTATTAGGTTGATGCAAAAGTTCGCTACGTTTTTCGAGCTGTATTTTGCCTTTATCAATTTTCACATGCATTTTTGTATGATATTAGTCAATGTGAGCTCTTCATTGCGCACTTACAGGGGCCGACATGATCAATCAGTCTTACGGACAGGGCGAAATACAAAACCCACAAAACTGAAATTTCAAATGTCAATTTAGAGAAGCCGTTTAGTTTTCACGGCAATGATGATGCCCTCAACAACACTATTTTTATAAAGGGTATTGATCGGGTATTCCAATAATAGAAATAGTCCGAATCGGCAATGAAAGAGCTTCACAAGATAGGCGCGCATTCAAGAATTTCGAGGTCGTCTTACATATCACGCCTCTCATGAGAGAACCGAGCTGAGTCAGGGAATGGAGGGAAAATCGTGAAATGGCTTCTAATCATTTTTGACCATCCTGAGTCATGCCTGACATTTCCCCAAAGTCTCATTGTGCGTAGTTCATTTTGGGGCTCCATGCACTAGGTCGCATCTCGGCTATCGTGCTTCCAGTGAGAGATAGAGCAAAATTGACCTCTGAGTGAGCCCCACTAATTTTACGAGCTCTATCGATCTGTCTGCTCCAGATCCTCCAAATGTTAGTTTGAACGATGTTACAGTTGAGGCCCCTTTTCTCGAAAATGTAGGTAAAACCGCAGCCGAAATTTGTACAGATTGTGCAGCTCATTGTGGGCTACCGAATGAGTGGTTTGCGAAGAAAGTTGAAGGGGGAGAACATTTGTTAAGCCGTTTTCAGTTTCCCGGATCATTTGAATCAATTTTGTTCATATCACGGATCTCCTGTAAGAATTCAGGAATGGATGCGACAGAAAAATATTTTGGGTCATGGATTTCGCTGAAAACATAAGGACTGACCAAAGTGAGGATGGCGAACACGCCTATCAACTTCGTGTTTCAAAATTTGCATATTTTGACCTACCATTTTGGAAGGCTGTATCTCCGTCAATTGTTGACCAACAGCGACCGCATTTTTTCCAATCGATGCGCATTCAGGTACCCTACAAATAAGTTCCGTTGAGCAAAGCGCAGAAATTACGCATTCACATTGTTTTCCTCAAAAAACTGATTTAACAGTCGTGATCTGCCTTTCATGATGAAAAACTCTCGATTTTTATCTTTGATTTGGATTCCCCACCCCAGAATTAGGGTACGTACATAGTTCATTGATCTCAACACGGGGCTTATCATATCGCCACTCAGTAGGCAGAATGAGAACTTAGTTCATTTTTTGAATGAAATACTTTTAGGCGTGTATCTCTCTCACTTACGGATTATGCAAATTTACAAAGTAAGACTACTAATCGATAACTCTAGAGCAGGTCTTCAAGAATGGCTAAGAGGACCAAGATGCCCAAGTTGCCCGTTTTCGAGTTATGCCGTCAAAACGAATTTAGTCGAACACCGTGGAAGATGAGAGGACTCGCTCCACTGTATATCGGTGACAGAGCTTTTGACGCCATATCTCGAAAACGGGCAACTTTGGCATCTTGGTCCTCTTACAAGGGAAGGCCTTGCGATGTCTTTGGACTTTCGGAACGCGACCTAGCGGGATGGGTAGGTTCATGAATTCTAAGAACTCCTGCAAAGTTCAATTTTGCTGAACGCCCTCAGGGCACGTAAAAAATCGATATTTGTGCCCGCGTTGCGGGTATGTCAAGCCTTCGAGGAGGCCTCGTCATCAAGCATTGGTGGTTGATTGGTAGCGAGTCAGGACAGTAATCCTATGGACGTAGGTTCGGCATCTCTCCGGGGAAATCTTTTTGCACTATTTTTGCGTGATAAGAAGATACTCTGGTAGCTAAAGTGAAAACCCGTTTTAACGTCTTCTCACTCTCATATGTTGTAAATGCCGATCAGAGTGATGTAATAAAGGAACTCTACAAAAATCGAACCATCGCCATCAAAGGATCCAAGAAAGTTATTTGTACAGCCCAGAGGAAAACATCCCTTACCCATAGCTTCACCATGATGCCCACTTATTTCGCTGACGGGCATTTGGGAACTCATCTTTACGTGGTATTGCCGGAGGCGAAGGGGTCGGTATCTGCCAAAGACAGATTTAATTCGATAATCTCGAGGTCAGAGCCAATAAGAGGGAAAGTACTTGATGGTGGATTGGCTCAAGACGTGTGTCCTCACGAACGAATGCTCGAAGGATCTTCTCCTTTTGGTAGACTCGTGGAGTTCCTTCAAGGATCATGCGCCGATGATCACGGATGGTACAATGCGGGATTTTTCGATAGCAGACCCAATGTCACCTTCATTACCCCTAACCAATTCTGTTTCAATGCGCAACTCACCATGAAATGTGAAATTTCTGTCTGCAAGAACGACCACCTCTTGAAGTGCCCTACCTTATTGGCTCTGCCCACGAGATTATCGACTTGAATATGTCCTCTGGCAGGGAACGACTCCTTCGCCTCCGGCAATGCCACGTAAAGATGAGTTCCCAAATTCCCGTCAGCGAAATAAGTGGGCATCATGGTGAAGCTATGGGTAAGGGATGTCTTCCTCTGGGCTGTACAAATAACTTTCTTGGATCCTTTGATGGCGATGGTTCGATTTTTGTAGAGTTCCTTTATTACACCACTCTGATCGGCATTTACAACAGACAGATGAGAGTGGGAAAACGTTAAAACGGGCTTTCACTTTAGATACCAGAGTATCTTCTTATCACGCAAAAATAGTGCAAAAAGCTTTCCCCGGAGAGATGCCGAACCTACATCCATAGGATTACTGTCCTGACTCGCTACCACTCAACCACCGATGCTTGCTGACAAGGCCTCCTGGAAGGCTTTACATACCCGCAACGCGGGCACAAATATCAATTTTTTACGTGCCATGAGGGCGTTCAGCAAAATTGAACTTTACAGGAGTTCTTAGAATTCATGTACCTACACATCCCACTAGGTCGCGTTCCGAAAGTCCAAAGACATCGCAAGGCCTTCTCTTGTTAGTCATTCTTGAAGACCTGTTCTAGAGCTATCGATTAGTAGTCTTACTTTGCAAATTTGCATAATCCGTAAGTGAGATACACGCCGAAAAGTGTTTCATTCAAAAAAATGAACTAAGTTCTCATTCTGCCTACTGAGTGGCGATATGATAAGCCCCGTGTTGAGATCAATGAACTATGTACGTACCCTAATTCTGGGGTGGGGAATCCAAATCAAAGATAAAAATCGAGAGTTTTTCATCATGAAAGGCAGATCACGACTGTTAAATCAGTTTTTTGAGGAAAACAATGTGAATGCGTAATTTCTGCGCTTTGCTCAACGGAACTTATTTGTAGGGTACCTGAATGCGCATCGATTGGAAAAAATGCGGTCGCTGTTGGTCAACAATTGACGGAGATACAGCCTTCCAAAATGGTAGGTCAAAATATGCAAATTTTGAAACACGAAGTTGATAGGCGTGTTCGCCATCCTCACTTTGGTCAGTCCTTATGTTTTCAGCGAAATCCATGACCCAAAATATTTTTCTGTCGCATCCATTCCTGAATTCTTGCAGGAGATCCGTGATATGAACAAAATTGATTCAAATGATCCGGGAAACTGAAAACGGCTTAACAAATGTTCTCCCCCTTCAACTTTCTTCGCAAACCACTCATTCGGTAGCCCACAATGAGCTGCACAATCTGTACAAATTTCGGCTGCGGTTTTACCTACATTTTCGAGAAAAGGGGCCTCAACTGTAACATCGTTCAAACTAACATTTGGAGGATCTGGAGCAGACAGATCGATAGAGCTCGTAAAATTAGTGGGGCTCACTCAGAGGTCAATTTTGCTCTATCTCTCACTGGAAGCACGATAGCCGAGATGCGACCTAGTGCATGGAGCCCCAAAATGAACTACGCACAATGAGACTTTGGGGAAATGTCAGGCATGACTCAGGATGGTCAAAAATGATTAGAACCCATTTCACGATTTTCCCTCCATTCCCAAGACTGGCGATTTTAGCTCGATTCTCTCATAAATGGCATGATATCCCAAAATTTACTTTTACTACGTGGGCATTTCCTGTGGAATGACTATTATGAATCAGATTTTCAAGAGCATACGATGTTGATGCTACCTCAGAAAGTTGTGAGATATTACATTTTTTTCTGTAGCGCATCAATAGAGCCTCAATTAATGCCAAAGTTTTGCCAAAGAAGTGAACCATTCACAAGAAAAATGTAAAAATACCTTGCAGCGAAACTGGCATATACCTGATACATATAGCTGAATGAATGATCCTTGGCAGATTGCCCATCCTCCGAATGTCGACGTTTTATCGGTTCCCCAACCTGTTCCTCCTCCAGTAACTACTCCCAGCCTCGGAAGAGGGCCTGGATTCGTAGCTGCGGCTATGGAAGAAGCACCGGTACGAGTACGATTGACAAGGGGGATACGCTCCTATCTTCCTCTTGTATACACTCCATTCTCCCTTCAGATAACTCCATCCTGGTCGTCATTAAGTCTGGAGAAGCCAACTGCGGCTGACGCAGGTCATTTCCCGCTTTTTAGGTTGAAGATGGTCCATTTTAAGAAAGTTTTTTTTTTAAATTTATCATTTTTTTTAATACATGGGTGTCTGATTTTGAAGGTGTACAGGTGTATAGTTGAAGGACTACTAGATACGAGGATTGAAGCCATGTAATTATGCTCATCCACATCGAATGTTCAGATACAAGTGTCTCTGAAAAATGGATGATGGTAGAAAGACCCGAATCAAGAGGAACAGAAGGAGGGGAAGATCATAAACAAGAGAGAAAGAAGAGAAAGGTTAGTCCATTTTTAAATTTCCATTTCTTCATGTAACAATAATAGTGGTTATTGAATGAAATGTGTACTGGCAGGATTCGAGATGCGAATCGAGAGGAAGTTTGAAGGAAAGATTGGAAGAAGAGATCAAATTGAGGGAGAGTGGAAGATACACACCCGATTTAAGAGGTGACAATCTAACCCTTAAATAATAACTCCTTTCTTGTTTAATTAGCATTCACATGTTTGAAGGGACCTCTAATTGTAAGAGGATCCCCACATCCGTTTACAAATGTTAACATTCTAATTTTTGCTTCATAAGATTCTAAAACGATTTGAAAAGTATATGGCTCTCTTCTTAAAACCAGAATACACCGTTCCCGGAACAGTGATTAATATCAAGAGTTTTTTTTTCCAAAAGTATCTGATTCGTTGTTCAGCAGCATAGATCGAAAATTATGTAGATATCGGCATGTAAAAAAACGTATCCTCCATTAGCAAACACACAGTGGTGGGCTTCAAAATTTGAAGTTCAAATATGACTTTGGCCGGGGTCTCGGGGGGTCGCTGTAGAGGTTCGTCATGGTGAGGGAAATGTGACGACCCGGGGGTTAAAAAAAATTTCGTCATATTTCCTAGCCCATCACTGCAAACGCATCGAATAATCTTCATCACATTATCGGCCCCGTAGTGAATAATTAATAGCGTCGTTCTGAGGAAACGTACCGCAGTGTCGAAATCCGATTTCACATTATGGTTCGCGGGCAGGTGTATTTTAGTCGCCGATGAGCAAAAGATAAAAAAGTGATACACCGCTGGATAGAGAATAATCAGAATTATGAAACAGCGGCACGCTTTTTCTCAGAAATAAAATTTTTAAACATTTCAAAATATTTGCGCAGCATTACTTTTCGATCTATGCTCGGCAGGTAACGCGTGTGCTTTGTATTTTGCAAGTGCTGGGTTCGAAAACTGCCTGCAACAAGAGCTTTTTGCAGATTTTTCATGGGACCTCGATACGCTGCTTTGCGCATGTGTAAGAATCTCAAGCAAAATAGAGTTTTAATAAAGACACAATTCTAGCGCACAACTTTCTGATCTACGAGTCAGTTTTGAAGAAGAAAAATTCGATATTCACTATTCGGGAACGGTGTGCGCGAATTTTGCATATTTAGTGAAGCCTATAATTTTCACATGTTTTATTATTAAAGATCCTTTTCAATTATGTCAAATTTTTGAAAACGTGAGAAATTTTCCCCTTGAAACCAGATAGTGTGAGAACAGAACTCGTAGTCCGTTGTGTCATGCTGCTTGTGCCCTAAAATACGGCCCTGTGCGATTTTGGACAACACAAATGGAACGATTTATGCAGGTTGTAGTTTGTAGTTTTCGCGTTAATTCTCGCTCTTTTTTATTTATTATTTTCCGCTTTTGTTTCATTTCGAGTTACTTCCAGCTATCACCTAGCCGTGTTATCCACACCACCAGTGATAAACAATGGCAATTATGTCTTTAACACGGCTAGGTGATACCTGGAAGTAACTCGAAATGAAACAAAAACGTGAAAATAAATAAATAAAAGTAAAAGAGCGAAAATAAACGCGAAAACTACAAACTGCAACTTGAATAAATCGTTCCATTAGTGTTATCCAAAATCGCACAGGGCCGTATTTTAGGGCACAAGCAGCATGACACAACGGACTACGAGCTCTGTTCTCACAGTAACTCAATTTCGCCGATAACGTGTTTTACTTTTGCGATTCCCATAATAGTCTTTAAGATGCTATGACCAAAAAAATCAAATATTGAGGCATCAGTACTCCTCTGATATGTGTATTTTAAAAGATCAAAAAACTGGTGTAAATTCTTCAGCGATGCAAATTCAACAATGAAGAATAACAAAAAAACAAGGAAGTCGGAAGAGACAATGAGCTCTTTTTGACATTACGTTTAGTCGAAAAGACCTTATCCCATATCGTCGTCGGATTCCTCCTTAGGCTCCTCCTTCTTAGCCGCAGGAGCTGCAATAATATATATATATATAACTCGAAAGGAAAACTAGATCTTCAATGCGATATATCTGGTCTTCCTTTCGAGTTAGCTATTGATGTTTTGAGTAGATCAACAAAATATAGTTATATCAATAAATATTACACAATGGCACCTATTGTTTTCGTTGTTGTCGAATAGCATGTTTACTTGAGGTCGTTCCCGTTCTCTGTCGTATTCTCCCCGTCGAGATAGAAGCAGAAGCAGGGAGAGGAGTAGAAGCAGATCGAGAGAGAGAAGGGAATGGAGATGGGGAGCATCCAGATTCAGATACGGATACAGACCCAGATATCGACGATGGAGCAGGAGTCCAACAAGGTAGACAACACAGAACGATCAGTCTTTATTTGATGAATCATTGATTTGTAGACGGAAAGAGGCGGTAGATGGAAAAAATGCATTGAATGACGCTTTTCGAAAATGAGAAAAATGATTGCTTTTGAGATCTCGTTCTCGTTCTCGCCATCGATCGTATTCACGAGAGAGAGAAGATTGGAGAGATCGAACGAGAAGCAGAAGTAGGAGTAAATCGATGAGCAGAAGTAGAAGCAGGAAGAGGAGCAGAAGTAGGAGTAGGAGTAGATCAGTGTCGAAGGGAAGATCACGATCTGCTTCTCCCTCCATTCCTAGTGGAAGAGACGGGAAGTGAGTAAGGGAGATCCACTGACGAGCACTAAGGATCAGGGAAATTACATACGAGTTTCAGGCATTATTCTCGAAATGCTAATGCAAATACAATTTTAAAAGTAATCAACTTTTTATTCTGAGGTCTCCGATGCCTCGTTCATATGCTCGATTTCGTAATCGATCAAGTGAAAGACAAGAGAAGAAAGAAAGGGAGAAGAATAAAGCAGGTATAGAAAAGGAAGAAGAGGAGGATGTTGGTATGGAAGGAAGAGTGTCATCTCCCATTGCGGAAGAAGTGAAGGGTGAGTGAAAGTGGAATAGAAGAGGGAAGGATCATTGGTATTGGATTGCAGCCCCTACTCCATCTACTCCCACATCAACTCTTCTTCCTCCTCCTCCTCCCCCATTCATCCCTCCCTATGAACCCACTGACTCTCTCTCCCCCTCTTCTCGTCCTCACTCAGGCTCTTCTTCTCCCTCTATCTTCGTGCCTCCTCCTCCTATTCTCCTCCCTCCCAAACCTCCCGCCCTCAAGATCTCCATCCCTTCTACTCTTCCCGTCAAGAAGACGAGAGTGAGTCGAGATGATGCCTCTCGTTCTTCTTCGACGTCTATCGACACGGCCAAGCCCCCTCCTCCTCCAACTGCACAGAAGGCACAAAAAGGAGAACAGAAGGCATGCACTCTCAGAAGGTATTCCAACCATGTCTTTTTGCCCATCGAACATACGTCTAGGCTAATAATCATATGTTTAACCGAGATGCAAAATGTTGAGGACGTTGTCGGACATGTCATTGGAAGGAAATACGGTTAGCGAGGGATCGAATGGAGAAGAGAAGAGAAATAAGGTAAAAGTGATTATTTATGTTATTCCAGCTGCTTCTCGAATCAATCAGCAATGGGGGAATGGTTTAGGTGAAATGGAGGGTTACAGGGTGTTAGGGGTCCATACCAAAATATCCCCCCTCTCCCCCTGGCACCCGCCTCTCTAATCAAATTTTGAAGTTTTAATTACTTAACTCAATTAATTTTGGTTAAAAAGCTTCGCTCTTTTTTGATTGTTAAAGAGCTTGAGCTGTTCTATATTTTTTATGTTGTTGCCTAAGAGCTCAGACTCACATGTTGTTGCCTAAGAGCTCAGACTCACATGAACTTCGCTACACTATCAAATATAATAATTATCGCATTTGATAGTATAGCGAATTTCATGTGAATCTGAGCTCTTAGGCATCAACATATAAAAGTAGAACAGCTCAAGCTCTCTAACAATCAAAAAAGAGCGAAGCTTTTTAACCAAAATTAATTGAGTTATGTAATTAAAACTTCAAAATTTGATTAGAGAGGCGGGTACTGCCAGGGGGAGAGGGGGGACATTTTGGCATGGACCCGGGTGTTAGTACTATTCCTTTACACAATGAGTGGGTGTTGTTGATTTTCAACGTAGACATGATATTGATATGGTAAATTGAGACTAAGCAGAAGGATGGAGAAGAGTGTGTCCCTCTTGCTCCTCCTCCGTCGTTGCCTCCTCTCCCTCCCCTTCCTCTCTTTCCTCCTGCTCCTCCCATTCCTGGTATTCCTTCCCGTGGGATGGAGACTGTCTCTCTCCCTGAGACGAGTGCAGCCAGTAAGTTGCCCATCCCACTCCTCCTCCTTCACATGTTCTTGTTTCGCAGGAGTCACCTCCACCGTGTCCAAGCCATCGACAGTGGCAGTAAATCGATCGAATGTGAATCGTGGGATGAATGGGCCTCATCCAATCTATCCCTTACTCGGCCCCAATCCCCATCAGGTAGATATTCATATTAAGAAACAAAGATCATTGCCGGAGCACAAATCAATTATAATGTTTTCTCAAATTTTCGTATGCTTTTGCGGGAAATTTAATATTTGCTATTTTTTTCCGGTAATATATGATAGAAAGGGGCCACATAAATGATCATAACTCCGTATACAGTTGAGATAGAACGTCGTTCTTTTTTTCAAAGAAAGCTTCGATGATGTGCTACAACTTTAGGTTGATGACGTCATTCCCAGTGCACGTCCTAGTCGAAGGCTGTCGGTCTCACGAAAAAGAGCATAAGTTTGAAAATCGGAAAAAGGTATCTAAGTAATTGTGTGCGATCGGTAGCCCCTATGGGTGTGCAACTTTACGCCAAAAATTTGACGAATCGCGGAGGTAGGGTGAAATAGTTGACCTTGCTGGAGCAAATCTCGTTTCAAGGTATGTACGTTCTTCGAGACGTTTCATGGAATGTATATAAACCCGATTTAGTTCATTTGGCCGCATCCCACGGGTTGAAAGAGTCACAGCATCATTTTTTTTTAAAATTTGACTCTCATATCATTTTTTTTACCAAATGCAAGTGGTAAAACTATTGGGCAACAATTGAAAATATTGTTTACAATAATTTTGGGTGTATCTGAGCATAATAGCGGCCTATTGGAGGTTTGGGAGTGTTACTGTCAGGTACCGTACTCCAGCGAGGTCAACTTTCCCCCTTGCGATTCGTCTTATTTTTGGCGTAAAGTTGCACACCCAGGGGGCATAGCTCAGCCGGTAGTGTGTCTGGTTGAGCGACGCAGGGTCACGGATTCGAATCCCGCCAGCAACAAGACCACCCCAACAGGCCGACCAAGCCTGGTCCAATTGGCACTGGCACTAAAAACCAGGAGTAAAGGGGCGGCGTCGCCGGCTGGCAACTGAGTGACAACCTATGCCGCTATATGCTATGGATGCGCACACACCGATCAAAAGACACCTGCGCATGTTCCGCGCGTTGAAAAATACGCTGAAGACGGAACTACCTTTACCTTTACCTTTACCTTTTGTTGCACACCCATAGGGGCTACCGATCTCACACAATTACTCAGATTCCTTTTTTTCCGATTTTCAAACTTATGCACTTTTTAGTGAACCCGGCCTAGGACGTGCACTGGGAAAGACGTCATCAGCATAAAGTTCTATCATAAGATAGAACGTCGTTCTTTTTTCCCAAGAAAAGTACTATCTCATATTTAAACGGAGCGCGATTTTGCAGTCGAAAAGTGATGGTACCATGTTTGGCCTTCTGAATCTCGATGATCACGATCGATATCGAAATTCTGACGACGCAGTTTGAAAGGCCATCTTTCAAAGTACTCCTCACTAAAATTGTAGCCAGAAGGACAAACTTGAATTTACCGCCGAGGACATTTCATCTACTTTTATTATTTCAGTTCTATCCTAATGTCAATAATATCAATCCTCACAATCCATACGGACCGCGTAAGTGCATTTCTATTTCCGAATTCAGTTATCGCTCATTCCTCCTTTTTCAGAAAATGCGTGGATGAGTCAGGATCCTCAATGGCATTATTTCTATAATCAATATAATGCGGTATTTTAGTAGTTACTTGAATTTAATAGTCCGATTTCGTACAGGACCCGGCTATGATGGGAGCATACGGTAGTCCCTCAAGCGCTCATCAATTTATGGCTCAGAGTCCGATTCCTGAAGCTCCAGGTTCTTTCATCAACGCGATGAGAGTGATACCTTCCCCGATAGGTTAGTTTCCGGAAACCCATTATTCCAGGACTGAAAATACAGGGTGCGCCAAAATTACCCGAACTTAAATTTTAATATTATTCCCATCTTTGGAATGGTACTTGGGCGATCTGGTTCATGATAAAGTTTACCTACAATATGGGCAATAACAACGTACTAGCTAATTTTGATGGGACCTCATTTAGCTCTGGCAAAGGTCTGGAGACTCTGATCATATCCAACTGTCAATTCCTGCAGGAAATTTATAGCTATTTCGTTGCATGCTTTGAGAAGGGCAGCTTAAAAGAAGATTGGCCCCGAGTTCTTGGTAGAGGACATCTTGGACAACAACACCCCTAAACAGTGAAGTCGAGGGGTTGAGATCGGGGGAGTTCGGAGGCTAATCAGTAAGAGTAATAATTTGGGTGCATGGGTATCCAACCACAACTTTGACTTGTGAATAGTAGCAGAATCTTTTTGAAAGGTCCAGTTCCCCTGACCCTAGTGGGAATGAGCTTAGGGTGGAAGCGCGTTTTCGAGGATGTGCTTCCTGAAATAGTCGGTGTTGATCTAGACGCCCGGAATGACAAAAAGTAGAGGGAACTTGCATGTTGAGCAAATTCCATCCCAAATTCTGATGCGGAGGGGATAGCTTGTATAACCAGTGACTTCACAACTATTTTAGGTTTCTTCAGCATCAGAGGCAGTGATTATGCCGTTTTGCCAAATCAGCTTTCCTCCGCCAGTAAACATATTTGCATTGCTGAACAAAGTACTAAAGTGCGCGGACCTGGCACAATGCAACAAAAGTTTTAGGTACCGTTCTTTGCGGAGCTTAATCTGCAGCTCATATAGTCCACGCAGTTTACAGTACTTGTGAAGTCGAAGAGCCAGCTGGGGCTTGATACGACTACGAACGGATGTGTTCGAGATAACGAGAATCTTGGTCATCTTCGTGCTGTTTCGAAGCACCCTCTTTCGGTAGCGATCTCGGTTCTTAGGGGTGGAAACAGCCACTCGTCATGATGGTGCAATAGAGATCGCGCATATCGATTGGGCCGCGAGGCCACAGAAAGATGAAATCAGTTCGGGTAATTTTGGCGCTCCCTGTAGTGTACCATGTATTGGCATATTGATCGTATTTGTAGGAGGTTATTGATTTATTGGCAAAAAAAGGAAAGAGATAGCTGCAGGTCAGCAGCCTCCTCCCGACTGGGCTCAGATGGCACGAGATCACGCGAATCAGGTAAGTGGAGAATGAGATGAGTTCGAGAATAGAAGATTGAAGCAACTTCTCGCTGCTAATGTTCCTCCGCCCCCTCCACTCAATCAACAAGGAATCATGGTGAGAAGAACCGACTGGAAGAGATTGAATAGGGATCACAACTCGCACGAACATGCTTTTGTATAGATGGGCCACCCTCTCTACGGTACTCCACAATCCGGAAGAGGTGGATCGAGGTTCAGAGGAGGAGGAGGAAAGGTGAATGGAACCGTAAGAAAAGTGTGTATCCCGAAATTTTTGTTGCAGGGTCGGAGATGGTAGACGCATTCTTGATTGTCTGTGCCTCCCTTGCCGAAGACACACCTTGCTAGTTTCCATAGTTTTCATACACGACGAGCAACTTCATATAATGATATCATTCGAGTCTTTTTAATAATTACGGTGCTAAGTTATCCGGGTTTTCGAACAGAATCCTACGGTGAACACAATTTACCATTACTACCACAGCGAAAATTCACTTTATCGTTTATTATCGTTTTGCATTGGTATTGCATTGCTCAGAACTCGATTTCATAGACGTGTGCTGTAGTGAATCCGTAATGTTCACGTGTCACGTATCCAGGCAAAGCATATGACACGAGTAGATTCTTCCTGAACTCAGTCTCATATCTGTAAATTTGATTATTGTTCTGAAGGTGTCGATAAATCGGTCATACCCTTGCAATACTTTCTCCTCGGTCAATGGGTGACGATCTGGATCTCCCACTAAGATTCTAACACCAAATTCGTCCTTCACCCTGCGATATCCACTTCGTCTGAATCTAAGAATCCATTTTATTCGTACCTTTTCAACCACCGAAATACTGTATCAGCAAAATTAGAATCGTAAAATATATCGCCCAAAAGAAGGAGTCTTGATGAAGCAGGTACATCCTGGAATGACATTAAGTAATAAGCAAAAAAACTAGTGAAATGTTAACCTGATATAAGTTGTATATCATTGTATGAATTTCTTTAGATTCTAGTAGATTATCATCAGTGTAGCGAATGGTTGTAGCATTCAAACCATTCAACCTCATATTCAATTTGGCAGCAAGAAGCGCATCTACAACGGGACTACGGTTTTAATTTTTATTGCAGAAATTACTTTGATCAATGTCATTCATAAGAATTCGTTTGGCTGCTCGTGAAACACAAGCCATACTTGCTGATCCACATCCAGAACCGAAGTCTAGAACTGCGCTTCCCCGCACAATTTGTCCATTGTCCAGTAGGAATCTATAACCGATGAAGCTGATAGCTGACGATAATCAAGGAAAACCTCGTTAATGATTGTCCTCCTGGCCAATAAAATGCCCAGTAAGGATCCACGAGAGGACAAATATCAGGAGTAGCCATCCAAAGAGGACAAGCCTGGAACATGGTGCAATATTATGCGCCTAACAATAAGAAGCATGAACAGATGTTCTAACAAAGGTACACCGGATTTGAGGACACAGGGGATGTTATCAATAATAACATATGGCATCAATGGAAGTACTAGTCTACATGTTGTAATTAATCCCACATGTTAAAATATTTTTATCTCTGATCAAAATGTTGGATAGTGAATCTAAAAATATTTTCAGTTCTTCAAAGTTACATAGTCAAATATATTCAACAAGCGCACAGAGCTATGAATTTAACAATCCCTTTAAAAAGAAATCCTTGCAAAAGTACCTCGGTTATCAATCTTAGTGAAAACTCTGGAGTAAGGCTTTCTCGGGAACATACAGTATTCCGGAGAATCCACTTAGCAGCAGACCGATACATGTACTCTGTGATCCGATAATAATGTATTATTATTCCCACAAAAATAGGCACCGGAAATCCTCTGCTGTGCATTTTGAAAGATCAAAAACTGATGTAAATTCTTCATCGATGCAAATTCAACAATGAAGAATAACAAAAAACAAGTCGGAAGAGACAATGAGGCCTTTTTGACATCACGTTTAATCAAACAAGCCAAAGCCCATATCGTCGTCGGATTCCTCCTTAGGCTCCTCCTTCTTAGCCGCAGGAGCTGCAATAATATATATATATATATAACTCAAAAGGAAAACCAGATCTTCAATGTTATATTTAGCGTTAATCTACACAAAAGTCATTATAATAATATCAATATCTATAAATATTACACATACTCCACTAGCATATTCAAATGTTCTAGAAACAGCAATGATCCACCTCGACCAAACGTATTTCAAGCCGAATCGTTAATTACATATATTTCAAGATGGCACTAGATCGGGTGAGAACTATGATGTTTCCGCATTTGATATATCATTGGCGGCATGGCGTCATAGTTCTCATCCGGCATAGTGCTTTTCAAGTTTTCCAAAAACCACCGAATGTGTATTTATAGCTAGCTCATATTCGTGCGCTCCTTCTAATTCAGAGGGCCAAATATCTAAGCGGATCAAAACTGCTCGTATATTTTATGATATATCATAAGTGGAAAATATAATTGTTAGATATTGATATGATTAGAACTATAACGAAACAACATACCAGCAGCGGGGGCAGCTCCTCCAGCAGGTGCGGCCGCGGCGGGAGCAGACCCTCCGGAGGGTACGGAAGAGAGCTTCTTCTTTCCTTCGCTGATCAGATCAGCGACAGTCTTACCCTTGAGGGCTTCAACGACCTTGTTGGCCTCCTCCATGTCAACATCCTGACCGACGGACTCTACAATTACTGCATAATTAGTCTTGTCTTGTAAAAAACAGGCTATATTTGACAAGGTTTTGCGACCGTATTATGATGGCGTGAGCACGACGCGATGTGGAGCAGTTTAGGATTAAGCACATTGTAACAGCTAAAATAGACTCTAAACAGCGTCTAATACGGATAACCGTCGTGATCTCTGCTAACATGTAATGCCAACATAGAACTAAAGTTTGCGGCTTTTTATGTTAAAACTCATTTTACATTACGTTAGGGACTTTGAAAAAGTGTAGTCGAACGGAAAAGAAAAGGATTCATACCGATGATCTTAAGGATGTCCTGAGCGGACGGGGATGCGTTGCCTCCGAGGTTAGCGAGGAGATAAGCTCCGAGGTACTTCATTATCTCAAGTTCTGCAAAACGAGCTTTGTTAGCGGAACATGATAGAAAACAAGCGAAAACCACCTCACAAAACGAGAAAAACGCGAAAAAGAAAAATACCCAAATTCCGCCCGCAAAAATCTACAGTATGCTTTCATTGTAAGTCCTTTCCGTACGGGTGTCCGAGTGTTTTAATATCGAAAACAAAAATTGAATATTTTCAAATTTGTTGTTTTTTGTTATTGTTTTGCTAATGTTTTGCCATATATGTTCCCGAAAGGGTAATTATTTTGTGTAATCTCTATTCAAAGATGTTCACTAGCGTAAAAATTCTCGAAGTCGCCAATTTCCAAGTATAATTGTTTTGGATCAAATATTAGTAGTCAATAGAAGCGAAAATAACTGTCTCAAATAGGGGTTTGACGATTTTGGTATGCTTGAAAATTTCGGTCCCCGCGCAGCTCTCCGCATTACTCTTGCCCGGCGAGATCAATCGGGACCGCGGCGCTCTCTCTCTCTCGTGCGTTGCGGATGCAACGCGTTTCGCGCTGCGGTGTAGTACATGGACGATCGTTCTGAAGCTGTACGGGTGACCATAAACGAGTTAGTCGACGTTCTAATCGAGTAGATCGTGATTCTAGGTTCGCCCCAAACGTATACTTCACAGTTCCTTACTGCACTTTAGTGACCATCGTTAGCTCCGTCAATACACTGAATTGTTTGCAAACGTTTGGAGACGCTCTTTCTGTTCAATGTAACACCTTTATTAGCAGTTTCCAAATAATAACATCTTCCTCTGGTGGGCAGAATAATTTTATAAATTGTAATTGAAATTTGAGGTGTAGTACAACTCATGTTCATTTTACAATTATAACTCTTATTCATTGCATTCATTACATCCTTTCCAATTGAGCTTCCTATTATCCATTCGTTTTTAAATAATTGAGTTAACTTAATCTTTTCGTCTATGGCTTTTTATAATTATGGCACCCATGGAGTTGATATATTGAATAAGCAAGAAATAATTGTATAGTTGTCTGAACGTTTACAACGAATTCCGCTATATTCCTAGTGTACTTATTTGTTTTTTACCTATACCCTTACATTAGATTTAATTTAATAAGCTTTAATTGTCATTTGTTGTTTCTGCTTTGCGGCACCAGTTTTGATAGTTTCTTCTTCCTCGTGCTTGTCAATGAATCTTGATTTTCGATGTTCGGCATATCTCTTATTTCCTTTTTTTATTTGTCGCTAACCTATCAGAGGTAAATCAATTTCAGGGGCTGTAGTGACGTCTATAAAGACGCCCTCTCCTCGCTGTATTTTGGAAGCATCTTGGTGTGACTATAAGGGACCGTAGATTATTGGAGGGGGAGCAAATCGTTTGCTCTTTCTCCAATATTCAGCTCATATACACGATCGGTAATACTGAAGAACTCTACATCAACATCCCTGCCAAAATAGAGGTCATTTTATATGCACTACTTATTACCAATAGTGTGTGTATTTTAGAATCTCGATTTAAGTTAGGTGATAACTGTTAGTCACATCACAAATTTCCTAATTATTAGGGTATTTTTAATAAGAACAAACACATAATTGAACTCGTAATGAACATACGCGAACATTGGCTTTGAGGTGGAGGGAGGTGGTATGCGGAGTGCCGTAGAGGCGGCGGGGGATCAGTCGATTCCACCGTCATCCTCGTCTCTCCGATGGTCTTCACCCCTTCCATCCAGTCTCGCTCCCCCTCCCCCCCCTATCGATTCCACCATGAAATCGCCTTCTCCAATGGAAGTTCAAGAGTCTCATGAGGCACAGGAGTTGCAGTCGGAACAAGTCTCCACCGGAATGGAACCAGGTAGTGCCACGATTTATACTGTATACATGGCATACATAAGAAAAAAGAAAAAAATTTGATTACGTTCAGGTCCATCCTCATCGAGCCCCAATGGTACAGATCAGAAATCGCCACCTCGAGATCTAAATGGTATGCTAACATAAACCTCCATGTTTCATTTTTTTAAATTGCAGATGATATCTTATCGCGCCGGGCTGAAAGTTCGCAAGGAACGCCGTTTGATTTGTTAAACGGTTTGTCTTTGAGCACATTAAATGGTTTCAGATACGGATATTTTGGAATAAATTTTTCCAGAAGGAGATGTCCCGCAACCATCCACTTCACGAGCTCATTCCGATTTTGTGGAAAGTATGTCTCAGATTCAAAGAACATATCAATTCATATTGTCTATTTATCGCTCTCATCGTTTTAGGTACAAATCCGACGAAGTTATTGAAGCCGAAATTGGAACCATTGGACGAAGATTCGAGCAGAGATGGTTTCACTCCGCTTGATTCTCTTGCTCATATCAAAACAGAAGCCGGACTCGGTTAGCTCAGCACTGATTGCTCCAATTGTTTTAAAAAAAGAGACGTTTTTTGAGAAATAGTTAATTTTCAAGGCCGATTTTCCGAGATGCGGAGTGAGGACTCACGGAGTGAAGTCAGCAACATGGAAGCAAAACGATACAGGTGTTAAATTTATACGAGCTATCAAGTTCAATGTAGATTCACTTTGTACAATTATTGTTTCAAAGGACTATTAAGTGCATTTTTTTGCAGAGTCTCCTTCAAAGTGTGTTCTAAAGCTGCAGCTCGGCTCAAACGAATTTTGAACTCACAGCCCATGGCATTGAAGAAATTAGGTTTGATACTTTCATCATTACATTGTTTAAATGAATCAAGTTGTGTGTGTTATATTGTTTTCATTTATGTGGGGTTTGAGGAAAGATGACTGAATCCGACCGACACTGGCCTAGTGTTCTCTTGCTAGCACAGTCTCCAAAACGGGATGCACCTTTTCCTTTTCCTGTGGTGTTGCTTTTGAAAAGATGAGGAACCCAATTTTTAAGCGATATACTCTTGTTATTAGATTAATGTGTAATTCGACTATCTAGCTATGTAATACTTCTGTTCGCAGGAATCGCAGGAGTGCAAGTGGATCAATCAGGAGGAATGATATCAGTAGCTACGAGAGCGAAGGAACGTGCAGCTGAGGAGGCTACTCGAAGACCTGATCCGCCACTTTCCGGATCGATTCCCAATCCGACCGCCCCGTCCCAACCAACGATGAGAGGAGTTCCCGATCGAAACGGGTGAATACTTCTTACTGTATAGCCGTGTGATAATCTGCGAAACAAGGATCGTTCGTGACCAGATACTGAGTACAAATAAACAATTTTCAGCGATGCGGGTGGAATTATGGCGGGTGGTGGGATGAATGGTCCTCAACCTGTGTATTCCCAACAGACGCCTTCTCAATGTCATCCCGTAATGCACCCAGGACACATGGCAGCATCAGCAGGACAGGTCAACATGCAACATCCTCATGTAAATTTTATGTTCATGTATTTTTTGAATGATTTTCTATGGTATTGACATTTAATTGATCGCGAAATTGGAATTTGAGATGGGAGACGGCCCGTCTGGTTCGGGTGGTGTGCCAATCGGTGCGATGCCTCCATCTGCTCTACCTCCACATATGCAGCAACAACGACAAGCACAACCTCCTCCAACTAATTCTCCTATTTTAGTCAATCTGCTGAAGTAAGTATCCTTGCATATTCTTGCTAATTTATGTTATCCAAAAGTATGTATATCCGTTTCAGTTCTCAACAGCCCCCTCCTGCTGTGGGAGGTCGCCCCTTCTCTCCGTATACACCTGGCTTCTCGGGAGGCCCACCTAGTGGGAGTGGTGGTGCCCCTCCTGCACAACCACAGCCTAGCCAGTCAATGGACCCTGCTATGGCTGCATATCATCATCATCATCATCAGGTGATTCACTAAATAAGTTATTTATCGTTGAATCCTACTAATGATATTGAAATTACTAATAGAAAAAGGCTTACAGCTGCAAGAACGGCAACGGATCATGATGCAACAGCAGCAGCAACAACAAATGCAGCAGCAAGGTGTGCCTCCGACGACACCTGCTTCTGGCCCTGGCGCGAGTGGATACGGATTCTCCCAAAGACCGGTAGGTTTGGCTAGGCTAAATAATACCTGATGAAAGAACAAAAGATAAATGCTGATTTAACTGTGACAATTTATTTAATATTTCTTGTGCTGGTTGCAGATGTATCCAGGGCAACAGCCAGGAATGTTCCCCCAAGGTCATCCTAATGCCCAGCAGAGAGTGCCATACCCCGGACAACCTGCGATGTACTCAACAATGCCTCAAGTGAAGCAGGTGAGTATTGCATTGTTTACTATTATTGATTGAAAACACATGTATGTTTGTATTTCCAAATGCATGTTTGAAAATATGTTTGTATGGAATGTATGTTTGACACGGCATTTCACGGTCCGAATTGCCGGTTGACGAAACGACTTACAGACTCCCAAACGCACTCGCCGACTTTTGTTCACACCACCGAGGGAATATTTAAAAATTTGAATGATACCGTATCCATTTACGTTGCACAAGGGATTTCGGCATAGGACCAAAAATCAATCGATATTTTCCATCGATATCAGGGTTTCTGCGATGACTTTTTTCCGGCTCCGGTCTTGTGTACGGCGGCCAGGTGCGCGCACCATGCCGCAACCTGGCGGTGGTGTAGTGGGCGGAGTCTTGGTTTTGTGTGTGCGCGAAATGCCGTGTTTGAAATAATCAAGGACAGATACATCTCATGGCTCATTCAGGAACCGGGCACTGTTGGATATGGAGCTGTGCCACAGGTTAAGCAAGTGAGCAACTTATCCTAATTATACTTTTTTCTACAATTTTTTGGTGTTATTTGGGCACTGGGTCGGATGAGATCTATTTCTCATTTCGACGCAATAATTCTCATCTGACCTAGTTACGTTATTTGTACCATCATTAAATTCGTAATCTTACATCTCTCTTTAAAGGAGCCAGTGGAAACAGCGCCCCCACCCCCTAAGAAACGAAAGAAACCAACGAAGAAGCAGCAGAAAGAGGCGGAGGCTCAGGCTGCTGCTCAGGCGCAAGCTGCTGCGCGTATGTACCTTCTAGAATGAGATACATTGATTAAAACAGTTGCTCCAATTAATCTATAGTTGGTAAAATATCTACCCCCAAAACACTCAATTGACGAGAATATTGATTATTTATTTTTAAGCACAACCCGGACCGTTTTTCTCTGATGGAAGGATGATGAACCAACAGCAAATAGTGAGATATTAAAATATATGTCTTATTGGAGAAATGAAATTGCTAAAATTAGAAAATCGCTTCAATATATTTACAAATATATTTGACTATATTTCTTAACAAACAATTAAATGAACACAATATGAATTTTATATTCTCTTAGCAGGGTGGTTTTCCTGGTGGAGCTGCTCACTCCCAGTACCCTTCGGGAACGGGTCCTCCCCCGCCAGGAATGACTGCACAGTACTACCAACAACAACCGACGCAGCAGCAGATTTTTATGCAGCAACAGGTACTTTGTTAATAAAACAGGTTTTCGTAAAAAAAGACAAACGAAAAAAAGAGAATGATAAAAAACGTTTAGATGCAACACCGGATGATGCAGCAGCAGCAACAACAACAGCAGCAATCACAACAGCAACAAGTGGGGATGGGCCCTGAATACCCATCCGGCACCCATGCTGCTCCCCAACCCGGCCCATCTGCGCCCTGGCATCCACATCAACGACCACCTCCTGTACCTTATCCACCGGGGCAGAATGGTAAGATTCTGAATGTGAAAAATTCCATCCCTATTATGGAGAGAGTGATACTCTCCAACCCCTCCTTCAGCCACAACGTCCTGCCCCATTGTTCTCTCAAAATAAGAAGATATTAATTGAGATGGAGCAGCGGTAGTTGCGAGTGGATTGACTGGGACGGGAGAGATAGCGAGTCACTCGGATAGCAACTCGCCCGTCACTCCTTTCGGGTCACATTCCATATTGGTGCAGGTGAGAAACATTTAATTTTCTGTCCACTGATGCAGTCCCGCAGAGTTGCCTTCCTAATGAAACCTGTTGCAATGTGCCGCCATGTTGCATTATGCTGGCTCTACTCTATTTTTCTACCCCTTCATAGTGCATGTTCGGGTTCTTTTTGGGTTTGAGTTGCTCTCATCAGTACCTACCGCTTTGCATAATTTATTTCTCAAAATAATGGGTCATGATTCGAATCATCTCTCCGGATCTCCCCTCATTTCCCTGCGAGACTGCTCTTTCGTCAGATGAAGATCGCGAATGGGGAGTAGGGACTCGAATCATGGTCCCTCAGGGTATTACTCAAAAGGCTAATTTTAAAAAGAACTGATTAGTGGTAAACATGATAAGAGTACCACGTATAAAAATATGAAAGAAAATAATATATTTGAAGAGGTGTAAGAATATATGTAATATGATATTTAAAGAAGGAGTGTCAGCAAAGTTAAATTTTTGACGCTGTCATAACCATGACCTAGACAATCATCCAACGATCATAGCGCGAGCTAAGAGGATATGCAAGGGTCACTCGCATAGCTCAGTGGTAAAGCAGTCGCAGCGTAATCGGAAGGTTGCGGGTTCGAATCCCACCAGTTTTTGAAAAATCTTTTAGATATTTGAATTCCCGCACGTCCTTTCCCTTCAAGCCCTCCTTGGCTTTCTGCCAACTAATGATAACTAGGTTCAAAATAGAGATATGAATTTGAAATTTTCAGAATCTCTTATGGTTGTACAAAGGTCGGTCATGGTTATGACAACGTCAAAATTTCAACTTTGCTGACAGTCCTTCTTTAATATCGTAGTTTTCGTCAGTGGGGCGATCGAGAATCGGCGGGACTGTAATTGCCTTGAATTCGAAAATATATAAGGAGTGCTTGTAACTCATTTCCACAATTAACAACTAGTTTGCTCGTTTTGTAAAAATTTTCGCTTCGTTCAATTTTTACGCAAATTTTTAAAAATTCATAACAATTCAATAAAAATATGAGAGCAGCTATTGCGACTTACATTGGTTAATGAAAGCCAATAGTAGCCCATGACAGTCGTAGAAGCCGATTTAAATTTTTTATTGAATAGTTATTAATTTTTTAAAATTTTTTGTAAAAGTTGAACGAAGCGACGATTTTTGCCAAACGGGCAAACTAGTTGTTAAATGTGGAAATGAGTTACAAGCACGCCTTATATACATTTTAAGCAGCAACATCAGCAGCCTGGACATCCCTCTCACGCCTCTCCGATGTATGGGCGTGAATCAGGAACGGGCACACCTACTCACTTCTCCTATCCATCAACTTCCCATGGAGGATCTGGACCATCGGGACAGTCTGGATTGAGCTCTACTCCACTCACTCCGGGAATCACTCCCCAAACCCCAGGAGGGTATCCAGGACATTCTCTTTCCAGTGACCACCATGATTTCGATGTCAAACTACTCGGAGAAGGAACGCTAGGTGAGCGAATAAGTAATGTCGGGAGATATTTAGTGATTTTGGTTTCAATTTAATTGAATTAATTCGGTTAGTTTAGCACAGAGAACATTGCAGATGATCTGAATCTGGGAGATCTGGATGACATCGTACCAATGGGAGATCTAATGATGGGAGGGGGAGGTGGAGGACAGACTGGAGAGGGGACAGTGAAGGAAGAAGTACAGGATGAGAATGGTGAAGGAGGGGGAGGACCAAGCACTTCTCTCATCAACAAGAATGGGAAGCATGGTAAGTGGAAGTAGAGAGCTATGAGGAGTATCTCTTGTATTTGGATATTGCAGACCTGGATATGTCGATCAACTCGGTGGTGGACATGGTGGCGAAGGGAGGGGGCGAGTTGTCATCGCCCACTCCTCCCTCCACCGCCACTCCCACTGGAGGGAACGGGGCGAGTGCCTTCCCCGTTGCTACTCCCGCTCCTAACTCTTCCAGCACCGCCCCTCCCACTCCCACTCAACAGGTGAGCTCTTCTGATCAAGTGTACACCCCAAAATAGTGTACAGTCCGGTTGGTTTCCCATGGAAAATTGTGCGCCCCGGGTAACCCCCAGTAACCCCGACTGACCCCACGGGTCTAGCACGTTCATCTTTGAGAGAATTGTGCTTAAATTGGTTTCGTTGTGTTCAGCATGCAATTCCGCATCGAATTATATACAATTTGTACTATTAAAAGTTTAAATTTTTCGGAAAATTAATTTTGAAATTGTCGACAAGAAAAAAATCACTTCCCGGTGCTAGCAGGGTATCTATTCTTTTTTTCCAGTTTTCAAATTTTTCTGGTTTTCATACTTTTGATAAGTTTTACGGTTCCCCTTTCTTAGTTTTGTTTACGTTATAAATAATATTGATTTTGTGGAGTAGTATAAACTATGCAAATAATTTGAAATCGTGAATCGTATCAAAAGTCTGAAAACCGAAAAAAAATTGAAAGAAAACTGGAAAAAAGAATAAATACCCTGCTGGCACCGGGAAGTGATTTTTTTCTTTTCGACAACTTCAAAATTAATTTATCGAAATTTTTAAACTTTTAATAGTACAAATTGTATATAAGGGGGGGGGGGTGCGTTCCCCGTTTTGGCAAGTATGAACAGTTTTTAAAAAAGAAAAGGTTTCAACTAGTTTAATTTTTGTTGCCAATGGTTTAACTCGGTTCATCCATTGCATTTACTGTTACAAATGCAATGGATGAACCGAGTTAAACCATTGACAACAAAAATTAAACTAGTTGAAACCTTTTCTTTTTTTAAAACCGATTCATACTTGCCAAAACGGGGAACGCACCCCCCTTATATGATTCGATGCTGAATTGCATGCTGAACACAATGAAACCAATTTAAGCACAATTCTCTCAAAGATGAACGTGCTAGGCCCGTGGGGTCGGTGGTGGTTACTGGGGGTTACTCGGAGCGCAACGTGTTCACATGGGAAACCAACAGGACTGTATATTCTCCGTGGTTTCGGGTGCTTTAATGCGACCAGAAATATTGGAATATCATGCTTCAATACATTATCATCAAATATAGAGTAAATAGTCCCAGCATTATTAGGCGTAAGCCATTCCTTTGAGACCCCTCCCACTGCAACGATTCGCCGCAAGAACACTGCCTCCTCCGTGCAGCAACTAGCCGCCCAGCAGAAGATGCAACAGCAGCAGATGATGGGGGGAGCAAGTCCGTACGCATCTCACTTCGGTCAGTCTATTCACCTTCTCAAACCCAGAAAATTCATTTTATCGTGGGGAATTTGCACGTACGTGTTTTCTCTCCATCAAAGATTATCCCAGACGTTCAATTTGAGTGGGGGTTCTGCACAATTTGGGATGGCTCTTGCCTGTAACAACTTAATTGTGAGATGAATTCTGCAATACGCTGTGTACACGTTCAGATTAGACCTTAAACTTAAATATACTATGGACGTGTATCTTATTCAAGAACGGAAAAGTAAGAAATAATATGATTCCCATCCGCAGGTATGCCGCCTGGAGGGATCGTTCCCCAGGGTGGAATGGCTCCCATTCACACCCATCCCAATGCACATCCCATGGGGCATGGACCCCCTCACGCTCTTCATCTTCCACATCAACAAGCTCCTCACGCACCTCCAGGCCATTCTATGGATCACTACTCCAGATCTCTCCCTCCCTCCTACAACCATCCATCGAGAGGAGGGAGAGCAGGAGGAGCCATCGAGAATGGTCGGATAAATGGCCATCCCGAGGTCCTTTATTCACTCATCTTGCATACCTATTCAAGATTGGATTGGGTCACGGGAGCTATATGCATCCTTCGTGATTGATGAAATTGCAGATGTCGAATGGTAGTGGATCGAGGGAAGATAGGGAAGACAAAGGAGAGAGTGTCACTGATCCGAGCATCTTGTCCCTGCTCAATAAGGTGAAGGCGCAAAAAAGAGACGAACAACGGGCGAAGGAACAGCAGAGGACCAACACTGGAGCAGGTTAGCACCTTGAGCAAGCATAATATGTATGCGAACGAATTATGATTCTCTAGCGTTAACATTAACAAACTCTTTCCAAAGTTGCAGAGTAATGGATTTCTTGCATATATTTTTGTTGCAGGCAGAGGAGGCAGAGGAGGAGGACCGGGATCGAGAAAGAAGCGAACTGTCAAAGAAATCGCTAAAGAACGGAGTCCCAAGCAAGAAGAAGATTCCTTCCTCATGGGAATGGATGGATGTGAGTCTATATCATTTAATTGTCATAGACCGCGGATTTTTTTCAGTACGAGCCGCGTCATACTGAATTTCCGTGATATTGAAATTAGAACGCGCACAGGCTGGATCACACTACAACGCCGGAAAAAGTGGGCGTGTTTATCCTGGCCCAGAATGTAGCGAGCCAGAGAACTATCGCGCTTTTTTTGTGTTTAAAGTAACCCAAAACCCGTGCATTTTTTTAAAAAATCTAGCGCCATGAAATCTTACAGCGATATCTTACAGCGACTTCCATGACCAGGCACTAAGTACCGTAATTTTTTAAATTAGCGCTTACAGATTTAAGCGCGGTTTGTTTAAATATTGTTTAATCGATTATGTGGGCTTAAAGTTACCGGACGAGGACAAAATTGACTCCCTATTTTTTGTTCTCCGTCGAATAGCCGATAGCTAAATTAGTTGAGAATGAATATACAAAAATGCTAAAAAAATCAATAATATCCTCAAGGAAAGGCCGGAAATGATCAGCGTAATTCCGCGCTCTCTCACTTTTGCATACTCTCTCGTACACGCGACCAGATCAGGGTCAGATCAGGGTTTCGTCCTCGTCGGGTAACTTTAATATTGAAGTTTTTGTTGTTGCAATATATATTTCTACAACCGGGGGAGAAGCGAGGATGAATTTGGTATAGAACCGGGCTTGTGAACGCTAATTACCGCACACAAAATATTCACGTTTCAAACCTCTCGGGAACATCTGTGTTAATCAGGGTTGCACCGCACATGTTTATGAGGTCGATTATTTGACTAATTATTGATTTTCTGCTTTTATTAGTATTGCATTTCTACTAGTCTCTTTTATTTCTATCAGTTTCAGGAATAATAATATAGGCCATTTTAAAGAGTGTTGGGTAACTTTAAGGCACTTTCTTTTCGTTGTGGTGAACGTGTCGCTTCATAATTTTGTGAGCGTGCACTGTTCATAGAATTTTAAATTGTGGTGTGGCTCCGCAATTCGCCCGCGCGTTCCTCATGTCATACGTATCGACGGGGTCAGTTTCTGAAAAACTGCGTACGCATGCGTGATGTGTGACAACTTTTCGTAATTCAATGATAGCGTACTCTCGAGGAGTGAGAGGAAGTATGAAATTATAGTCATTTCAGTGAGGGGAGCGTCGACAATGACAGCAGGACAGGCAGTGAAGGCACGGATGGGGCAAGGAGGAGGAGGGATTCCCTCGGGGGCAGCCTCATTCTACCACCATCCCATCTCTGCCCAGAGTCATCCCATGAGGCCACAACCTCCTCCAGTGCAGGTAAGAGAACAAAGAGTTTATCATGACACGATATTGCTATGCATTCTACACTCACAGTATTAGGGTTCCGTTGATGGAATTTATTCCGGCATTCCGATAGCGAGGACAAAGGATTTTGATCTTCGCTATTACGGGGCCCTTCGGCGGGGGCCCCGTCCTAGCGAAGATCAAAAATTAAAATCATAGATCTGACCAACGAAATAATAGTTGACCCAAGGCTAATTATTTATTGACATACGGTAGTTTATCCAAGGCTAATTATTGATTGGTGTACGGTAGTTCAAAAATCAAAAGTCAAAATCCTAAATATGACACGGGATATCAATAATAATAGCTGACCCATGGCTAATTATTGATTGGTGTACGATAATGGATCGATGCCTTTCTAATGTTATCAGTCCCTCCCCTACCGATTTCGCAATCCGGACAGACGTACGGACACAGCGCTTTATATATAGGTATATATATAATACTGTTTTTTTCAGCCTATCTCTACTCAATTTCGATATTTTCCAAAATGGAATTCTATTTCGAATCATAATTCCATCAAGGTCCTGCTCTTTCTATCCCCCTCCCTCATTAATTACGACACATTCTTCTGACAGGGGTTGCGGCGCGGTGTGAGAAAAAGAACACGCGGGAGAGATGTCGCATAAAAACTGATTTCTAACTAATTATACGGGTCGATTTTGGCCTTCCCATTAGCTTGAATGCGTCTGAATGTTGAATTGCAGAACAAGCCGGCTTGAATGGAGAACGAAAGGGATCAGTTCATCAACCAGTTACAGTCTCCTACAGCTCTTTCGTTCAACCTTCGTTCTTTGCCTTCTCATCCATATCTTCGAAGTCGAGTAATAGATCACACTAATGACATTAGTCAATGAAATCCATCCATTTAATCGGGTCCTCCTTTCTTCCCTCCCTGTCCTTTCTTCAGTAGACATTAATAACCTCGTTCACTTTATTTATAAATAAATACGTAGTTTGAATACGTTGATCAGTTTACCTCTTCCTTTCAATTCTCGTTATATTTCCTACCGGTGATTATTCGTATTCAGCTGTTCTATTCATTTTAGCTTTTTTTATATTTTTCCTTAGGCTACTTCCTTTCTTTTCTAGATTACCCTCCCCTTTGTCAATAATCTATTGATGCCATATACAAAAGACAGAGAAGTTGATTTGCATAGACATATTGTGATATCTCTCCGTTCATTTATTCTCTTCACTCTCTTCTCATTTTCCTGCCCTCTCGTTAATCAATAATCCCATCAAGGTCTCGTGTGATACAATTTCCCTCGTCCCGCCTTTGTTTGTACATTTGGTGTTCCCAAAATTTAATACTGTATTAATCGATTGTATCTGTTATTGATTGATTTGCTCAAAGTTCGTCTCTCGAGTACCGTATCCTTCCAATCCTATCCAGCTACCCCAATTGATTGATTGTCTGCTCTCTCTTCCCATGGTGCTTCTCCTTTGTAATCCATGCTCGTAATTGTATCACTAGGCAGCTCTTCTTTCACACTCTCAACTCCTCTCTCTCCCTCTCAATCAATAATAGCATTCTTTCGATTCCCATTGCCCCATAGTCCATCTGGCAGATCCCCTGAGAGATGAATTGTGATATAATATAGAGTGATTTCACCCAGTGAGTAGTGTATCTATCTGACCTCCGATCCTATCATCAATTTCTTCTTTGCTCCATTCTTACTTCCAGAGTATACATAAAGTTTATTATATTTTGTTTCGATGGACAATTCACATTTTTATGAAATTGTTTATACACTTGAATGAGCGGTAGTTACAATCCGTTGGAGTAAGGAAGGAGGAATATCACGGTGTGACAAACCCCCCTAAACGTCCGGTGTCGACTTGACGACTTTAAAATAATTCAACGTTCCGCTGCAGTAAATTAGTTGCAACATTCCGCGCGCGATATTTGAAAAATATATGAAAGTTGCCTGAATTACCGTGATATTCAAAATAATAACTTGGCAAAAGTCCAAAAGTGGTATCTTACACGGAATACCCTGAAATGTGGATCCAAAAAAAGTAGCGTTTGAATTTTCGCGCCTTGCAATTCACTGCACGTTTTTATACATTCAAATGCGCACTTGTCACACCGTGAATATTGAATGAAGTACCTCGTACAATTGTGAGAAGTTTGCTACTGTACAAACAAATTGAGCGCATGTTAATATTTCAAATTCTCGCTTGTTCCTGCAACGATTGATGTGGTACTGTAAATGGAATGGATGGTCTCACATATCTAGGGAGAGGTCTCGTCGTCCTCTTGTGTATCAATCCCCCATCATGCACCAAACTTCTTAGCTCACTGTCGATGTCGTTGATCTGAAAGTGGAGAATTGAATGAGAGAGGAGGATGGGAGGGGGGAGTGGAAGGGGGGCTGACTCTGTGAGTGATCTCCCTTATTCCGTGGCATTCATCCACTCCGAAGTAGTCTACGACAGCATTCGTCTCATCGAATAGACCATCTGGATGAGTGAAGGCAGACCCATCGTTGAGCACGCAGTTAAACGTAGCCTCCTGTAGGAAGAGGAGAGGAGGGAGGGGAGGGAGGGGGGTACCTCGTAGTAGTAGACGACACTCAGACACTTGAATGGCAGATGGAGGGATACATCGATGCATCTGCAGTTCCTTCCCTCTCTCCTCCCCTTGACACTCTCTTCTCTCTACCTCTCGATGCACTCCCTTGCACTTCCCACTGAGATGGAGTCCCGAAGGAGTCCCGTTAGCACCTTCTGTCTCTTCCTCTCCACTGTTCCTCCAGAGCAGTGAGAGACCACTGCATCTGAGAGAGCAAAAGAAGAGAAGAAGAGGGAGAGATACACCTACTCCTCGTGCACATCTTCTCGTAGAACAGTGAGGAGGAGTGCAGAGAAAGACTGCTCTCCCTGTAACCGATGACTGAGCTCTCTCCCTCGAATCGAATCGTATCTATTTCTCACTTATTTCATTGAACAATCTCTCTCTCTCTCTCTCTCTCTCTCTCTCTCTCTCTCTCTCTCTCTCTCTCTCTCTCTCTCTCTCTCTCTCTCACTTTGGGGCATCACTGGACAGAGTGCATGCTTCATTGAAGGAGTCATATTGGGCAGAGACACAGTTGAATATGTCATAGTAGCCAGCCTGGAAGATCTCCCTTCTCTTTCTTTCTCTCTCTCACGAACCAAATTGGAGAGACACGAGAAGAGGCAATCGTCTTCGTTGATGTTGAGTACCTGTAGAGAGTGAAGGATGGAAAGGTCTCCTCTCCTACCGTATCCAGATTGTTCCCTCCCTCTTCCCTGATCCCTCTCCTACCGTATCCAGATTGTTCCCTCCCTCGTCCCTTATCCCTCTCCTACCGTATCCAGATTGTTCCCTCCCTCTTCCCTGATCCCTCTCCTACCGTATCCAGATTGTTCCCTCCCTCGTCCCTGATCCCTCTCCTACCGTATCCAGATTGTTCCCTCCCTCGTCCCTGATCCCTCTCCTACCGTATCCAGATTGTTCCCTCCCTCGTCCCTGATCCCTCTCCTACCGTATCCAGATTGTTCCCTCCCTCGTCCCTGATCCCTCTCCTACCGTATCCAGATTGTTCCCTTCCTCGTCCCTGATCCCTCTCCTACCGTATCCAGATTGTTCCCTTCCTCGTCCCTGATCCCTCTCCTACCGTATCCAGATTGTTCCCTCCCTCGTCCCTGATCCCTCTCCTACCGTATCCAGATTGTTCCTTTCCTCGTCCCTGATCCCTCTCCTACCGTATCCAGATTGTTCCCTCCCTCGTCCCTGATCCCTCTCCTACCGTATCCAGATTGTTCCCTCCCTCGTCCCTGATCCCTCGTGATCGAATGAAGAGCATCTCTTCCCCTGACTGGCAACGGGCTGAAGAATAAGGGATAGGGTATTCTCAGATGGATGATCTACCTCTAGTGGCCATTGTTAGATTAAGAACAGCTCGTTTAGCATTCACACTTCTCATTGGATCGATGGGCGCACTCGTTGTTTGTCTGAGAGGGGCAATTATGAAAGAGTGGTTGGAATGCTTACTCTTGTTTCCTCCTCTTAGTTTGGGATCTTCTGATATTCTTCCTTCCTTGTTCTTTGAACTTTGCGGAGTGTGCTGAACGGAGCTCACATTCCTCATTCCTATTCACTCCTTTACCTGACATGCACTTCTCAATTTCAGATACTTTCGGCTCGAAATAAACATAACTGGAATGGGGAAGATGATGATGGAAGTCGTTGGTGTTCTCACCCCAGAAGCTGGACTAGATTGGCAGTGCCTGTCCCATTTCGGATGTTATAGATATCGCAGATGGAGAGAGTGGATGCGAACGAAACGGAGAGACAACCCTTGACTCTGCAGAAACAGAGGGGAAGGCCAGAATAGAGTTAGTTATTCCTGATGCCGTTTTTTCTACACATTCTCTCGGTAGGTCGAGCTGCGAGAGAGTGTATATAATGAAGAGACGGTGGTATCATTTGTCGAACTCTAGGAGAGAAGGAAGGGGCGTATGACCTGGAGCAGAAACGGAGACAGTCAATGGCACTGAGTCCTATCCTTCTCTCCATTGGGGAAGCATCTATCAGGTAGCAGTTTCTCTTCTCATCGAAGCACTTCCTAATCACGTAGCTCTCCTTAAACAATACAGTTTAAAAATAACGATTTTTCTCTCACCGGATTGTTCTCATTGCTTCCCCGTGTGAGATCTTTGACCTAAAAGGATTTGTCCGAAGATATCAAAGATCATTCCAACCTGCTCATAGAGGGAAACTGTTTGGGTTCGTCGAGAGTTGTCGCTATTGAGTGGAATGAGAAGCTGAGAGATGCCTATGATGTAAGATGGTAGAAGATTCTCGACCTACCGCATCGAGATTCTCCACTTCTCCCTTCGAGAAGTGACCTTCCAGCTCGTTATCATTACAGCATTTCGAGGGACGATCGAATTGAGATCCATCGAAAGTTTCGATCTCAGAATGATCTTTGATCTTTCTCTTCTTTTTTTCGCTCACCTCTATTCTACTGGAATCATCGATATTCGTGTGCACTCTATCTTCAGCATCAGCGAATTCTCCGATGTATTTGTAGTGCGGTTGGTGATCTACCGATTATTGATTGAGGCAGAAGAGATGATAGATACACGCACCATAGATATTCTTCCAAGAGGGAGACTCATTCTCCCTCCTTTCATCTCGTCCTCGTGTATCAATGAGATTCCCTTCCCATCTTTGTCTTGATTCTCCTCGCTGTTCTTCTTCTTTCTTTCGATTCGCATCTAGCCCATCATGTATTACTGCTCCTGGATTCATCATCAGATCTGCTCCATGGAGGGCTGGATTCGCAAGATCGACCGTAATCTGTGAGTAAGGTATCGACTGGAAGGATGGAGTACGGTACCTTGTGTCCTCCAATCATTGACACCCTTTGTTCAATGATCCTGTCTCCTCTAGAGACGATTCTCGCTTGCGAGAGGGGAGCTGCCATAGAGTGTCTCTCTCTCCTTCTCACTTTCACCAACCTATTCGTTTGTTCCCTCCACTTCTAAAAGTCCTTCCGTACTCCTTATGTAATTTGCGTGGTGAGTGTCCATTCATTTGTTCCCTCAGTTTCTTCGTTCGTACAACTTCCATCTCCATGGCGAACCTGAGTGAGAAGAGTGTCAATCTACACTTCCACTTATTGATTCTCATGATTACATTGGATCCTTATCCATGTCCATATGCTTCCCTCTCTTTCCACTCCTTCCCCATGACTTGGACATTCCATTGACTCTCTCACTCTTTGTTCCTTTCGTCCGCCATTTCTTCCCCTCCTCAAACAATTTCATCGATATACAAAATGAGTGGCGTGAGGTGTTATCTTGCCTTTTCTTCATTGATCAGTCTCAATTCCCTCTCCAAATCCAATCGCAGTTTCAGATCCTCATCCAATTCAAATTTAGTGGCTGTTTGTGAATTCTGCGATGGAATAATGGAAGGATCGATATTTCTAATGGAGATACCAGAGAGAGGGCGTAGTTGGCAGTTTGTATCTTCTTCGTTCTCTTCTTCTTCCTCTTCCTCTTCTCTCCTCTCTTCATTCCTCCGGAATGAGTTGTCTCTTCTCTTCTCGGTAGTACATTCGAAGGGAGAGGACTCCAGTTCATAGTGAGACCCTCGATTGGAGATCCTTCAGCTGAGTTGAATAACACCAATTCTTCCCTGCAATTGAGTGCATTCTGCCACGAGATCTCGATCTGTAGGTACACAGAAGGCCGGTGGTTTCAGCCCCATTTTCCAATTTTTCAGTCCAACCTGTCGAATCCCCGATGCAATCGTTCGAGACTGGGCGGATCTACAGATGGTTCGGTAGTTCCGAAGTATCGCTCCCGGAAGGAAAATATGGACTCTCGAGGACTGAAAGGAATCTCATTTTATTCGGCCGGCTTTCGATTTCTACTCACTCTCGCTCGATTTGAGGGAAAGTGGAGGGAGGAGACGTAGTTGGAGGTGGAGATACTGTAGGAATCTGAAGATGAACTATAGGGAAGAAGAAAAGGAAGAGGATCGACTTGGAATGTGGTGGAATCTCCTATGAAAGGAAGTTCCTCTCCTTCTTCATCCATTACTCCATTGGAATGGACTCCTTCTCGAGGAGGATATGACAACGTAGACTCTCCCTCCACCTATCACAGCATGATGCTCAGTAGAAGGGATGGAGTGACCTACTCTTGAGGAGGACTCATCTCTCTCTAATCCGAGCATATCAGGGATACGGTAGTAGGGAGGACGAGGAGTGGAGGAGAGAATCAGAGGGATGGAAGAAGTGGATGTAGGCATCAAATCGATTGGAGAGCTAGTCGATGGCTGGACCACAGTATCGAATACAGTCTCTCCGATCGATGTGAGATCCCGCATCAGGGACTCTGTCACCTACAGTATCCAATGAAACCATGTGATGAAACATGAAATAATTGAACCTCGAAGGGATTTGATTCAGTCGAAGTGGCAAATTGAGGGGCGTCGTTTCTGAGAGAGTATTCAGTATGATTGAAATGGATGGAATACTGACAGAGGTATTGTATGGGGAGAGAGATTCGTCTGGTGGTACAGTTTCCTTTCCATTCGACGACGAGGCTGTGAATACTCTCGAGTAGGGATTACATCCAAGGATAAAAAGAAGGATTAGAGGGTGGACAAGGGGACTCTCTTTGAGGTTCACATCTCGTTCTCGATACCACCAAAAAAGCTGAAGTGGGGAGAATGAGAAGGAGGGAGAGATTGCATAACAATTGGTTCTTTCTAGAGATTATACTCAGATTATTTGTGGAATACAAGATAGTGTGTCTTTACATAACGAAAATTGACCTTTCGATTTTATTTTCATCAAGTTTTTCATGGTCTCGTAAAGACGAATATCTTACAGCGGACATGGCAATCTGGGAGATTCTCTCTTCGTCTGGCCTGTCTGTTTGAGCGAAGAATGTTCCGTTCATCTTAATTAATCGCATATCATCCATCACTTCAAGTATTTATCGGATGGTAAACTAAAACGGAAAAGCTCAATAAACTAACTTGAATGTACATGTGATGGAAGTTGTCATCTTCTGCATTCTTAATCTGCAGTCACACTCATTCCTTCCCCTTCCTCCTCTCCTCTCCCCTCCTTCCCTCCCCTCCCCTCCTCACCTCTCTCCTCTCCGCTTTCCTCTTCTCTTCTTCCACTTCCACACTGAATCAATCTTCTCTTCATCTCCTTCTCAGTCTCACTCACTTCTCTATTTCATTTTCTCTTCCAAACATCGCCAATTTCTTGAGATTCGGGTTCTTCTGCATCCAATCCTTGAGTGCAATACGTGGAATCGAAGTAGTCCTTCGACTCAATCCATCTATTTCTGTAATCATATCCTCCTCTCTTTTCTTCTCTCCTTCCACTTCGAATGAGGCGAATCTCCTCCCTGTGAAGGAATGAATGATGAAGAGAGACATCGAATACCTACCAGAACTACCACTGATATCCTTGAATTCTGGCAGTTCCATATCCAAATCAGCTCCTAACAATCGATCGATGAAGAGACAATACAATAACCAGATGCCCCTCCACATTACGGTATCGAAGGCCAGTTATCGAGCGACGGATCGAGAAATTATCGCATGAAGAAGTAACAGTAGAGGCTGGAAAATGAAGAAATGAAATAATTTGAGATATGAGGTGCACTGAATTTGTTCATTGCTTGAAGGATAAGGAGAAGAGTGATGGGGGAGAGAGGATGGAGAGAGGAGGATAGGAGGGGAGGGGGGGAGGAGAGGAGGAGAGACGGAGGAGAAGGGCTGGAGGGAGGGAGGAGGAAGGGAGAAGAAGTGAGGAGGGGAGGAGAAGGAGGAAGGGAAGAGGGAATGTCCGGGAGGGAGTTAAAGATGAAGAGGAGAGAATCAGATGAGAAGACATGACTTGATTGGTCAGTTCGGATCATCCGAGATTAGGGAGAGAAAGCGATTAAAGTCTTGATACTTCGATGAGTTGGGAGAGGGGAAAAGACTCGTGAAGGGGCGAAGGAGAACAGTTTAGTCCTTGTCAGAGGAGTTTGCGGATGGAAAGTGAAGGGGGGGTGGGATGGATGACCCCATCCACAAGAGCGACCACAATAATCGATTAAGTTGAGAACACTCGAGAGCACTTATACTATCTAAATGTAAGTAGAGAAGGCCAAGGAAAAGTAGGAAAAATCTTCAAAGTTGCAGAGAAAACTAGGAAAATTCTTCAATCTTGCATGATATTGTGTAGATAGAGTATATTGGAGTGTTCGAAAGGCGCCAGTGGTCTAGATACCTTTGAAAGGGAGGGAATAATAAGAGGAAGGAGTAGCATTTCCACTTGACAAACCCACGAGAACGTGCGAATAATTGTGTTGAATAGAGGAGAGATCAAAGACGGGAAGAGCCAGTCTGATCTACACTGAAAGGAAGGAAAATCGCCCCAGGGGAGATTAATGGGAGAGGCGTTCCGACTATTCGGCCTCTATTATGTCTGCCATCGAATGATCATTTGTAGACTCGGATGAAGAGAGAGAGGGGCTGATGATATCTGATGAGTAGCGCCCAGTTGACCGTCTGCACTCGCACCACAACGAAAGAGGAGGAAGAGGAGTGAACTAGCGGGTATTCCTCTCGAATAAAGAGTCACTGAGAATAATAATGAGTGAGAGGAGGGGGAGTAGCCAATCGAGATCCCTTGCATCTCTCTGGCTAGCTCAGTGAATACCTCAGTACCTGAGATGGAAGGGTTATGGAATGGACTGGAGGCAGAAGCGAGACCATTCCAGTTACCCCCCCCCCCTTCCCCCCTCCCGAGACGACAGTTTGGATTACTAGCTAACTTAGGATGAAGGAATTGAGACATGCAGATATGAGACCTTTGATCTGAATTGAAAGTGGGAAGCAGTCGATAGTAAAAGTAGAAATCTCGTTGGAGTGAAAGGGGGTCTAGTGAAGAAGTTAAGAGAGGAAGGGAATTATTATCTAGAAGGATCACTTGATCTCCATTTGGAGTATACCATTGCAACGGGGGGGGGGGGGGGGGGGGAGGGAGAGGAGAGCAGAGGGGAGGGGGGGGGAGGTGAGGGGGGGGAGAGGGGGATGACTGAAAGAAGGGCGAGATTAGCCCAGATTCAATCACAATAGACACTACTAAGTACATGAAGCAGCTGGAGGATCTATCGTTTATTGAGAGAAAGTCTGACGAGAGAGAGAGAGATTCAACAGGAAAAGGAAGGGGAGCGGGGGATAGGGTGCCTTCATCTCGAGAGGATCAGAGGAAGAGAGGCTCTTTTGACCCTCAGAGACCCTTCATATTTATTTCTATCAGATCTTGTAAAAGCATCAGCAAATAAATATACACATACTTAGAGAAAACATGCTTTTTTTATATTCAGTATTCAGATCCCAATTCATTTCCTTATTTGTAACCCATTGTGCTTAGACCATCTGCTTCATTTCCGATTCATGCCGTTCCCCCCTCCTGCCCCTCTCCCCCCTCTCTCTCTCCCTCACCCCTCCGGTCACTCGCTCCCTCTCTCGTCTTCTTACACTCTCTAGATCGATGTGGTGGACAAGGGCCAAGTAGTCCTCTTCCTTCCATTACCCTGGTTACTCGAAAGAGACGTTATCTTACTCCTCTTCTCTTCTAAATCCTCCTTGGTAGTCTTCCTCCTCTAAATGGGTCCTTCCAATTTCACTTCGTTCCTCTTCAAATTGACTTCATGGCTGGGTATTGTGTGGCTTTCGACGGCGATCGTGAGATTTATGTGAGTCTCCCCTCCCTTTCTTCCTTCTTTCCCTCTCCTCATCTCTTTCAGTCTCCTCTCCGACAGCAACAAGCGAGTCTACAACCACACTCCTGGTCCATGCAGAATCATCCAAGGGATTGGTCAGTCGAAGGGTCTTCCAGTATCAAGAGAGCATCTGCAGAGAATGGATCGGCTGGAATCGAATTCATTCCTCAACTGAGACTCGCATTCATCTCGAATGGATTAGGAGCAGTGGATGGAGGAGGAATTGGTGTGCTCTCCTTTCCTTCTTTCAATCGACCATCCACACTCTAGGAAGAATTCTGACGTACGAATTCCCCGAGAATGTAGAGAGTGATCGATCGAAGATCCACCAAGCAATTCCACTTAAGATTGAGTCTTCCTCTTCATTTAGAGAGGTAGATACTGACGTACTCCATCTGTGGAATCCATCCTTCCAGGAGAGATTCGCCCCCATGGGTCTATCTGCATTCACTAGTAAGGGGAGGATCTCCCTCTACGTAGTCAACACCCATCCCCTGAGGAAGTGTGTGGAGGTGAGATCACTCCCTTCCTTCTCTTCATCCTCCTCTCAGGTCTTCTCTTTCATAAAAGAGAAGTCTCTTCTGCAGCATCGCAAGTCCATCTGTGATCCCCTCTTCACCAGGTCTTCTTTGATCTCCCAATATTCCTCTGATCTTTGATCTCTGTAGTCCGACATCCATCTCAGTGGTGGGGGCAGATCGATTCTTCCTCACTAATCTAGCATACTTCGATGCGGGATGGATGCAACTGGCTGAGTTGTCCATGCAGGTGCGTGCTCCTCCTTCCTCATCAATCGACAAAGAGATTCAGACGAATTGGGGCTCCATCCTCCTCTTCAATGGCAAGTCTGTCGAATACGCCGAGAAGTGAGCAACTGTTTGAGACTGGATCTCCATCTCTCCTAGGTATTCCCCCTCACCCTCCGGCATCTTCTACGACAGATCGAGGGAGAGACTCATCGTATCATCCTTGATGAATGAGGTACTCAAATGCGTCTGAGAAGATCTATCGCCAACTGATTCGATTGAGGTGATCCAAGTGTACTCGGTGAAGAGAGATCTCTCCATCGAGCACACACTCGACATGTCTCTCCTCTCCTCTCCCGCGGGAATCTACGTGGAACCTAAGAGTGGAGAGGTGTGCTCCTTCAGTCCCTCTCCCCCCCCCCCTCCCCCCCCTCCCCCTCTCTCCCCCTCTGTCACTTACAATATAAATTGAATACAAATTGAGATATTCGCGGCCTTCCATCCTGTTCTCAACAGTCTCATCTTCCATTGGTTTGGGTCGGGAGTTGACAGGAAGCCATCGCCCAGCCAAGTCCTCAGAATACGAATGCAGGTCGTCCCTTCCCCTCCTCTCCTCTGATCTTTGATCTCTCAGTCGGATGATGTCTCATGGGTGGTCACTGAACCATACGCGAACGACGGGGCTACCATCTCAGGAAGTAACTCTATTCTCTACGTCAACGAGCAGTTGCTCATAGGATCTCTCTTCGGAAAGTGTCTCCTATGCGATGTAGACTACCCCCAACTAGCTTAGACCATCTACTCTCATTCTCCTCGTTGTATCAACAATTGTGTCCCATGGGTACGGTAGGAATACCGTGAGTACTGTAATCGGATCTATAGTATAAATGTTCCTAAACTATGGCATAGTGTGAATCCGATGATGTCCAAGATACGGAGTGGATGGGTGATCACACAGCGGATCCCTTGCATATTCTATTCGTTAGCATCTGCAGATTATTATTCGATAAGAAACCATGGATAATCCAGATTCTTCCGCGTATGGCTGAGTGGGTGTAGGAAAGGTGAAGATGGACTCATTCGCTCTTACTCGGACAACTTGATATTCACTCTTGTAGTTACTCTCGAATATCACTCTGTCAGCAGGCTTGGGTGGTTGGATGGAAATTTTTTTCCGGTTTTCCGGTGCCCAACAGGACAATTTTCCAGCTAGTTACCGAGAATTTGCGAAAAATGCACTCGATATTATTACCATTTTTAAGAGATTTCTCTAAAAAAAACACAAGCACATTAGTGATAAGGTCAGAGATTTGCTCAATTATTTAAATATTTCACGGAAATGTATCAAAGTTAAATTAGATTTTGCATCTATGTTTTCGTTTTTAGTTTTCGCATCATCTCAATATAGTTCTTCCAATCAACAATTCACTACTTTATTTGAGCAGACACCATTTCAGTGTGGAGATTTTTTTCCCACAAATTTGTTCATTTTCAGCGAAAAATAACGTTATAACAAAAAAAACCATCGAAAACTTGTGTAACAACCTGCAAAACAAAATTCTAAATTTATTTTTCCAAATTTTCCGGTATTTCTGACCGGAAAATTGATGTTTCTAGTTTTCTTTCCGCCCAACCCTGTGAGTGAAGACGATGTCGTCTCAGTCTCCCATAGACCATCTGATAACATTGAGAGAAGGCAGGAGAGAGGAGAAGAACCAGAAGAGAATGAGATAATTGAGAGAATGATCATTGACTATCAATTGGAAAGAACGAGAGAATCGAAGGAGCCATGATCCACATCACTTAGTTGACTATATTCAGACTCCGTTCGGAGTTTGGTTTCGGAGTTCGGAGTACGAAGTTCGGAGTACCTCATTATGAGTTTCCCTTCATCCGAAGATCCATCTCACTGAATTGATCTTAGATAGATGACTATTTCCCCTAAAGTGGAAGGTGCATCGATAGGTACTCTTTCCTTAAGAAACCCTCGAGGTGCGCTCGTCGGGGGCTGAAGGAGACGAGAAGTGACAAAAGACACCCCCCCCCCCCCCACCTTATCGAATGACTTCCATGTCTTCAAAGATCTCTTCACCCAAACAAGTTCACTATTGGAAAGTAATTTAGAGATACCGTATACCTGGGCGTGATTTGTCTGCAGACTCGGGGTCGATGATTGTAGCTAGTGAGAATGGTCGTAGGTTTTCCGAGTGAGGGAACCAACCGTGCCATGTCCATCGAGCGTGTATGAGAGAATGTGCAGAAGTGAGAGGGCGAATGGTCAGGCAACTTCAACCTGATCCTTTCCGGCCGTCCACACGGGCAATTATTTTATCACAATTTTGTATATTATTTCCTAATTTATTCAGCCAGCGTCTATCCGATGGAAAATTTACAATATGAGGTCAATTTCGTCCTTGGTTAGTATTTATAATTTGCTTTTAAATATAAATATCTCTAGTGATAGTGTTAAATTTAACGTAAAAGCCTAAACTGATAATTATTGTTTGTGGATTTCATACGGCATACGGTAGTTCGGTCTCGTATTTGAACGCGCGCGCGCGTGTCAGTCAGGAAAAACGCTTCCCGTCAGGGACGGGAAGAGACCCGAGAGAGCAACACGGGGAGAGCTCTATCGATAGATCTATAGCAATAGGTGTATCGAGGTTCATCCGAATTTATTTGTGAAATTCTTGTCAATTGATATTATGTTAACGCTATTATGCTAAATAGGAAGCTACTCGATTTGCAAATCAATTTCGCTGACTAATTTGCTTCAATCTGCCTTTTCTTTCCTTTTTTATTTTATTCTTCCTTCTCAAACCCTAAAAATTGGTTGGCTCCTTCTATGTCCTCTTCATTAGTCTCATTTTTTCTGCTCTGAAGAAGTTGGTACATTTCTGCAACTTAATACAACAATATGTGAGTGCTTCTGATCATGGTTATGACGATTTCGGGTTTCATAACATGTATATCATTCGTATTGTTTAGAATCCTGACTAATAACCGGAGATATGTCTTCCTCTACTAAAAGTTGCCGGTAGTAAGTTTATACTACCAATGTCGTTCTTCGAATTTGGGCAACCACGTGACGCGTGCGTATACGCGTCCAATATTTGTGTAAATTCCCGTCCTCGTTCATGACACAGATGTTCATTTTTTATTGATATTCGAAAATGTTGATCCTCCTGGCACGTATTCCCAAGTCGTGGGTACGCGTCCTCTTTCTCGTTCGCGCCCTTGACGTTTCCCTTCTTCTTCTCGATGATTACTACCAGTTCCCCGAGTGACACGGATCGATTGCAGTGAGATGGCGTGTGGACTGGCTCTCAAGCGTCCTCATGACTTCGACGCTTACCTCTCCGAGGGAGGTGGAGGAGTCTCGGACGCTAAGCGTGCTCGACCCACGCACTGTTCTCCCTTCAGGTAACTCATTCCATTATACAATAAGTTGAGTCTTATCTCTTCAGACCTCAATTGGGTACAATTGCCGCTTCTCTTCCTAGCTGTTCTAAGCCCAAACTGTCTCTGGTATGTCTAATCGCTCTTCGTATTATTTATTTATCTTTTCTTAAATTAATTTCTTCGTATTTGTGTCGTGATGACGAAATTATTTATATTTTTTACAGACGGATCCATCGTCTCCTTTCACAGAAGCGAGCCAGCGATGCCAGATCACTGCTCCCCAGATAGAGTCTTATCTCAAGGCCGAGGTAATGCAAATTACCAGTACTTCCTATGCTGATTATATATATGTTCTTTATTTATTTCTTGTAATCTATCTTGTAAAATTAGTTGTATTACTTTTCTTTTTGTTTTATTCAATAATAGGGGGTTGGCATTTTATCTATATAGTTGGTGAAGAGAGGGCGGGAGTAGGGTAGGGACGAGGACACGTTATCTATCTCCCGTCGTCTCAAGGCTGTTCAGTGAGCGATTCATTTGAGGGAGAATGAAGGGGGCAGTTGGAATGTTAGAGGCGTCTGCAGTGATTAAGATATTGATAAAGACGAGTACTATCGGTGGGGTATAGCGAACGGGGGAAAATATTTTTAGTGGTCATGAGTGCATTGATATGATAGAAGTATGAAGGAATATATGTAATAGGTGATTCGTGATGATAACTATGTAATTATATCACAATCATGGGCCTAGAAGCGATGTTTCTCAGCCTCTCGACCGATTTCGGAATCCGAACTGACTCCGTCATTTCGTATTGCGAAATCGGTCGAGAGGGCGAGAGAGGGGTCGTGTAGACAAGTTTCGCTAAGAGTAATTACTCCGCTACCATGGCCCCGCAGAAGAGCGCAACCCGGCCAGTGATATATTTATATGAATCGCAATTTGTTGTGGTATTCAGGGTCTTATGCAGTTGAGGAACAAGACTACGCCCCTTCCAAAGAACCTTATTCTACTTAATCATCTTAAGTCGCCTAAAAAGGACCTTAAGAAATATTAGAAAGATTCTAAGCATGTTTGCTCCGACCTTAAAGTTACCGGACGAGGACGAAACCCTGATCTCACCCTGATCCCGTCGCGTGTACGAGAGAGTATGCAAAAGTGAGAGAGCGCGGGATTACGCTGATCGTTTCCGGCGTTCCCTTGAGGCTATTATTGATTTTTAGCATTTTTATATATTTATTCTATGCTAATTCAACCATCGATGGAGGACAAAGAATAATGGGTCAATTTTGTCCTTGTTGGCTAACTAAGAAAAGTAGGCAGAGCCTAATTCCTCAACTGCAAAACTGTCGTTTTTTTTGGGAAAATGCCATTATGGAAATTCGATAGTATCATGAAAAATAGCCGATGGTCATCTCGTTAATACAATTAGCTGCAATGATGGACATTTGTGTGAAGGTGCGCTATCTGCGTCGTCGCAAGCTGCTGCCCCGTCGACTGGAGGCTGCTGTCGCAGGATTGGCTGGAGGAGACGGAGAGGACGAGAACGCCCCCAATGACACGAAGGCTAACTACAGACCTCCCAAATCCCCTCAGGTGAGTCACGATTGAGAGGAGAGAATTGCATCCGCTCTCCTCATTGACATTTCAAGCATTCATTAATTTGAGTCTGGTTCGGACTCGGAAGGCGAGTGCTCATCGTCTCGTCGTGCCTCCACTAGTGCTTCGATGGTCGCCAAACTCAACGAGCAGCCGATGTTCTCCCTCAAACACGTAAGTGCTTCTCTCCCCCCCCCCCTTCGTCTTTTTGTCGACTTTACTATGGTCATGGAGGGTGGGGCGACTCTATTTAACTGCAGTCATTTGAACGTAGACTATTTTTTCTTGGGGGAGAGGGGGAGGAGAGATGGATGAGAGTGGGCGATTGCAGGTGCAGATGATCGTGCAGCGTCTGCTGAATGAGCAGGAGATGAGACTGAGAAACGAGTACGAGGGAGTTCTCTCCAAGAAACTCGACGGTCAGTTATCCTTTCTCGTAACCATTCCATGAATGACATGACTGAAGTAGAGCGTGATGGGTGGGGTGGCAGAGGGCGATGGTTGCATCTGTTTGTTCTCATGGTGGTGATTGCAGAGCAGCACGCTCAGTTCTGCCAGTTCGCAGACGAGCAGCTGGCTACTCGTGCCGCGAAGACGGACAAGGATGACTTCTCCTACCTTTCCTGAATCCCCATCCCTTTCCTCCCTCCCTCCGCCTTCCCGTCTCTCACAGCACCTATATACACTCGAAACCTCGGGTAGCCTGCCAGAGCCCTATCAATCTATATTTTACCGTAGTCATCGGACTTATCTTGTTTGATCTACCGGTATTTAGCTACCGTCCCTCTCCCCTTCTTTCTGTCCAATCCATCTCAGGACCACCACATCCATCCGTTGTATTCGTACATCTCTACTAGTGTTCCTCTTCTATTCTCTTGTATTCCCACTCCAAGTAAATGCATTCTTTCACCCCTCTCTTCTTCGAAACTTAATCGACGGTTTTTGACATGCTTCTCATTTTATCACAAGGCCTGAGATTCATGGGTAGCTCCTATCCTATTGCCGACTTCTTCGTATATTTGATGTCGCTCGGTTTAATATTTCCTAATCATAGCTGATTCAGATTCTGTGTATGTAGGTGTCACTAAGAATAATCAATTATACGAAAAATAGTGTATTGTTCATTTTGTTTTATCCAATTCCTCCTCCATCACTGTTCCAAAGTGCCTCAGTAATCGCTCCATGTGATTTATCTTTGTCTCTTCATGCCCTTTTCAATCTGGATACGTCGATGGTTGAATTGACGTTGCCTGGATTAGCTTACTGGTCCTCGTCTTGGTCTGATTCATACCTCCCCCAATCGATATTTCGCTTTTTCTTTAATTCCTTGCTCAGTTTTCCGCTCGTGCTTCTCCACTTTCCGCACGTTCTTTTATCTCTCTCTATTTTGTGTGGCGATTCAATAAAGACTAATTCGTGTGGCTCTTCCATCAGAATCACATCCATCGGTTGACACACCTACTTATTTTTAATTAGTATCTAGTTATCCCCCGAAAAAGAAGTGTTCATCAGAATGGCAGATGGATCGAAGGAGATGGTTGGCTTGGTTTCTGGAGGGAAGGATAGCATGTATAATATGATGTGTGCCGTGAAAGATGGATGGAAGGTATTTCCTCTCATTGACGGCACTACACCGGATGAGAACCAAAAAATGGACCCTTCTGTAGGACTTTCACAGAAGCATTTTTGACACTTTGGGGACCTACTGTGAACATGCTGGAGAAGGGTAATTTTTTTTGGTTCTCATCCGACCTAGTGCCTCATTGATTAATTGACTCATTGGCGAATAGATTGTCGCTCTGGCCAATTTACATCCTCCAGAAGAAGGTGAACTCGACTCATTCATGTATCAGACTGTTGGGAGTGAAGGCATCGAGGTATGATTGAGTGAATGATAGATGAACGAGATGATGTAGATGATTGCACGTGCAATGGGTCTGCCTCTCTATCGACAGTCCATATCTGGAACCTCTCTTCTTCAATCGATGGAATACGAGAGGACAGAAGGAGATGAGGTCGAAGACCTCCACCAATTACTCACTCGAGTAAAGGAAGCCCATCCAAACGTGCGAGGTGATCTGAATGATGCTCCAACGTGAGAGTACTTATTCCCTTCCAGGAGTATCAGTTGGAGCAATCCTCTCTTCCTATCAGAAGTTGCGAGTGGAGAATGTATGCTCCAGATTGGGTTTGACTCCCTTGGCCTACCTATGGGAACGAGATCAGAAGGAATTACTACACGAAATGATTGAGAAGTGAATATAGAAATCGTCCATTCGCAACGCTATCTTTTCAGCAATGTCGAGGCAGTACTCATCAAGGTTGCCGCTGTGGGTCTCAACGAACAACATCTGGGGAAGACACTCGGACAGGTTCCGTCTATAACGCATGTCTACTATTACATATTTATATTCAAAGATGGAAGATACACTGTTGAAACTTCAAGATAAGTTTGGAGTGCATCCGTGTGGGGAGGGGGGAGGTGAGACTTAATGAGGAACCGAATCACTCATCAACTAATCGTGATCGCAGAATATGAAACATTTGTTATCAACTCGCCCATTATGAAAAGTAGCATAAGGATTGTGGAGAGAGAGGTGAGCGACTTATTTTCTCTCCAGCTTAAATAACTACAGATTCCCTTAGCTCATCATGCATCAACCAGATCAAGTGGCACCTGTTGCATACCTGAGACTAAGCAACTTGGAATTGGAAGATAAGTGAAAAAAAGGAACCAACTATCTATCCTTATTGCGACTTAAACCGTTGATTTGTTATGTGAAATGAACTATATAAAAACCATTAAATTATGATAATTTAAGTACAGAATTTATTCAAAACAAAAAATTCCACACGGTAAATGTAAGCAGGAAAAAACAACAGCTAGGCTGAAACTTCAAAAATGCTGGTGATAAGACATCTCGAATTTGCATTACGTTATTCAAGAGTTAAAATATTTTTGAAGAAAATACAGAAAATAAAAATCATGTGAAAAGAGCTTCCAGTGGTGTGCGCGCAAACAGTGCTAAATGGACTAGTTCTAATTGTTTTTTTCAAGATGTCTTATCCCCTAAAAGATCTCTTACATGCAAGAGAACGAATGGTACAGAATTAAAACACGAAAACAGATAATTTAAAAAGGGAAATTTAACTAGTGTTATCGAGTAAATCAATGGGCGGTTATAGGCGTATGTGGCGTTAGTTCTCGGGAAAAATCGGTCGGAAATGGAAAAAGAGTGTTAGTTCTGATCGGGTCATTTCCCGAAGTGATTTTTATTTGAATTCCCGCAATTTTCTATCTCCGTGGAGCTAGAAACTTAAAAATGGAATATAAGGTTGTTTGACACTCAGAACATTATATTCCAATTTTCAAGTCTCTAGCTCCACGGAGAACGGAGATACGAAATTGCGGGAATTCAAATAAAAGTCACTTCCGGAAAATATCGCAGGGTGAGAACTAACACTCTTTTTTCCACTTCCAGCCGATTTTTCCTGAGAACAGGGCATAAGTGTTAACAAGAAAAAGCGGATTAAGTACATCGTTTAGTTAAACCTGCGGATCTGAGGTTCCCTCCTCATAGACCGGGAAGTTGTACGTACCAATCAGTCCAATCTGGATTGTGCCATAGGCATCGGTCTGATCAGGAACTACTTCCTTCTTCTTCGCGAGAACTGAAAAAATGTCACACATAATAGGAATAAATATCATTATACCTAGCAGATTGTAGAACATTCTGGCAACAGTTGCTTTATTCGCTCCCACGGGTATACACTCCTCAAGAGTTACTCGTTCCGTTGCCGACTCTTTACACGCACTGTAATAGATTCTTCACTCAGTACCGCCTATATTGTTCGTATCGATAAAATGTGCAGTCAATTTTCTCCAAAAAAAAACTACAACAACATATACGCAGGATGAGAACCAAAAAATGGACCCTTCTGTAGGACTTCCACAGAAGCATTTTTGACACTCAGGGAACCTACTGCGAACGTGCTGGAGAAGGGCACTTTTTTGGTTCTCATCCGACCTAGTGCCCATATGTAAGCTGCTGCTAGGACTACATATAGTTCGAACCTGAGAATGATTTCTTGCGCCTGGTGGTGTTCCACCTGAGCCATGGTGCTCCTTTTGTCCTTATTTACTCTTGCTTCGGTCTCCATTCTCCACTCCAATTTATCAGTAATTTCCATTCCGTCTCCGTCTTCTCTCATTCCAATCTCCCCCATTCTAGTGTCGCTTCTTCTTGATTCGTCCATCATCATCGATGGAAACTGATCCATCAGGTCAATCTGATCTTCCATACGCAATCCTGTGTTGGCTAATATTACCCCAATATCTTAAGTGTAGCAAGCTGCTTTCCTCGTTTTGACAACACTTGTGTTTCTATTCACTAACCATTAGTTGGCAATACGAGAGGAGGTTATGAGCTCGTTACGCCTCCCCCTCCTCGGATCGCGAAATAAGAGTAGGGGGAGGATAACGAGCTCGTAACCTCCCCTCTTATTGCCAACCCTACTGACCATCACTGAAATTGCCAGTAGTTCTCCTTCTTCTGGCTTCTTCCATCTCTTCCTGTTCCTTGTCTTCTCCTCGCTGATCCAACAATTTTCTCTTTTCTTCGTCATTCAATTCCTTCTCCTCGAATCGATTCTCCACCATTCGATCCATATATTCATTTCTCTCTTCCCAGTCACCCCTAGAAAATTGAAATATATGCTCACCAATATTTACTGAAAAAGCCCCCATAAACATCGATACATTTGTACTGAATCATAACAAGAAAAAAACAAGATTACTCGATGGTTGCCACACTCATATGTTCCTCCAGTCCTTCCATTGTAACATTATCCATCATCATCATCATATCCTCCATTCTAGTTTGCTGCATCGATTGGTTCATGTCGTCAATGATTCTGAAATAATTAATGAATTACGTCATGTTCGATCGAAGAAAGAAATCATCAGAACATACACCCATAAAAACAGAGGACACAAATCGCAGCACTTCTTTGGTTCTGAATGCGAATGCCCACCGTTGAAAATGGCGTTTTATCACGACAAGATTCATCACAAGTTATAGAAAACAAACTAGATATTGAACCAACGAAAATCCTTTACCATATGCATTACCTATCATCTCTTCTCCTTCTGTTCACTTCAAGTTCCTCCTCTTCCTCTTCTTCTTCTTCCACTCGATCCAGCTGCCTTCTCTTCTTCTCCATCTCTTCGAAAGGCTCGATGATTCGCTCGTCATCAGCTAATGGCTGCAACATTCGTCAATCAAAACAAAGATTCGACCGTTTGCAAAAATAATGTATTCGGCACAGCGATTCTCTATAAGTGTGTCGTGGGTAATCTGATGTGCTGAAAACGATGGGTGCACTCATCTTGCACCCAAGGTCTCTGTTGGCTCCAGACGTCATCACATCGAAAAAAAATTTCACTTCGGGAACCTTAGTCGCGAAATTTTAGCACCTTCCCGGAGAAGCGATTTACGCGAAAACCTGTTTTCAACGAGACGACGTCTTGTGCCAACGGAGGCCCTGGGTGCAAAATGAGTGTGCCCATCGTTTTCAGCATATTCGAATATCCAAAAACGGAGTTACATAGAAACTGGGTTTTTGGACTATGCCGGCTCTTACTCGATTCTTATGCAAATGCCCTCATATACAAGTCAACGATACATCATATCATAATTTTAAATTAAATTAACATACATAGTGTTCATCGATAAGCTTGATCTTGTCAACTTTCAGCAACTTGAAAAGATTGTTGAGTATATGATTTTTTACTGAAACCACAGTATAATCATTATTTTTTTAAAACAAAGTTGCTCACCGAGATGTTTACCCATGAGCGTAGGAACACTCTTCATCAGATCAGTCGCTTTCTTCTTCCTTTGGTCGTCTAAAATTGTGCAAGGAATTATGTATTCTGAATATATAGCATACCAAGCTTCACTCTTCTCGCATTTCTACCGATTAGAATATCAGAGTAATCAGCCATTGATTCCTTCATGAAAGCCTGAACAATTATCTAACACTTCGACATGTTTATTAAACACCGCTCACCCCATCTAGTTTTGTAGGCTGTGGCTCTCTTTTCGGTCTCAAAATTCTTGCTTCGCGCTCCTCACTCTCATCTCCATCTTCTTTTCTTCTTTTTACTTTTGGGGTCTCTTCGATCCGAGATGGCTCTATAGCTTCTCTCTTTCTTGCTCTCTCTCGATCTTCCAATTCATCCATCATCATTAGATCTCCCTGAACACTATCACGTTTCAACTACTATAAATAATCATGACAAAATGATTTTAAATAACAGGAATAAATTTCAAGACCATAACCACCATGTCTCTTCTTCTCTCCTCACTGCCAGCAGAAGCTCGCTTTGCTTCCTCGTCATCTCCTTCGAGGAAAATTCTGCTGTCATCCTTCAAAATGCCATATAATTCGCTAATACCACCAAATAATTTTATTGTAAGACCAGATTTATGCTGTGAAAATATAAGCGGCTGAGAGTAATTTGATTGATGTTAGTTTTCTTTCCATTTAGATTTCATTTTTGTTTGACATGAGTTAACAATATTAATATTAACTTAAACAAAATGGAAACAAGGCCTTCCACCAGGAATGTGCGATCGGCAATCTCGGTAATTGATAAAAAAATTGTTCGAAACAAATCATACTCAAAAAAATTTGGCACTTCTTTACTTGAGGGGCACGAAGCTCCGCCCACTTTTTCCTCTGTGTCTCTACCCTTCCATTCTCTCTACGCACCCTGCTTCCCCTTTTGCGAAATATTTGCGAAATAGGCGAGAGCGCCAGATAAGCAGGGTGCGCAGAGAGAGAGCAGTCCTTTCCTTGTCATAGTTGGCGACCCGCGAAGCGGGTCGCCCAGTAAGCAAAGTTATGGGCTCCCCGCGAAGCGGGGAGACCCTAACATTGCTTACCGCTTAGGCAAGAAGCCGGCTTAGGCTGGCTTAGGCATGCTCAGAAAGGTGCGTGATTACAGCTAGAGTAGCAGTGAGAGCGGAGGGGGTAGAGACGCAGAGGAAAAAGTGGGCGGAGCTTCGTGCCCCTCAAGTAAAGAAGCCCCAAAAATTTCATCAGGAATACTCGAAAAAAAGAAACCGGTTTGTTACGAATGAATATGTCCTCGATTGGAGCAACAGTACCAGTATCCAGAATCGGGCTGACATCCTACAGGGAGTTCCATTTCAAATTTAATGACCAACGTTAAGCTAAATAAATACCTGGATGGGAAGAATTTGAGAAGGTTCCGATGGTAGAATAGGCTCGAGAGCTGGATCGACTTGTGAGGAGATCGCGAGAGGGCCAGTGGAAACAAAGTTAGCGGGCACCGAGGTACGAGTATCTCCCTCGATACCAGCCATTGAGGAAGACAGATTTAAGTCCTGAAATGAATAATAAAAACTTCCATTAAATGTAATTTTAAAAAACCCTCACATCAATCATCATCATATCATCCATGAGTGGCTGCTGCATGACTCTGCTTTGATCCATGGAGATTTGCGAGACATGAGAAGAAGCCCTGAGAGATCACATGGTCTTATTATGCGTTCTTATCAGGATAAGAGCCCGATTCTCTAAGAATATTTTTTTTAAAGAAAAGTCTTGAGAAAGGATTCTCGAGGGTGCTGAACACAGTAGTTAACTTCATTTTGTGTCATCTCTTCCACTTGAGCTAGACTGCATGTAGGCTGCATCTACATTTTCATTCGTAACCCGGAAATCGTTCAATTAGATTAATGATTCATCTTCAACTTTAACAAAGATTGGAATTACTTGGCCAGTAATTTATAGATATTTAAATTGCAGATGTTGATATATTCGAAACATTAAAAAATCATTTCCCGAATATATCGCAAAAATTAACGCACTGAATTATATACGCAGATGCGCCGTGCTCTGCCGATAATTTTTCATATACATGTTTAGGTTCTGCTACTTTTAATTAGTTCTTTCTCCTGACTCATTTTTCATCCATTGCCGGGCAGATTTCACCCAACAGTGAGAAACAGTGAGAATGAGTTTCACTTTCAATGTCGTCCAAACAAAGGAAGTGATTCTGATTTCTCTCTCTTAGGCGCCATATCACAATGAGTTCTAACCGGATTTGGGTATCCTGAGGCATGCCTGAGTGCCCCCCGGAGTCTCATTGTTCAGACTTCATTTTGGAGCTCCCTACGTAGGGTCGGATGTCGGCACATCCCTCTTTGAGTGCTTTTTTCTTGCTTACGGTGAAAGATAGAGCAAAATTGACCTCTGAGTGACCCCACTTAATTTTTCGAACTCTATCGACCTATGTAGGCCATTTTGTCGGAAAGTTAATTTTAACGTCAGTACAGTGTTGGTCGATTTTCTCAAAAATGTAGGTAAAGTAGCAGCTCAAATTGGCACAGTAGATGCAGCTCAGCGAGAGCTTTCGAAAGAGTGGTTTGCGAAAAAAATTGGAACACTTGGGTGAGAGTTTCGACCTTTTTGCTGCGCCCGGATCGTTTACACAATATTATCCACGGGCGATTTCATTTCGCACCGCACTTTTTGGAGCGCGTGGTCAGAAATGACTGATTTCCAATCAAAACCTCAGTTGAAAAAAATGTTCAAACGATCCTGGCGCAGTAAGAAGGTTGAAACTTTCACCCAAGTGTTCCAATTTTTTTCTCAAACCACTCATTCGAAAGCTCTCGCTGAGCTGCATCTACTGTGCCAATTTGAGCTGCTGCTTTACCTACATTTTTGAGAAAATCGAGCAACACTGTTATGACGTTAAAATCAACTTTCAGACAAAATGACGTACATAGATCGATAGAGCTCGAAAAATTGACCGGGGTCACTCAGAGGTCAATTTTGCTCTATCTTTCACCGTACGCAAGAAAAAAGCACTGAAAGAGGGAGGTGCCGGTATCCGACCCTACGTAGGGAGCTCCAAAATGAAGTCTGAAAAATGAGACTCCGGGGGGCACTCAGGCACGCCTCAGGATACCCAAAACCGGTAAGAACTCATTTCACCATTCCCATGCTCAGCTCGATTCTCTCATGAGAGGCGTGATATGCGCGGCAAGAGAGCAAAAGCAAGTCAGAACAAATGAATTTAATTTAAAGGAGCAGAACTTAAACATCATACTCTATATATGAAAAATGATCGCCGGGATAAGGCGCATCTGTATATATAATTCAGTGCTTCGATATTTGCCATATAATCGTTTAAAATATATAAAAAAATATGCAAATTAGATAGCGATCAGGGTTCGGCGGAAAGGGATGACCTGAAAGAAAAGCGGAAACGGAAATTTTCCGGTCAGAAATACGGAAAACCCCTGAAAAATCGGAAAATGACGTTTTAAGCCTTTTAGAAGATTTTCGACTCACTTTCATGTCATTACAGTGTTGCTCGATTTTCTCAAAAATGTAGGTAAAGCAGCAGCTCAAATTGACACAGTAGATGCAGCTCAGCGAGAGCTTTCGAATGAGTGGTTTGCGAAAAAAATTGGAACACTTGGGTGAAAGTTTCAACCTTCTTACTGCGCCAGGATCGTTTGAACATTTTTTCAACTGAGGTTTTGATTGGAAATCAGTCATTTCTGACCACGCGCTCCAAAAAGTGCGGTGCGAAATGAAATCGCCCGTGGAAAATATTGTTTAAACGATCCGGGCGCAGCAAAAAGGTCGAAACTCTCACCCAAGTGTTCCAATTTTTTTCGCAAACCACTCATTCGAAAGCTCTCGCTGAGCTGCATCTACTGTGCCAATTTGAGCTGCTACTTTACCTACATTTTTGAGAAAATCGACCAACACTGTACTGACGTTAAAATTAACTTTCCGACAAAATGGCCTACATAGATCGATAGAGTTCGAAAAATTAAGTGGGGTCACTCAGAGGTCAATTTTGCTCTATCTTTCACCGTAAGCAAGAAAAAAGCACTCAAAGAGGGATATGCCGACATCCGACCCTACGTAGGGAGCTCCAAAATGAAGTCTGAAAAATGAGACTCCGGGGGGCACTCAGGCATGCCTCAGGATACCCAAAACCGGTAAGAACTCATTTCACCATTCCCATGCTCAGCTCGATTCTCTCATGAGAGACGTGATATGCGCGGCAAGAGAGCAAAAGCAAGTCAGAACAAATGAATTTAATTTAAAGGAGCAGAACTTAAACATCATACTCTATATATGAAAAATGATTTCCGGGATAAGGCGCATCTGTATATATAATTCAGTGCTTCGATATTTGCCATATAATCGTTTAAAATATATAAAAAATATGCAAATTAGATAGCGATCAGGGTTCGGCGGAAAGGGATGACCTGAAAGAAAAGCGGAAACGGAAATTTTCCGGTCAGAAATACGGAAAACCCCTGAAAAATCGGAAAATGACGGAAAATTTTAAGCCTTTTAGAAGATTTTCGACTCACTTTCATGCTAATTTTTACTAAAAATTGTAAATTTGGCCCAAATATAACCAGAGAAATTGTGTCTGCTAAAAAATTTGCAAAAAAACATTAAGAGGCCGGATCGGTAAGAATCGATCATAATGGCCACCCCCCGGACATGCGTCCTTCCGGAATGGGAACTGGGCGTCCATGCTTCAACCATGGATACCCCTTGGCCCCATGATACACCACATATAGGCTATTACTCGATTCCGCTTTTCAATGAGTAATTATAAGGTGCCAAAGTTGAAAAATCGGATTTTCATATTTTTCGAACGCGATGAGATAGACTCAACATCTCTTTTGCGTTCTATTAGGGGTGACAAATAATCAAAAATGAACCACCCTGATCGAATTGGTATTGGTTGGAATCTTGATTTCATGTCCGAATTTTTCAGTTTTTCCAGGCTGAAAATTCATCACGGCAGGGGGGGGGGGAGTATCTCACTATGTCTATAATGTAGCCCGATGAATTCTACATCGACCTGTTTAAAAGTGAAAAGAAATGGACGTTTCCGTTTTCTTCATATCGAGGTCCGAACATGCCCTGACATTTCAGAATTTTGTGAAATCACTTACATATCCTTCAAATGAACTGTTAAACGTGCTAATTTGGTGAAGAAGGAATCTACAATAAGACTAATTAAGAATTATGCCCTGAGAATATAACTTTCATTCATTCTGGAAAAGTCGATTTTCTCGAAATTTGAGCGATCTAAACTCAGTATTTTCAAACATAACGCGACGACCACTGAGTACATCATAAAGTACGTTTCCATATGAGTAATAAATTCGCAAAATATAGCTTTTTTCATAACTGCAGGACTGTCTTTTATACTGTCCAAAACGCGAAATCGCGGGTGTCGATCAACATTTTTGGACTGGAATTTGAAGAAATCGATGGGTTTCAGTCAGTTTGAATTATTTTACATTCAGAATTGTGAAAATCTGATTAAAAAATTTAAACACTCCAAAGTTCATCAAAAATGTCTACTGAACGATTCTTGCAATGTTTGACTGTCTTCAACTGAAAATTTCACAAACTTCAGCCCAGTTATTGACTACCAATCGGTAGTACAGAAACTGTTTATTAAAATATTACTTCTAAAAGTCCCACCAATTCACTCGTTTTCATGATGTTCCTTCCCAGATCTACGTAAAAACGGGGGCGATATGAGATGATTCGACTCAAATTTCCGCCACGAGAGAATCGTTTATGCTAACACACCTATTTTTGGAAAGAATATATAAAGTGCAATTAATTGCGGGTTTTACGTGTAAAGTTTCGGACATTTGTGTAGAATCATCTCATCTCGCCCACGCTTTTACGTAGATTTGGAAAGGATTATCATGAAAACGAATGAATTGGTGGGACTTTTAGAAGTAATATTTTAATAAACAGTTTCTATACTACCGATTGGTAGTCAATAAATGGGCTGAAGTTTGTGAAATTTTCAGTTGAAGACGGTCAAACATTGCAAGAATCGAAGTTCAGTAGACATTTTTGATGAACTTTGGAGTGTTTAAATTTTCTAATCAGATTTTCACAATTCTGAATGTAAAATAATTCAAACTGACTGAAACCCATCGATTTCTTCAAATTCCAGTCCAAAAATGTTGATCGACACCCGCGATTTCGCGTTTTGGACAGAATAAAAGACAGTCCTGCAGTTATGAAAAAAGCTATATTTTGCTAATTTATTACTCATATGGAAACGTACTTGATGTACTCAGTAGTCGTCGCGTTATGTTTGAAAATACTGAGTTTAGATCGCTCAAATTTCAAGAAAATCGAAATCGAGAAAATCTACTTTTCCAGAATGAATGAAAGTTATATTCTCAGGGCATAATTCTTAATTAGTCTTATTGTAGATTCCTTCTCCACCAAATTAGCACGTTTAACAGTTCATTTGAAGGATATAAAAGTAATTTCACAGAATTCTGAAATGTCAGGGCATGTTCGGACCTCGATATGAAGAAAACGGAAACGTCCATTTCTTTTCACTTTTAAACAGGTCGATGTAGAATTCATCGGGCTACATTATAGACATAGTGAGATACTCCCCCCCCCCCTGCCGTGATGAATTTTCAGCCTGGAAAAACTGAAAAATTCGGACATGAAATCAAGATTCCAACCAATACCAATTCGATCAGGGTGGTTCATTTTTGATTATTTGTCACCCCTAATAGAACGCAAAAGAGATGTTGAGTCTATCTCATCGCGTTCGAAAAATATGAAAATCCGATTTTTCAACTTTGGCACCTTATAATTACTCATTGAAAAGCGGAATCGAGTAATAGCCTATATGTGGTGTATCATGGGGCCAAGGGGTATCCATGGTTGAAGCATGGACGCCCAGTTCCCATTCCGGAAGGACGCATGTCCGGGGGGTGGTCGACTCTTACCGATCCGGCCTCTTAATTTTTTCGATTGAAATATCACTGCTAAAACATTTGATAAATTTCCAAAAAATATTTCAGTATCTGAAGATCAATTTTTTTTTAATTTTGCCATTTCTCGTGTGTATGAGGCCGTTTGCTTAAGAATCGAGCAAGTGCCGGCACAGCTCATAAAATGTCGATTCTTCATAAAATTACATGAGTGAGGTTTCCGGGGTAAAATTTCATACTGATTACGCTTATCCAATTCATTTTTCATGAATTTTTAAAATAAATTTTGAAAATCTATCTTTTCTCATAGGCAAAAGGGACCTTAGCAATTTGTATGGTTAGAACCGGCGTGAAGAGAGGATTCAGAATCTATTTTCGTACGATTTCATGCATAACGTTATAAAAGAGCCAAATTTTACTGCTTCCAGAAGTGTGCAAAATTTGCACTGCAAATGTAGCAGCTTCATCCTTCCTCTCTCTTTCCTCCCTCTAGAGAAGCAGGAGAGTGTGCAGAGGCGAGAGAGTGTAGAGAGCCGAGAGAACTGAAAGGGGGTAAACAGGCGAGGATGGGAAAGGAAAAGGGTGAAGCTGCTACATTTGCCCACTTCTGGAATCGGTAAAATTTGGCTCTTTTAGAACTTTATGTATGAAATCGTACGAAAATAGAGATGCTGAATCCTCTCGTCACGCCGGTTCTAACAATGCAAATTGCTAAGGTCACTTTTGCCTATGGGAAAAGAAAGATAAAATTTATTTTAAAAATTCATGAAAAATGAAATGGATAGGCGCAATCAGAACGAAATTCTACCCCGGAAACCTTACTAATGTAATTTTAGCACGTTTTTAGATCAAAGTAAGTTATAGGAAATGTGTTTTCGACCTGACGTCATCTGGAGCCAACGGAGACACCGAGGGCAAAATGATTGTGCCCACCGTTTTCAGCACCTCAAATAACCCTAAACCACAGAGTTACGAAGAAGCGACATTTTATGAGATGTGCCAGAACTCTCCGAATCTGCTCGATTCTTAGGCAAACGGCCTCATATTTATATTTATATCGCTTTAAAATGGCGATAATATTTAGTGTATCTTGTCGGAAACTCTCGTCAACATACCGGAAGATTTTTCGGTCGGAATTTTTTTTCCGCCCAACCCTGATAGCGATGGATGGCACTCCTGCAGAAGCCCAGATCGGGGTAACTATTGTAGTTAATGGTATCGGAAGTATTAGGTTGAATAGAAAGTCTTTATCCACTTTTTATTTCCCTTCTTCTGACAATAAAGCACAAGAGCAAAATCAAACATATGCACCATTGTTATCTACGACAAATCTCCAACGTTCAGGCAACTTATGGATTCCCTCCTTATAGAACCCATCTCGGCGCGAATTAAAATATTGCTTGAGTGCGGCCTCGATCGCCCCACGGGAAATGAAGGATCTCTGATCGAGATGACGGGTCAGATCCGAGAACAACCAATAATCCGAAGGGGCCAAGTCAGGAGAATACGGTGTATGAGGGAGAACCATCCAGCCTTATTTGGACAGCTCCTGCTTGACCTGCCGTGCAACATGGGGTCGGGCGTTATCGTGTTGATAGTACACTTTCTTGCCGTTCAGGGCAGATTGTGCGAATTTCTTCTTGAGATTCCGTAGTTGTTTAGTGTAGACATATTCAGTAATTATCCGCTTCTCGGGTAGGAGCTCCCAGTAAATCGGGCCATCCACCCCCCACCAGGCAGAGAGCAAGATTTTCATAGGGTGAAGGCCAGGCTTTGCGACGTCCTGTGGGGTCTCATTGACATCCACCCACTGTGCCCTCCTATGGTGATTCTCATAGCAGACCCACTTCTCGACCCCTGTTATGAGACGGTCCAACCATCGATCTCCAGCGTGAAGAGTGAGTAGAGAAGGGGAATCGTCGACACGGTGGTCAAACTGGTCTTGGGTCAATTTGTGGGGTATGAAACGGCCTAGCTTCTTCTTCTTGCCAATGGAGACCAATCATTTTACGATGGTGCTTTGCGATACCCCAAGTGTGGCTGCCATGTCGCGGGTATTTGGGAAGGATCCAATTCCACTACGATCCGTAGCGCATCCAAATCCAGCTCGGGTGGCCTCCCAGACCGGTCATGATCATCCATGGAAAAGTCCCCCTTCTCGAAGAGTTGGTACCAATTGCGCATGGTCTGGTAGTGAGTGGCATATGAATCGTACACTTCAGCCAACTGACGTTCCTATTCCTTCATTGTAGTGTGAGAGAGAAATACGAATAACAGAACGTTGCGGATGTGCAAGGCCGTGGGAACAAACATCGTGGTCTTACTAGTGGCAGAATGAAAGGCGTGGAATGGGGAGTTGTTGACCACATAGTCCCTTTGTCATGTGTTATTGACTAGAGGCGAGGGAACACCAAAGGTATCCTGCACTGAGCAGTGATCGAGCAAAACAGTGGATAAAGACTTTCTGTTCAACCTAATAGATCCCAAGCAGGTAAGCCATACCCTTAGACTGCAGAACCCTCAGACATTATAGGTCAATTAATTCCCCCTTTGTGAACGTTTGATTACCATTTTCAGCACCCTCGAGAACCCCTTCAACTTTTCGTTAAAATGCTGTTCCAGACCCGAATAGATATTGTTCCACTCTGGTAATTGGGCTCATACTCGCTCCTTATCTTACCTATGTCTCTCGACAGTCTCACTTCCTGCTCTATTTCCTCTGGGACTCTTTGGAGCTCTTTTTACGTGTAGTTGGGAAATGTCAGCGACCGAAGATCTGTTCTCCGATGATTCCTTTGTTGTGAGCGTCGCATCTTCGCCGTTCAGGAAAGCATCCCTGAAAATTGTTTGAAATTTTTAATAACTATGTGCAATGGCCCCATCGCCTCATTTTAGGAATTTTCCGGTTTTGCATCCTGCTCTACTCTATCTCAGCTCCCAGATGAGATACAAAGATGGAATGGGGTCAAATTGAGCGAAAAAGGTACAATAAGAACTTTTACTGGATACAACATGGGTTTTCCAGCGAATCTCTAAGTTTCATGGGGTGTTCAGTTGAATATCCAAGAGGTTGATTATTTCATCCACTGACTCATGATACATGTAATAGAAAGTGTGGAAAACAAAAAAAATATGCTGCCTGAGATACTTTATATTTAATTTGAAAAGTTTCCGTTCTGAAGGAATATGTAATGCACCGAGCATCTTATTTTAGTCAATTTTAGCGGATCATTTCTCTCAAATGTGTTGAAGGAAAAATTGCCGTGCGTGACGATAGCTGTTTACGCACACACTCTCTTTACCGATTTATTTCGCAATCCGACGCGATCGGGGGGGGGGGGGGGGGGGGGTTCCCGTGCTACTCTGGTATTTCAGCCCCAATGGGGGACCAATCACCCCCCACTGTGAGGCGAACTGGGGGGGGAGCTCACCAACCTCTCTCCCCGCCCTAGAGACAATCAAACTCTATCAGTTAGAGATAGGGAGAGGATGTTCTCTAGAACGGGGAGAGCGGAATCCCCCAATGGTCCCCCAGTTCCCCTCCCATTAGGGGGGCCGTTGGTCCCTCATTGGGGGAAAAATACCGGAGTAGCGATGTGGCTCTGTGATTGCAAAGTAATATTGCTTCAACTAAGACCATTCGCGTAATTTACTGGCAACTTACTTTTTCATTACCCAAAAAAATGAAAATTATGCTCCAATTCGCTGGTAACTTACTTTTGCCTTGTCGCGAAAGCAACTCATTTCAAATTTACTGGTTAGTAACTTTAGACTTACTTTTTTTGGCAACTAATTCGTAAGTAACTGGTAAGTATTTTGCAATTTACTTTTTTTCAAGGTACAGCAAGCGGGGATCCGCTTCTTTTTTTACATATTTTATTAACTCTTAATGCACTTATCCAATATTTCGTTTTACTATGGTGGTTTCTGTTTTCCATAGATGAAGATCCCGCTTAACCACCTCGACAGGGCCATCAGGTAATAGTTTAAACATTACATTTGTTTCACCTTAACTTTTGAAGGTTGCTTATCAGAATTCAAATAGCAATGAAGCTATGTCTACGGATACTATACGTTTCAATGGAAGAGCTATTTTTCGAAATTGGCCCTGATTAAGGAATCCCGGAAGACATCTTCTAATAATAGTAAGAGCGCTGATTGCAGTTCTTTTATGAGTCTCGCAATTCGATCACTAAGTATACTCTAAGTACTCAAGACTCAAGATGCTGTCTTGTATGTAAGTTTTGAATATCAGTAGTGTGGAAAATTTGACGATTAAACTGTGAGTTACTATCTCTTGCAGGGTTCAGGAATAAGAAGTTATCGACGAAGATTGAGTATCTATCTACCCTGTGTCAAGCAATATCGAAACCCGTTTGTAATATTCATAAGGCGAGACATGTCATGATTGTTGATTGATTGTTGAAAAGTAAATAAAAATTGAAATTTGAATTGAAAAAGCACCTGGAAAGCAACTGGACTAAAGTAAGCATGAAGCAACAAAAAAATAATTTTAAAGTAAGTATAAAGTAATAAAAAAGTAAGCAAAATATAAGAAAACGGTAAATTTTGAGTAATAAAAAAGTAAGTTGCCTGTAAATTGCGAAACTCAAAGTAAGCACAAAGTAATATTGTCGTAAGAACAAAGTAAATTTACCAGTAAGTAGCTGCTCTGTGATTGCAAAGTAATACTGCGGCAAGTAGTTTGCCCGAAAAGTAAGTTGCCAGCAGCTTTCGCGTAATTTTACTTTTTCGGTCATAAAAAATAAAACTTGCTGGCAACTAACTTTTTAATTGTTTAATTTGTAACATTGAAACAATATTGTAGCAAACTGACTTTATATTTTTACGTAAGATCAAAGTAAGTTACTGATAAGTTGCAAACGCAAAGTAACTAGAAAGTAATATTGTCGTAAGAGGTTTACAATTTTACTAGTAAGTTGCTGGCAACTAACTTTACTACTTGCCGCAATATTACTTTGTAATCACAGAGTGGCAACTAACTTTTTCAACTTGCGGCAATATTACTTTGTACTTACGACAATATTACTTTGCAATCACAGAGGGGTTTCAAAATAGCTAGTGACGTGACTTGTTGACTTGTTGACTCTCTCTCTCCCTATCCGTTTCGCAATCCGGCATCCGTGCTAGTTATATATAAAGCGACTCACATCATGGCATCAGTGGTAGGGATAAGATCCTGCTCTGGTTGAATGAACATTGGATCATGCATTCCTGCACCGATGAACATCGTATCATCGGGAAGAGTGATATTCGTGAAATCATATGCACTTCGAGAAGTAACCAAAGCTCGATCCTGAACAAGACGTTTGTATTGATTGACGTATTACGAGGTGCAACAAAATTTGGGGGGATACAGTAAAAAAATCAAGAAGCGAAAATTTAAAAAAATCTTTGAAAAATAATCATTTGACTCACTAGGAAGTCCATACCCATGACGACTTGACTCTCGTGAAGGTCTGTTCTTTCGAGGTCAACCTCCGATTTCCTCCTTCTTTTCTTAGATAACTGTTCAACGCTGAAGAGCAAGGAATTTGAAGATAAAATGTTGTAACTCACGGAATGTATTCGTCCCAGTCAATGTCATCTCTATTCTCGTCCTTTTTCCTTTTCTTAGACATTTTCTCTTTCTCATCGAATCTAATGTGTCTGCACGAATCCCAAACGTGCTTAGCATCCACTAAATTTTTAAAATATTCATGTTTTATGCTGCTATTATACCGTGAAGGTTCGAGATCTGGTATTGCAGTACAATGCATGTTCCATAAAGAAGCTGAGATATTAGACGAAGCGAAAAGCAATTCTTCTGCTGATCAACAGTAAGAGGCTGAGTTGGAATTCTTTGAAGAAGCTCCGCTCTAAAATTTCAGCACATAAAACATAGAAAACGGATTATACGCACACAACACTGTTGATGTTTACGGCCAGAATTTGTCGCTTCTTCGATCCTCCCGCTTGTCCTTTGGTAATAGCCAATCGCCTTCAACTGAGATTGAAGCAAAGAAAATCGCGAAAAAAGAACATACCAGATAAGCGAGAATCTAGCGTCCTTTCTTAGAAGAAGATCTGTGGAATAGAACATCGCCTTTGAAACCTGGCGTGCTGAAATAGAACAGTACGACAATGTTTTAGAGAAGAAATAGCTTCTATAGAGATAAATATTCTTCAAGGGGGAGCAGTACAACAAGTCAAAACAATGAAGTAATTGAACATAAATATTTACTGAAAAATACTGTACTTCAGAATTGTATACTGTATACTGAATTTCCGTGATTTTCAGTCCCTTCGTATCAAGACCTTAAAATCAGTTCTTTTTTTTCCTCGCTTTCTTATTTCTCCTCCTATCGACGTTGTTTTATGATTGTGATAATTTGCATATACATGTAGAATGTTCCGACATCAAATCTCCAAAACGGAGAAGAAGAATAAGAAAGATAGGGTAAGTCGATTTTATTTTTTCTCATGTATTGTGGGGGCATGTTTTGTTTCGGGAAAAAAGCATGGAAGCCGGCTGGTAAGCATGGACGTTGCTGGTATGTTGCTGAACCTTCCGAAGAAATGAAAGTTTCAGCCAGAAACTTCCATGCTTTTTTGCTAAAAATAAGGCATGGAAGTTACAGGACTGAAACTTCCATGCTCTTTGGCGGCATTTCACCTGTTCCTGTTTGATACCCGAAGCTTCCATGCTTTGTGCCGGTGGCTGCTACGGTTTGGCGGTCATTTACTTCCATGCCCCTCAATCACTGTTGTTTTACTTCCTTTAGGCACTTCAAATTAATTTGACTTCAAATAAAGCGAAACACGACGTAATTAAGTGGACAGCTATCGTACCTGTGAGTTCATCAGTTCCTCATACGTCTCGAGTCGATCAGCTAAACACTTTTAGTCACAACGATACTACGAAAAAAATGTTCTAGAAGGAACGACTTCCCCGATTTCGATAAAGACGAGCTCAACATTTGTGAGTTAATCTCTATCCAAATATAAAAAAATACTGAATATGGTAGATCAAATTATTGATCGGCTCGTCCCTCGCCATTCGGAAGTTCGACGAAGGAACATTGTGGAGGTGGAATCTCACTCGTTCAACATCAGCTCAGGTTATTTATCAAGTTAACAATATTATTATAATAATTGCTTTCTTAGTTTCATATGAGGGTGTTTGCCTAAGAATCGAACAGATTCTTATGAATTCGGCCACCCAAAAAATGTCGATTCTCTCTGAGATTTGGGGTATTTCAATGTGCTGAAAACGATGGGCTCACTCACTTTGCTCCTAGCACATTTAATTACCGAGTTATAGAGAATCGACATTTTTTGGTTGTACCGAGTCTTGCTCGATTCTTAGGCAAACACTCTCATATATCACTGCATTTTATTGTATATTCACACCCTTTGAGATTTTATCAATTCTTTCTTCCAATCATGACGATCGATCCAGTTACAAACGGCTTTGTCGCCCTACTCGGAAGCATTGTCTATCAGAGTAAGCTAATTGTTTTACAATATCGATCACAAGCAAAAATGAAAAAGGTACTAGGGATGGCTAAACGGTCGCACTCGTGCGGGCTCCGCAAAGGGAGGGTCCTCCCTAGGGATAGGCTTGAGGGCCCGTAATGGCGTTGCAAGCCCCGCATCGAGTTTGTAAACTTTCCTCCCCTCGAACCCGGCTTTGTTAATGTGCACACGAAAGAGGAGGTCGGGCATGGAGAGGGAAGTGATGCGGGGCCCGCGACCTCACAAGGTAGACCACTGGCCCCGCAATGCCCGAATACCCAGCACTAGATGGTACCGTCGGATTCATCTCCGAGTGGTCTGAGGCGCTTGCATTTTGGAAACATGAGGTTCGGCTTGTTAGAGGAATGGCTGCTGAACTCCTCTAAGCGTGGAAAAAAGTTACAAAAGGAATTGTGAGATTCGAACCCCAGCCGAGATTTCTTTACCATGTGCCAAAATATCAATCGCATAAGACCACTAAGCCATGGATTCTGACGTTGTCCAGCACATGTAATTGATCTCTGATCATAAGTATTCGTCCAAAACTTCAGAGCTCTATAATTTTCAACGACACGTCTCATCAGGTTGCAATTTTAACGGCAGATAGGAAATTCATCGCGTAAATAAACCGCACTCTCTTGCGTAGTGATGACGACATCACACTTTTAAAAATTGATGATTCCTCAGAAATTTTACGCGCTTATCGAACTTTCTGGACGTTGAGACCTAGGACTACTCAGAAAAAAATTCAAGTTGCTGTATCTTCGCACGTAGCTGCTGCAGTTGCTTTAAATTTGAGGCTGCAAACACATAAATTTGTTTCCATGCAGGCTAGAGATCGGTTCAAAATATTAAAAAAAATCCGTATTACGACCCTAGATGATCCTGAAAGCTTGGTATCTATTGATCGCCATAGGTGGGCACCATCGAAGCCAGCTGTGAAACACCCCCGGTTTTTGGAAAATTTTGTCACAAAAACGATCATTTACGATCACCCCCCCCCCCCCTTTTAACCCTAAACACCCCCGGTTTTCGATTTCCAGCGTCAACCCCCGCCCACCTATGTTGATCGCTCAATATTAGCCACCCTTTTCGCCATCTTAAAAATTCACTTCGAATAATCTAAATTGACCCTCATTTCAAAGGTGAATAAAATGTGGTCTTAGTGGAAAGTTTTAAAAAACCATCAACGAATCGATTCCCAAGTTTTATCAGAACTATCTACACTTTCCGGCCGCATAGTGATAAATCAGGTCAGGCAGTTTGACTATATCATTTTGAAATCCCCACATTTTTTCCTTGATGCATTCGGACGCTTCATTTTTCCTTATGTATTTTCTCCGGGGGACGTGCGGCCGTGATGTTCGATCTAAGGGCGCGCAATTCTCTCGCGCGCAAGTGATTTCCTTACATGACGAGAAAGTGGAGAGGGAGCGGTGCAGGAGAAGGAGAGAGAGCGCGTGCTAGAGTTCGAGCAAGAGTTGATTACCAAGCTACGGAAAGTGAAGCGAACTCAAAAGAAGAAAGGAAACTGAGAGATCGAGGAAGATGCCTAGGGATGCCCAAGTTGATGATGACCCAATTCACGACTTTGGGCCCACGGCCAACTGTCTCGATCATCTCGTGACAGACGTGATCTTGTATTTTGATGAGTCTTTCTCTTCTAGGGTGAAGTCGGTCTACTTCCCATCCCTGATTCCTGCATTTTCTGACTACTTACACAAGTGGTTGGCGTTCGAAAGAAGTGGCAAGAAGAATCTACTTACCTTTATTAGACCAGAAACTGCAGAGAAAATACTGGAGAATGCAACATCAGCAGGAGGTTGTTAATAAACAATACCACAAATATTAATTTCATTTTTTTTGCGGATTCGGCGGCACTTCTCTATATCTCTCGTTTGCTGCAAGGAGCACTCATCCTTGGTGCTCTTCTCACCACCAGAGTAGATCAGGTAGCATGGCCGTGATCACTCATGAAAGTGAATGTTTCACAGATGCATCTCTCGATGGCTTACTCTCTTTGGTCGTTCCTTCAAGTCGCACATTCCAAGGTATTAGGCTTTTCAATTTCAAAAACATGTAATATATTCAGGTCCATGGTGGGTTAGAGACGAGGAAAATTTGGAGTATCATCAATGGGTTCGTGGGTATCTTATTTAATTAAAGTAGTCTATGTGAATCTATCTCTATTACTACTTCGCAATCAATCGATTATTGGGTGGGGGGGGGGGGTGGAGTGGCGAATGACATGTTTACATCCAGTAAGTAGACCACATTGCTAATTTAGGTTGAGTGAGGAATGCGGTAGTCACCCTCCAGGATACACTCAACTCTTCAACTTTGTCTCTTTGACACTTCCTTCGAGAGTAAAAAAAGTGCACAAGAAAGAAGTATGTACTTTTGTTAAAACTGTTATGGATCTGTTATTTCACATTGAAAACGAGAAAGAGTTGGAGATTCTCGACAATCTCCATCAAATGATCCATCGGATCTCTCCATCTGACACTTTCCCTCCGATGATCGTTGATCGAGAAGAAATACAACAGAGGGAGGAATTGAGAGAGACAAACCAAGTAGTTTTCATTCATTCGTAAACTGCAACTATTTTTATTTCGAATTTGCAAGTTCGTTTTTAGAGTAGCGATCAGACTTTCTTGGACATGTTCAACGAGAAACGTCCGGAAAGAAATTTGACTGAGAACAACAACGAATTAGAGAAGAAAAAGAGGAAGACGAAGGAATGGAAAGAAGCTCCAGATGGAATTGTGCGCCAATGAAATTGTTTCCTTAATAGTTATGACAAACTTAAAAATTAAATTTATTTTGCAGAAAATATGTTTATGGTTGTTAGGAAAGCGTTCACGAAAGGCACGGCGGATTTCGATGAAGAAGCTTCTTTGATGCGTAGGGAATTATGGTGCAGTTGAGAAAGAAAAGATTACGGTGTAGCGAATGTGTAAAACTACAGTAGGCGCTACACGAAATCGCCGGCTTTGACATGTTTTGCTCATATTTCTCGTTTGAGATAGTTTGTGCGTTAATGAATGTGCTCCAAAGGTGGGTAAATAGCAACAATGAATCTATAGGTAATACTGAAATAAATAATCAAGGCCGTTAATTAAGGAAATAACTCGTAAAACTGTTCAAACTTTTCAAGGCTCATTTTGGCGTGTTTATCGATTTTTTTCGGGATAATTAATGACATTTAGTGAAATCCAGCGTGCTGAACAACAATAAAACAATTATAAAATTATATTTAAGCGGCTTTCAACGTATCGATCCATTCCCAGCTGTCTGGCTACGCTCGTTACCAGGCTCCCACACAGAACTCTTGTACGCGCTATTTTTGAACGCCTAATTTCGGAACCCGCCGTGAAGGACAACTTATGGTAAAAGAATTAAACCCCAACATACGATTATGTTGCGATCGTTTCGGTCAAAACTCAAGTAAATGCAGTAACTCTCCTACTTCTCATGTGAATTCCCATTTCATTCAGGCCGGTAGAACGAGGAAACGGAGTCTACAGAAGAATATAGAAAAGGAATTAGATGAATCGAAATCGATCTATGGACAACAGAACGAAGAAAAGAAGAAAATGGGCAAAATAACAGTGAGCTTTATATTTTCACAAAATATTTCAAAAAATAATTTCATGTAAGAATAAAACGTGTTTCGCGCGCTTCTGTAACAAATCTCTTACCTTATCTCTTATCTCTTATCTCTTACCTTATCTCTTCAACCTTATCTCTTACACGGGACAAAATGAGCGAAATACAATTCACTGGTTCGGAAATGTTTCCATTTCATGTTTCTCATGTTCTGTCTCCATCCTCTCTATGTTTGTTTCCATGTCAGAAATTTAAAATGAGAAATAGAGAGCTCTCGACGACGAGCCCGAGCAAATTGTTTTCCCAGTGGATCATAACGCTAAATTCACTGGTTCTCAAGTTATTTGAGGTATTTATAGTTGGAGTGAGTCAGCACAATTCACTGAACAATATTTTAAAAATAACTTGAGAACGAGCGTTTTAGCGTTATGATCTACTGGAAACATTTACTCGGGCATTGGGAACTACTTCGAAATTGGGGTTCACGAGATATTAAAAAAGGCCAACATGGACCCCCACTAATTTCGTTCGGTGAATCGAATGTAAAAATAATAACGAAGGGGATGAAGAAAAAATCGATAAAAAATGGGCAGAAAACACTCGGCATTTTTTGACCCCTAAGCCGACATTTCCGGTGGTAGATAAAAAAAATCGATAATGAGCAAAATTGACCAAAACAAGTGGACATACCTTCTTCGGACCCCCCAATAATATACATGAACTAATTTTCTTTGAAATCTATGACTATGAGTTTTTTTTCTGGTGGCAAAATGGGCTCATTTTCCTGCATTCTTGACCCATTCTTGATGGAAGACCCGTGATAATCCGTTCTCTTGTTGAGTCTTAATATTTGATTACCATTTCATCAGGCCGGTAGAACGAGGAGAAGGAGTCTTCAGAGGAATGTAAAAATGGAATCAGAATCGAAATCGATCTATGGAGAACAGAATGAAGAGAAGAAGAAAGAGGACAGAACAACAGTGAGCATCATATTTTCATAAAAATATGCACATGTTGCAAAAAGGTGCAAATTTACAGAGTTTACGGAGTTTTCAGGCGCTTTATATAATTTTCAACATAATTTCTTTTTGTTCACTCTAATTTTGTTGTCACCACACAAATATTGTGGTACAGGGGCGAGTCTCGAGAGACAGGAAGCGATTGCCGCTGATGGAAGAGAAGGAAAGAGTATCTCGACCTCGATTCTGTCTCACTCGCTCTATGAAGAAGACGGAAGACAAAGATGAGATGGTTATAATTGAAGACGCCAGAATGGAGTTCTGCTCCTTCCCACGAATGCATCAACTGACGAAGAAAAGTGTGAGAGAGGTCGATCCGCCTGAGGTACTGCACCTAATCGATCGAGTTGAAATTTCCGTTTCGAGTATTAATGAGGTTCCCTTTTGTAGCAGTCATCAGCTGAGGAAGGGGCTACTGTAGATGGAGATGAGCATGAGTCTCCTCTCGAATCAAGGAGGTACAAAGAGTCCTCACATTCACTCTCATCTATTCCATTTCCACCCCTTACAATTAGATGCGTGAATTCGGCCTCTTCCGTTCCTCGCTCATTCATTCGACGACGTCGCCCTCTTTCCCGGAAGAAGGAGGCAGTTATAAAGGTCGAGGAACCTGAGGTACTGCAACCAATTTATTGCATCTATTGGTAAGAGTGCTGATGTCACGCCTCTCACGAGAGAATCAGTCTGACCTTGGGAAGGGGGAGGATAATCGTCCAATGAGTATTTGCCGGTTTTTGATATCCGGAGGCATGCCAGACGCTCCGCTAAAGTCGCATAGTGCATACTTCGGGAGTAGGACATTTCCGCTACGGAGCGCCATTCGCTTGACAGAAGGAGTAGCAACTTGGGAGTTCTTTCATTGTTACCAGTAGGCGATCTTGAGTTTCACTCCAAATCAACGTATACGGGTTCATGGTATATTAGAAACTTTTTGAGTCAGTGAACGTATGCTTGGCAAAGTGCTAAAAAGCGAAATCGCCCTAAATGTGTCCACGTGTAGTACTCGACGAGCATAGCTCGGGTGCCACATACGGAGTGTTCTAGAACACTCTCTGCGAAATGGGGCACACCTATATCTGAAAATTGAAATTTCGAATTCTGCCATTTCGAAACCGATTTCAATGACTGATGTAATTCATTCAGATGAGTGGGTATCATCATTTTTTATTCTTTCATTTCTTAGTCCGCTATGAGCTCCATTCACATAAAAATAATATAGAAAATTAAAAATACGTTTTTTGTGAAAAAGGCAAAAATGCGAAATAAAGCCAGTTTGTGATAAGGCCAGTGACCTACCGTACTCCAGACAGAACCTGAGGACAAATGTTCAAGATTTATCCTGCATTCAGTACACGATGAGGATAATCCACCAGAATCAACAGAAGTTCGATATGCTTCCGCGCGCGCCAGCGCGCTGATGTTGAATATCTACCGTAATCTCTCTATAACATTTAACATAAGTGCGCTCGCGCGCGCGAGTTCGTATCGAACTTCTGTTGATTCTGGTGGGTTATCCTCATCGTGTACTGCATGCAGGATAAATCTTGAACATTTGTCCTCAGGTTCTATCCGGAGTACGGCAGGTCACTGACCTTATCACAAACTGGCTTTATTTCGCATTTTTGCCTTTTTCTCAAAAAACGTATTTTTAATTTTCTTTATTATTTTTATGTGAATGGAGCTCATAGCGGCCTAAGGAATGAAAGAATAAAAAAATGATGATACCTACCCATCTGAATGAATTAAAAAACATTAAAAAAGATTTCCATGCTTCTTCGCGAGTTGATCATTATATAATTTGTCACATATAGTCCATGGAATATTAGTGATTTTTTCAGACATCAGTCATTCAAATCGGTTTCGAAATGGCAGAATTCGAAATTTCAATTTTCAGATATAGGTGTGCCCCATTTCGCAGAGAGTGTTCTAGAACACTCCGTATGTGGCACCCGAGATATGCTCGTCGAGTGGACACATTTAGGGCGATTTCGCTTTTTAGCACTTTGCCGAGGGTCTTCACAAATATGTTCACTGACTCAAAAAGCCTCTCATATGGATTTCCATTAACCCCTCCTAAATGTTGAAACTCAAAATCGCCTGGTAACAAAATTTATATATGCAAATGTAGGGGAGCGCGTGAATGGTGCTCCGTTGCGGAAATATCCTACCCCCTATACTTCATGTTTGAGGTCGTCACATAGAGTCAGATCTCGGGTGTTCTCTCTTTGTGAGCATTTTTCTCGATTCTGGTGAAAAATAGACAATAATTGTCTTTTAGATGACTCCTACTAATTTTTCGAGCTCTATCGATCTATATATTTCCATTACTCATGAATATGCTAATGAACCATCATTCATCTTTCATTCCATGTTAAAAGGTAAAGGTAAAGGTACATCCCGTCTTCGAGACTGGGCTCGCGGGAGAACACTGCTAGGCCAGTGTCAATTTGGGCGGATTCAGTCCGGAGCGCCCACCTTTCGCCAGACCTATTTACCTGCGTGATCTAGTCACGACTACCAATTCCCCGTCCCCAATGGGTGGGCGCCTTGGTGAGGCGGAGACGGTGTCACGGCCGGGAATCGAACCCAGGTGGGATGGAATGGGAGGGCGGAATGGAATGGATTCCATGTTAATTTTCTCGAAAATGTGGGCGAAGATGCATCTTAATTTGGAGCATAGTTTAGAACTGATCAATTGCTATCCAATAAAATAGCGCCAAAAGTGCATGAAGGTATGTATGAACTTTGCCCGTTTTTAGATTCCCGATCATTTGAATTTATTTTACATCTGGTGATACTATTTAATTCCAGTTTACACAGCTCTGATCACCGCTCGCTGTCGAGTATGTTTGCTCTGAACCAGAAATTTCCTTTGTAAACCTTCAAAAAAACATCACCCAAACTGAAGTATGCCCCCCTTTCGAAAAGTCTGACCATTCGACGGTCGAATTCAAGTTTGCAATGAGTCATTCGGCACCCGCTTTTACTCTTAGGCGCGACTACAGAAATGCTGATTATGACCTCATTAACTCTCAGTTAGCAAACATTGATTGGACAAGCGCCTTTTCAAAAATAGCAAATATCGATCTTATGTACGACCTCTTGATAAGTGTCATTCAGAAATCAATAGATGTTCCTTGGACCAAAGTGAGCCTTTCTCATGGTAAACTCCCTCCCCATATTGAGCGACTTTTAGGAAAGCGCTTCTATGCTTGGCAGAAATCGATAAATAGTAAAGACACAAGAGATGAAAGGGAATTCGAGGCTCTCAACAAAAAGTTTCGCAAAGAGCTGCAGCGTTATCACAAAACCATTGAGAAAAAAGTGATTGAAAGCGACAATAAGAACAAGTTTTGCCGTTTTATGAAACGCTGTGCCAATAAATCCAAGGGAGTCGAAGGCTTAAAGAGAGCTGATGGCACTCTGGTTATGGATGACTTAGGCAAAGCTAACTTACTAACCGAGACTTTTGTAAGCGTATTCACAATCGATAACGGAAAATTGCCAAATACCGGTGCCTTCCCTCATATAGGTACTTACGAAGAACCCCAATTTCTAAGACACGAAATTTGCTCCCTTATCGAAAAATGGAGCAAATTTCGATAAATTTCTCCATTCTCCATTTCTCCATTCTCCATTCTCCATTCTCCATTCTCCATTCGTGCGCCCGTGAGGGGTGGTCGTACTCCGATCGCCTCCTCTCTGGCGTGCGTTTGGGAGTCCCCAGTCGTCAGCTTGGACAACCGTACTGGGTCTCGCCTGTCCATCGGATGCAGCCTTCTACCATCCGCGTCGGTTCTCTCAACGTACGAACTCTCCGAACAGCCGACCGAGTTGCCGAACTAGAAGATTGCGTGAGTGGGGTGCAATTCGATATAATCGCCCTCCAGGAACTAAGAAGAATTGGCCGTACGTCCCTGACCTTGAATGCCAGTGGCCATTTATTGGTTGGACACGGTACCAAGTCCGCCAATGGAACCGGATTTCTTGTGGCGCAGCAACTCGCCTCTCTCGTAATCTTCCACTCGGTGAATGACAGATTGTCGTTCATTGACGTCCCACCTCTTGGCTTGCGTGTCATCACCGTATACGCCCCTACGACCAGTCACTCGGACCAAGATTACGACGCCATTTTGAATGAGTTAGGTGCACTCGTGGATTCCTCCTCCCGTAGTGTTCGTCTACCTGGGGGAGGTAGGGGTCACGTAGTTGTCACTGGCGACTTCAATGCGAAGATAGGACGACGTCTGTCGGAGGATGAGCACTATATTGGACGACACGGCCTAGGAGACAGAAATGATCGAGGCCAATGTCTCCTCGACTTTTGCACTGAGTCAAAACTGTTCGTTCACAACACGCGATTTGACAAACGGGACTCGAGGAAATGGACGTGGATGTCCCCAAACATGCAAACACGAAACCAAATTGACTACATTATATCCCGCAATAAGTCAATAATACAAGATGTGAATGTGGTCGGTCGATTCAACTTTACAACCGATCATCGACTAGTTATGGCTCGTCTGAAAGTTCTGAACAAATCAAGGAGGTTTTACAATCAGCCTCGCCCTCTTCTGCAATTTGACCGAACACTGTTTACAAGAAAGATCATTTCGAAGTCTAAGGATGACTTCATGTGCTACAAGAAGATCACGTGCACTATAGGAGAAATCGCACACGACTTAATGGTTCCGAGGCATCAAGACGAAAGATTTTCAAAGACGACAAAGGATCTATTCGAGAAAAGGAGGCGTATTAGAGATGTCACACCAAAGGCTCATAATCGGATTGACTTTTGCCAGACAAACAAACTACTAAGATTCTCTATAGCCGAAGATCTGCGAAAGAAGCATTTGGAAGTGGTGAGAGAAGCTGTTAGATACGGGTACAGTACACTAAGAGCGCTACGATCGTCGCAAATACTCAAATGAATCAGCTGGAAAAGCCCGATGGTTCTATCGCCTACTCCAAAAATGACTTAAGACATGTTGTGAAATCTTATTATGATGATTTATTTGCAAGCAGACAAAGACCGTCTAGAGTGACGTGTAAATCAACAGAAACCTTCTTGCCTATTCTCAAAAGTGAAGTTGAATGCTCAATCAGGAAATTGAAGAATGGCAAGTCTCCTGGCCCAGATAAGATTACTGCAGAAATGTTGAAGAGTGGAATTGATATAATCTCCCAACCTCTTACTTCATTATTCAACGAATGGATCGCCAAGGAGGAAGTGCCCGACAATCTCTCGAATTCACTCATTTCACTCATATTCAAGAAGGGGAATCAGTTAGATATCACAAACTACAGACCGATAGCGTTGCTAAATCTGATCTACAAAGTTTTTACATCCACGATTGATACACGAATAGAGTGTACGTTAAATGCAAGCCAAACTCACGATCAAACCGGATTCAGAAGGAATTATTCAACACTTGATCACTCCTTTACTATAAGCGAGATTATAAGCAAATCAATGGAATATGACTTTCCCTGTTTCATGGTCTTCATTGACTATACCAAAGCGTTTGACAGCATCGAATTCGGTTCGGTTTGGGCAGCATTGTCAAAACAAAGAATACATTCTAAAATTGTGAACGTTATGAGAAATGTGTACAACAAAAGTCAAGTATGTGTGAGATTGGGCAAGGAAAAAGTTCCTATTGACATAGCAAAAGGTGTCCGACAAGGAGACCCACTATCCCCTCATTTATTCAATGCAGTGCTGCAAGAATGTTGTAGTGAGCTGAACTGGCAGAATTACGGAATAAATATAGATGGAAAACGGCTGAACAATCTCAGATATGCGGATATGCGGATATGCGGATATGCGAATATGCGGATGACGTCGTATTGGTTTCTCATTTTGCGCAAGAAGCTCAAACAATGATAGATGATCTATGCACAGCCAGCAGGAAAGTCGGTCTCGTTATAAACAAGAAGAAGACTGTTGTTATGTCAAATCGAAACCAGCCACGACTAATCGCTGACCACGAAGCTCTGAAATACGTCAATTCTTTCATCTACCTTGGAATACGCGTCTCTTTTGATCAATGCCTAATGCAAGAAATTAATCGCAGGATCGGAAGTGCATGGAGAGGGTTTAACCGGTTTCACGAGTTCCTCACGAACAGAAAGATTGAAATGGGACTGAAGAGACGAGTGTACATGATGTGCGTTGTGCCAGCTCTGTTATATGGATCTGAACTATGGAGTCCGACGAAAAAGATACATACTCGGCTCATTGTAGCACAGCGTAGTATGATGCGGAAAATGTGCGGAGTAACAAGATTGGAACGCCGAACGAATGATTGGCTGTCTCTAAAAGTCCCTCTCCCAGATATCCGAGCACAGGGCAATGGAAAGGAAATGGTTTTGGGCCGCAAGACTGGCATATATAAATGACGACAGATGGACAAAACGTGTGATGGACTGGACTCCGTACGATCGAGCCAGGCCAATTGGGCAGACCAAAACAAAATGGAAGGACGAATTTGTGAAGCAACTTGGAGCTAATTGGGGGAGCGTTTGCACAAGAGACCCGATAATTGCGCAAGAAGCTCAAACAATGATAGATGATCTATGCACAGCAAGCAGAAAGTCGGTCTCGTTATAAACAAGAAGAAGACTGTTGTTATGTCAAATCGAAACCAGCCACGACTAATCGCTGACCACGAAGCTCTGAAATACGTCAATTCTTTCATCTACCTTGGAATACGCGTCTCTTTTGATCAATGCCTAATGCAAGAAATTAATCGCAGGATCGAAGTGCATGGAGAGGGTTTAACCGGTTTCACGAGTTCCTCACGAACAGAAAGATTGAAATGGGACTGAAGAGACGAGTGTACATGATGTGCGTTGTGCCAGCTCTGTTATATGGATCTGAACTATGGAGTCCGACGAAAAAGATACATACTCGGCTCATTGTAGCACAGCGTAGTATGATGCGGAAAATGTGCGGAGTAACAAGATTGGAACGCCGAACGAATGATTGGCTGTCTCTAAAAGTCCCTCTCCCAGATATCCGAGCACAGGCAATGGAAAGGAAATGGTTTTGGGCCGCAAGACTGGCATATATAAATGACGACAGATGGACAAAACGTGTGATGGACTGGACTCCGTACGATCGAGCCAGGCAATTGGCAGACCAAAAACAAGATGGAAGGACGAATTTGTGAAGCAACTTGGAGCTAATTGGGGGAGCGTTTGCACAAGAGACCCCGATAATTGCGCAAGAAGCTCAAACAATGATAGATGATCTATGCACAGCAAGCAGAAAGTCGGTCTCGTTATAAACAAGAAGAAGACTGTTGTTATGTCAAATCGAAACCAGCCACGACTAATCGCTGACCACGAAGCTCTGAAATACGTCAATTCTTTCATCTACCTTGAATACGCGTCTCTTTGATCAATGCCTAATGCAAGAAATTAATCGCAGGATCGGAAGTGCATGGAGAGGGTTTAACCGGTTTCACGAGTTCCTCACGAACAGAAAGATTGAAATGGGACTGAAGAGACGAGTGTACATGATGTGCGTTGTGCCAGCTCTGTTATATGGATCTGAACTATGGAGTCCGACGAAAAAGATACATACTCGGCTCATTGTAGCACAGCGTAGTATGATGCGGAAAATGTGCGGAGTAACAAGATGGAACGCCGAACGAATGATTGGCTGTCTCTAAAAGTCCCCTCTCCAGATATCCGAGCACAGGCAATGGAAAGGAAATGGTTTTGGGCCGCAAGACTGGCATATATAAATGACGACAGATGGACAAAACGTGTGATGGACTGGACTCCGTACGATCGAGCCAGGCCAATTGGCAGACCAAAAACAAGATGGAAGGACGAATTTGTGAAGCAACTTGGAGCTAATTGGGGGAGCGTTTGCACAAGAGACCCCGATAATTGCGCAAGAAGCTCAAACAATGATAGATGATCTATGCACAGCAAGCAGGAAAGTCGGTCTCGTTATAAACAAGAAGAAGACTGTTGTTATGTCAAATCGAAACCAGCCACGACTAATCGCTGACCACGAAGCTCTGAAATACGTCAATTCTTTCATCTACCTTGGAATACGCGTCTCTTTTGATCAATGCCTAATGCAAGAAATTAATCGCAGGATCGGAAGTGCATGGAGAGGGTTTAACCGGTTTCACGAGTTCCTCACGAACAGAAAGATTGAAATGGGACTGAAGAGACGAGTGTACATGATGTGCGTTGTGCCAGCTCTGTTATATGGATCTGAACTATGGAGTCCGACGAAAAAGATACATACTCGGCTCATTGTAGCACAGCGTAGTATGATGCGGAAAATGTGCGGAGTAACAAGATTGGAACGCCGAACGAATGATTGGCTGTCTCTAAAAGTCCCTCTCCCAGATATCCGAGCACAGGCAATGGAAAGGAAATGGTTTTGGGCCGCAAGACTGGCATATATAAATGACGACAGATGGACAAAACGTGTGATGGACTGGACTCCGTACGATCGAGCCAGGCAATTGGCAGACCAAAAACAAGATGGAAGGACGAATTTGTGAAGCAACTTGGAGCTAATTGGGGGAGCGTTTGCACAAGAGACCCCGATAATTGCGCAAGAAGCTCAAACAATGATAGATGATCTATGCACAGCAAGCAGGAAAGTCGGTCTCGTTATAAACAAGAAGAAGACTGTTGTTATGTCAAATCGAAACCAGCCACGACTAATCGCTGACCACGAAGCTCTGAAATACGTCAATTCTTTCATCTACCTTGGAATACGCGTCTCTTTTGATCAATGCCTAATGCAAGAAATTAATCGCAGGATCGGAAGTGCATGGAGAGGGTTTAACCGGTTTCACGAGTTCCTCACGAACAGAAAGATTGAAATGGGACTGAAGAGACGAGTGTACATGATGTGCGTTGTGCCAGCTCTGTTATATGGATCTGAACTATGGAGTCCGACGAAAAAGATACATACTCGGCTCATTGTAGCACAGCGTAGTATGATGCGGAAAATGTGCGGAGTAACAAGATTGGAACGCCGAACGAATGATTGGCTGTCTCTAAAAGTCCCTCTCCCAGATATCCGAGCACAGGCAATGGAAAGGAAATGGTTTTGGGCCGCAAGACTGGCATATATAAATGACGACAGATGGACAAAACGTGTGATGGACTGGACTCCGTACGATCGAGCCAGGCCAATTGGCAGACCAAAAACAAGATGGAAGGACGAATTTGTGAAGCAACTTGGAGCTAATTGGGGGAGCGTTTGCACAAGAGACCCCGATAATTGCGCAAGAAGCTCAAACAATGATAGATGATCTATGCACAGCAAGCAGGAAAGTCGGTCTCGTTATAAACAAGAAGAAGACTGTTGTTATGTCAAATCGAAACCAGCCACGACTAATCGCTGACCACGAAGCTCTGAAATACGTCAATTCTTTCATCTACCTTGGAATACGCGTCTCTTTTGATCAATGCCTAATGCAAGAAATTAATCGCAGGATCGGAAGTGCATGGAGAGGGTTTAACCGGTTTCACGAGTTCCTCACGAACAGAAAGATTGAAATGGGACTGAAGAGACGAGTGTACATGATGTGCGTTGTGCCAGCTCTGTTATATGGATCTGAACTATGGAGTCCGACGAAAAAGATACATACTCGGCTCATTGTAGCACAGCGTAGTATGATGCGGAAAATGTGCGGAGTAACAAGATTGGAACGCCGAACGAATGATTGGCTGTCTCTAAAAGTCCCTCTCCCAGATATCCGAGCACAGGCAATGGAAAGGAAATGGTTTTGGGCCGCAAGACTGGCATATATAAATGACGACAGATGGACAAAACGTGTGATGGACTGGACTCCGTACGATCGAGCCAGGCCAATTGGCAGACCAAAAACAAGATGGAAGGACGAATTTGTGAAGCAACTTGGAGCTAATTGGGGGAGCGTTTGCACAAGAGACCCCGATAATTGCGCAAGAAGCTCAAACAATGATAGATGATCTATGCACAGCAAGCAGGAAAGTCGGTCTCGTTATAAACAAGAAGAAGACTGTTGTTATGTCAAATCGAAACCAGCCACGACTAATCGCTGACCACGAAGCTCTGAAATACGTCAATTCTTTCATCTACCTTGGAATACGCGTCTCTTTTGATCAATGCCTAATGCAAGAAATTAATCGCAGGATCGGAAGTGCATGGAGAGGGTTTAACCGGTTTCACGAGTTCCTCACGAACAGAAAGATTGAAATGGGACTGAAGAGACGAGTGTACATGATGTGCGTTGTGCCAGCTCTGTTATATGGATCTGAACTATGGAGTCCGACGAAAAAGATACATACTCGGCTCATTGTAGCACAGCGTAGTATGATGCGGAAAATGTGCGGAGTAACAAGATTGGAACGCCGAACGAATGATTGGCTGTCTCTAAAAGTCCCTCTCCCAGATATCCGAGCACAGGCAATGGAAAGGAAATGGTTTTGGGCCGCAAGACTGGCATATATAAATGACGACAGATGGACAAAACGTGTGATGGACTGGACTCCGTACGATCGAGCCAGGCCAATTGGCAGACCAAAAACAAAATGGAAGGACGAATTTGTGAAGCAACTTGGAGCTAATTGGGGGAGCGTTTGCACAAGAGACCCCGATAAATGGAAGAACTGTATCATCCACCAGGCCCAGACCTTGATCAATGGATACATAATCATAATGATAATGATAAAATCGAAAAATGGAAACGTTCCTCCTGTAAAACCCCCGAGAACATTGACCTCACCTTCATAAAACGAATTGCCGTACCCATTTCCGAAGCCCTTGAAATCATTTTTAGGAACTCCTACCAATCTGGTACGGTCCCCTCCCATTGGAGGCATTCCATAGTAACTCCTGTTAAGAAATCGCCCCCTTTTTCCAATCCCCTAAACTACAGGCCCATCTCTATTACATCTTTCTTTTGCCGAGTTTTCGAGCGCATTTTGTGCAAATCTATTATCAACCATTGCGAACAATTAAACATTTTCCCCGATGAGCAATACGGATTCCGCAAGAAACGATCGCGTGAGCTCCAAATGCTCGAAGTCCTCGAACACTGGACATCCTCGATTAGTGATGGGAGACCTGTTGACGTTATCTACTTTGATTTTGCAAAGCTTTTGATAGAGTATCCCATCCCAAGCTAAAACTCAAGCTTAGCAATATAGGTCTCTCCGAAAATACAATCAAGTGGATAGCAGGATACCTCACACATAGATCATTCCAAGTGAGAGTAAAAGATGCGCTTTCTACCTCAATGCCTGTAACCCACAGGGCTCAGTCCTAGGCCCCTTGCTCTTCCTTATTTACACCTCAGAAATCCCTACTCTAGTACAAAATCATGGCGTCGTTGCAAGAATGTATGTCGATGACATAAAAATGTATCGGTCCTTTAGGAAGGGGAATTCACCCGCCCCTCTACAAGCTGCGATCGACACTATCATAAACTGGTCTGAAGAGTGGCAACTCCCTCTTGCTGCGCATAAGTGTAACTCTTGCATCTAGGCAGAGCAAATATTAGGTTGGAACAAAAGTTTTGCACGATTTCGGCCATGAAGTTTGAAATTGCTTAAAAGGCTTCACTTTAATCGGGTCGATCTAACCGGATAGTATATATTTAGGGACTATTTGTAAAATATATCCGCTACTTCGAATCGAATCCTGCTGGGGGTTTGCGAAAAAAAGCAGGTTTCGTTAAATGTGAAATTTTTGAGTGACATGGACATTTGTTTACCACGCTCCTATTCGGACAGAAAAAATCATTGTATCATCTTACATGGTGAAGTGAAAAGCCCGTTGGCAGTTCTATCTAAATGTATGTAGGATCTAATGGTTGCTTTAATTTAGCAAGGTTTACAGACCATTAAATTCCAGCATTCGAGAAATAACGTTACTCAATGGATTGCTGTTATTGCCTCGACAATCAATTATGCTGGATTGGTCTTAAGTGCTTTTACATACACTACCTTGGGGCTTTATAACATAAAAAAATGCTGGAGCATACCCTTTTCCACTTCTAGAAAATTAATATTTTCTGAAATTTTTGAATCATGGTCATCACAGACAGAATATTGAAATTCGGTGTACCTTGTTCGAGTCGATCTCCTCAAAAGGAAGCTATCCCCTGACTCGACCAAGCCAATAAGTGATGTAGTAAGAGTTGCTTGTTTATTTAACCATATAAAATCTAAGCTTCCTTCTATGCTGGAAACATGCCACTCATGGAAACATCAATTTCGACACTCTAATATCAGTATCTGAGTATGCAAAATCGCATTTTCTAATAGAAGCATTGTATGTCCACACGAAAATAATTGTGAGCTTACCATGGAAGATACTTAAAGTTAAAATGTATTTGAGATCGATAGACTTACGGCTACGGGTATGCAGTGAAGGCAACTAATTCAAACCAAGCCCCTTTTGACGCGAGATCAAAACTGACCAAGTTTCTGGAATTGCATTTGTGGTGATTCCCATTTTCATACTATTTTATGATGCCTGTTCATCACACTTTCCAAATATACTTTGATATTTGCATTATCATCGATATCCATACAGAGCAGACCCCAAAATTATGTAGTTCAGTTCTCTAATGTAGTAACTTTGACTTTCAAATGTCGCCACAATATCAAATGGTATCAATCAATCAATCAATATTTATCACTTCAAGCGTTAACGCTAGGTGAGGATAGGTCGGAATTCGTCGGTCGTTGCAGACCACCAGTGGAGGCCAATTGTTCTTCTGAGGTCATCTCGCCAACGCGTTCTCGGCTGACCCTGGGGACGGCTCCTGTTGTAGGGGATCCATACCGTAGTCGCTCTGGTCCACTCATCTAGCTCCATTCTCCTAATCTTCAACGCCCACTGAGCTTTCCTTTTCAGCGCTTCTTTGTTCCAATCCCGCACTTTCGTCGCATTGCGCACGTTCTCGTTTCTCCATCGATCCATCAGTGTTATGCCCAACATTTTTCGCTCCATTTTTCTTTGAGTCACACTAAGCCGTTCCTTTTCACTGGCTCGCAGCGCCCAGACTTCTGACCCGTAAAGCACTGTTGAAGAGATACAACTTTCGAAGAGTCTCCTCTTAGTCTTCATAGGAAGCAGGCGAGAAGAGAGCAGAGTAGAGAGCTTGGACCAAGCGAGCCATCCCAGGCGTATCCGGTGCTCAATTTCATCCGAGTGATCGAGGGGGAGCGAGATTCTCTCACCAAGATATGTAGTGGAAGGGACAAAGTTGAATGTCAGATTGTCGATTGTAATGGGTGCTCGAGTGGTGCTACACGATGTGAGAAGAATGGTATAGGTAATACTGATGTGTGATAGAAAGAGTATCCAAGCCCTCAACGAATACATGAAACAAAATTAAATAATTTTGAGAATAAAGGACAGAGTATGCTAGAAACGAAAATGTGAAAATCGTGCAAAACTTTTGTTCCAACCTGATACAAAGCGAACATATACTATAGGAACCACAACTCTGGAACAAAAAGAAAAAGTGAAAGACCTCTGTTTTGTTATCCAGAAAAACCTCTCATTTTCCGATCATTGCACTTCCGTATCCATTAAAGCCAAAACTACTAGTCACACTATCCTCAGATCCTTACGAACCAAAAATATAGAAGCACTCGTCAAAACGTACTCAATGTACATTAGACCAATTTTAGAAAGCGCTTCACCCGTCTTCAACCCTTACCAAAACAAGGATAAAAAGGAACTCGAAAAGGTACAAAACTATTTCACACGACGGTTATTTATGCGCTGTTTTAATCATACTTGGGAAAACATGCCCACTGCTCTCGATCGCAACAAGAGACTAGGCATTGAGTCCCTAGAGAAGCGTAGAATAGCGATTGGTAAGAGAGTAGCCACAAATCTCATCCGAGGCAAATATAGTATTTCCAACCGAAAACCACATTACTTCAAAATTTACTACACTCGAAACGGAATGAACTTCAATAATCCTGGATCGAACCACAACTACATACACAATAGTTTCTTTCCAAGAGCGGCAAGGCTTTTAGTAAATTCCGAGAATCAAACCAGTTCCCCTGAGTAGATCCCCATACCCTATTGTACCATGTTTCACTCGTCATTTTAACCGTCATTAATTGCCTATTCTATTTCAATTTTGTAACGTTATTTCGACTGAAATAGCATAAATATATATAAATGATCCGGAATCTGAAAACGTGCAAAAGTCGTGCAATATTTCATACATTTTTGGCGCTAGGAACTTATTGGAAAGCCCCCCCCCCCCCCCAAGATCTTTGCCTTCATTTTCGAGAGAAGTTGCTATGAATATATCATGGTTCATTTGCATATTCTTGGCTAATGAATATATAGTTCAATAGACCTCGAACAATTAGTTGGGGTCTTTCAGAGTTCATCATCAGAAGGGAAAAAAGTGCTCAAAAAGAGAGCAGTAGAGATGCGGCTCCATGTAGTGGCCTCCAATATGAAGTATAAATAATGAGACTAAGGGTGCGTCAGACATGCCTCTGGATGCCCAAGTCCGGATCCGGAGGCGCTTCTGCAGAAAACGGGACCCTGAAAGGCTCGTGAGGCCGGGGGCGATCCGAAAAAGTTGCTGACGGGGCGTAGCGAGCGAAGCCCTGTCAGCAACTTTTTCGGATCGCCCGAAAGCCCGATCGCCAGCTAAAATAGTTCATTCGCAGTACTTTGCATTTAATTTGGCGATCGTATAATGAATACGGCTAGGGTCAAAGTAAAGTGCTCATACCTTCATAAATTGGATCTCGCCCCTAGATGAGTAACGTCTAAGGGGAATTGATAATATTACTTTAACTTTGTCCGGCCTTCTGCAGAAGTGCCCAAAATCGACTAGTAGTACTCACTTGATGACCCCCCCCCCATTTCCAAGAATTGCGATTCTAGCATGTAGCTCGATTAACTCGTGATATGCATGGTTCAAATGTAGAGTGTGGTCGTTATGCTAATGGATGTTTCTTTGACAGGCAATGACAGATGTTGAAGAGCCAGATCGCAATGAAAGCCACCAAGATATTCGATACCCAGAGCACCCCGTCCTATTTAGAAGCTCAATCTCATCCTCACCAATCATGAAGGACAATGTCGCGACGAGAATCAAGGTCGAAGAAGCTGAGGTATGGGAAACGAGTGATCTAGTGTTGGCAATGTGTTTGTGAGAGTATCGCGCGAGAATTGGCCATTCCATGGCGATAGGGCTCAAAATACTCATATCCCGCTGACAATACACTAAGTTCTATGATGCTCTTTCCAACTGCTTTCATAGAATTCTACCCCCCCCCCCCCCCATCATCTTTATATACCGCGAAAATTGAGTGCCAACTTTGGCCTTTCGACTCTCGAGGATGACCGATATCCAATTGATGTAACTGCAAAAGTTACTAAAAATCGCTGATATCCGTAGTTAGGTTTCAAGGGACCCCGAAGAAGATCCGTTCTGTTATATTGCGAATATTGTTTCCTACGAACACAATATATATGACTTAAGAAAATTAGAGGGTAGAGGGTATGTAAAATCTGCTTGCGCGGTTCCTAGAATAGTGAATGATTTTGATAGTCTATCGGGAATGTGGCTGGTGGCGCAGGAGGTTGCGCGTTTGCTTTTGCTTCCTGGGTCGACCTATGTTTGCAGCAAGGTAGCAAGAGCTTGTTGCGGTTCCTTTGTAAATGCATTTTGAAAGAGCTCTCGCTAGTAGTTTCATATCACCCATGCCCGTTAAATATGAACAAGTAAGTTCCTTAGGGAGGATTCAAGGATACAGAACGAGATGATCTCCTTTCTCATGGAAGAGAAGCGACTCGCGAGAAGAAAAAAGGGAGTGATTCAATGAGAAAAAGGATAAAAGAAGGGACGGCGAGGGTCCGAAAGGACAAGAATATGATGAAATTTACATGCGCTAAGGTGACTAGACAATCTATAAAGTGAAATTGTTTTGTACCATTTACAACGTTTTTTTAAAAATCATTTTTGACCCGGGTGATCATTTTGGCATTTGTGTCATCCTGCCAGCAGTCTTATAGAGAAGGTGTCTTAATAACAGTTGAAGGATGGATTGCAGGAAGGGCGAGGCGGTGGTGGCAGAATATCAGTGGGTGAGAAGGTGAGAGGAGGAGGAGCTTCTTCTCACGAAAAAAGATATTGTTGTAATATTTAAGCTGTCGGCTTCTCGAAAGCGGAAGAGATCCTTACCAGAGGAAGGCAGAGATGTGCAGATTCTAATGGCTGATGTGAGTTGCCGAGAGAATTTAAATTTAAAATGGTTTGTGTTTTACTGGTGATCTCAAAATCATCGGAGGGGGGGGGGGGGCGTTTAAATCAGCAAACAACAAAACGGAAACTGATTCCTTCATTCGCTCAATTTCACGGTGCTTATCTCATCAATTTTCTCAGGAAACTGTTATCTCCAAGAAGAAGAGATTTTATAAGAGGGTGGTGAGTGAGGTGAATGATACTTACAATTTATTGAACACAATATTTCTTAATTTGTTTATATTTGTTTTCGCGGGTTCATGATCTATTCAGATGATATATTGAATTATCAGTACATCGTCCATCACTGGTTCGAATTTATTTGATTGCATTTTGAGGCACTGGAATTGGCCGGGTTAATGCGAAAAGATGGAGAGGAAATGTGGAATGCGGAGATGGAGAACATGAGTGCAATCCGACCCTCGAGAGAGAAAAAACGAGTGAAGGTTGTTGATTAATTTATTGGATGATATTACCAATTGATTCCAGACGTTTGATCCCACTCCTCCCACACCGAGGAAGAGAAGATCATCGAATGTGAAGATGGGAAGAGGCTACGATTCAAGTACAATTATTCAATATCTTATTTGTTAGATTAAATACTCTCAGACGATATGCTGCTGGAGATGGAAAGTGATTTTAACGAGGTTAGGCACCCCTAACCATTCTTCATGCATCGACTATTTGCTGAGTTGATTATTCGCTTAAATTAACTTTGTTTTAATTGAAGAGTCTTATGCGTGGTGTATATATTGGAGATAGATACAGCAGAAGAAAAGTAGAAGAAGGGATGAGTCCTAATGGTGAGTTTACGCTTGGGGTTATCTCCAATATATTGGGGAGATTGGATTGTTTGAAGACTCGATAGGGGACGAAGAGGGATTCTCTTTTGAATGGAATCAGGATATGGGACGGAGATCTATCAGAAGTACGACACCCCTCTGGGATGGAATCCCCTTCGAGGTCAGAGACCAGGTAGTACACACCTAACTGTTACTATAAATCCGTTACTAAAGTTACCCAATAAGGACGAAAAGATTCCCTATTTCAACTCACCATCGGATAGACGCTGGCTGAATAAACTATACAAAAAACAAAAAAAAATGTCGACTCCAAATGACGGCAAGCAAACCAAAGTGAGGTTGCCTGATCTTAGATATTCTCTCATACGCGCAACGCGTATTACTTATCTAACTTTAAGATATGGATTATGTATTTGTTGGGTAATTTAACTCCTGCTTGCACAAGTCAATATCGGGCTGGGGGGGGGGGGTACAAAAAGTGGCATCAGAGTAGACTTCATGATCAGGCAGGTAAACCACACGTAGCTACGAAATTCTTAGGCATATCCATGGGACTAAGTAAGGGTGCCTATGGGCACTACAACGGATGAGAACCAAAAAATGGACACTTCTGTAGGACCTTCACAGAAGCATTTTTGACACTTTAGGAGCCTACTGTGAACATCCTGGAGAAGGGTATTTTTTTGGTTCTCATCCGACCTAGTGCCGTGCCTATGCCTAAGCTTAAATTTATAAGCGGAAAATTAAATGGCGTTCCTAATGCTGTACGCTTTACCTGCGCGCCGCGTGTATGAGAGTGTGCAATATTGAGCGAGCGCAGGATCATGTAACACCAATCTGATTATTTTTGGCCATCCCTGGGGCTAATATTGATTTTTCGCATTTTTTTTGTATATTCATTCACAACGTATTTCGGCATCGTCAGTCGGATGAAAAATTAGTAGTAGAGGGATCAATTCCAATACGCAATGTATCACTATTTCAATATTGAGGAAATGCAGAACGACGCTGTACGTACCGAAAAAAACCGTGGCGTGTGACTTTTTGTAATTCAATGATAGTCCCCCTTTTCTCTCCCTCCAATCACTTGGTCAAGATAATATTTGATTATAAAATATGAAATTACGATCCGGAACACTAGTTTCTTGTATTGACGAGACGTGGAATTTATTGGATCCGGCCCCCATTTCGCGCGCGCGAAACTTTCAATCAGTTAATTGTTGTGTTCGGAATGTTTTAATATTGCTATACGCGATCTTTCTCACAGAATTGATTGGAGGAAGACGGGCAAATGTTAGGGTAGGGGGGGGGGGGGTTGACATTTAAACAGCATACCTGTTGCACGTTAAAAATAGTGTTCTAAATAAACCTCGAATACGAGCATTGAGAAAGTTGAACGATGGCTAAGAAGAGTACTGAGTGATGGTAACATTGGAGATGCCGACGTTCATCAATTTGAATGGAATGGTTCAATTGGTAGAGAGAAGTGAAGGGGCTGTGGAGGGGATAAGAGAGGACGAGAGAAGAATGGAAGGAGACGGAGAGGTTAAGGAAGAGGAAGGGAAAGGGATTGTGGTGAGGAAGTCGTTCTCTCTTTGTATTCTCCTTCCTATTCTCTTGAGTACATGGATCCACGAGAAGAGCACGCTTATGCGAGAAGAGAAGAGGAATACCCGACTGGAGAAATTCACGAGGTAACAGACGAGGATCAATTACGCACGTTTGCCATTTACCACGCGTACCATTTCCGATGGAGGGGCCCGGGAACAAGTTAAAATTGTTACCTGAATAGGTTTATGGAGAATACCATGGGGATATGACTTCGAAAATATAGGTTATTGGTCCCCAGAGCAGGCCATTACGAATTTGACTTCCTAACTGATTATAGCAGTTTTTTTATCCAACTGTTGTCGTTTTGCTTATACGTGTTCGGTTTAAAAAAGTTTTAATTTCAATTTAATCTACGTGACACGGGGTAATTGTTCTTCCACTGATAAACTATGCTATGATTATTTAGCAGAGCTCGGTGGACATCTATCCACTGGAGGCAAAGTGAGATAATCAAACGTATTCAGATAATCGATTTGGAGGCTATTAATGAGGAAGAAGAGGAAACTGAGACAATCACTGGAAATGAGGCGGAGGAGGTTGAAGGTGAGAGACTGTCGTGATGAGGACATTGATGCAGATTGATGCGAGTGAGGAATTCCGAATTGATGAGGATGTCGAAGAGATACACGAGATAGTCGAGGAAGCGGATGGAGATTCACCCATTATGCAGGTATTCATACTCTTCCATCCTCTGATTCATTGGTGACTCGCATCAGATGAACAGCAGTCCGCTTGAGATGACACACTCTCTTCCCAATGAAAGAATGAAGGACCAGTTGGAGATCACTCAGATCATAAACCAGGTCGGTTTGGATAGTGAGGAAGAGGGGTGGGGGGGGGGGGCGTGCAGTTGGAGGAGTACCATTTGGTGATGGTCGTGATTGGATGACAGATGGTGGAGAGAGTGGAGAAGAGAGAGACAGAGGAGGGAGGAATCGACGAAGAAGTCATCGAGATAGTCAAGGTCAGTCAATCATTTATGGAGACAAGTGGAGATAAGGGAAGAGAGGGCAGTTAATGGGCTGCGAAGAACTGCTCGTGTTTGCAGATGATCGAAGAAGATTGTGAGTGAATGGAGGACCTGCATTGGAAGATGGAGTGCACCGTAATGTGTCGAGCAAATGATTAGCTATCAACATAGTATCTAAATTCGTTGTAATTTTGTTCTAAATTAAATGTCATTGTTCTTTCCTATTAAATTCCACTCGTTACTCCTGATTTGTTGTTTAACCCCTCGATCAAAAATGTATGGTTCACCTAGCTTTTCAAAAAATATGCAACATTTAACATCCTGATAAAGTTCCTTCCCCTATTTTTCACGCCTTATACTACCACCCCCACCTTATACCAGAGTTGTTTATTGTAGGTCATGCTAACAATTTTGTGAGAAGCAAAATAAAATGGATGCATTCCCTGAAGACTGGCCGGGGATTCCTATTGGGAGAGGGAGGAGGGATTGGAGCTCGTGACCAGATCACGCTTCTAAAAGTAAATTTACCTTAACCTTTCTGTATATGGAAGTGAAAGTAATTGACCCCCCCCCCCTCTCTCCCTCCTCTCATTTTCTTCTCCCTCATGTATCCTCCACGGTCGACGCCAGATGCCTGGTTCAAATTTGTAAGTTATCAATTGTTTCTCCGGTCTCTTCCAAACGTCAACATAATCTTTGATCTCTCCAGGGCTACGAAGCAGCATGGGCCATGGGCATTGTTGTGATTGCGGGCAGCGCCGTGGCACTCAGATGCTTCTACAAGTTGGTTCCCCTATTCCCCCTCTTGATTCAATGGTTGCAGAAAGGCCATACGTCCTATCGTCATCACCAAGGATGGAGAGGTGAGAAGGAGGGGGGGGGGGGTCACTCTCTCTCTCTCTCTTCTAGCAGGAGGATGGGCCTACACTGGACGACAAGAACGCGCCGAAGATAGCAGAGTACTACCTGAAGAAGAGATGCCAGACTGCTTTAGGACTGAAGAAGAGCAAGAAGTGAGTGGGGACTAGTACTGAAGGGAGTGGAGGATTGAGGATCCCCGATGGACCGAAGAAGGAGAAGAGGAAGGAAAGGGAATCGAAGGTCAAGAGATAAGAAGAAGTGCAAGATTAATCACCATTGCTGCATTTATCTACTACACATATATCGCTTTTATCAATATCAATATAAACAATATTTGTCTATCAATTGCTTCAACAAACATGACAGGGGTAGTCGTTTCTTTATTTATTCTTATTTCATTTATCGCCCACCCCAGGGATGTTTCATCAAGTTCAGAATTCGCGAAAATATTGGGAGAGTGGGGAGAAGGGTCGAGTCGATCATCCCATGGGCGGGCGCACAGGGAAATGGAGGGTGGAAGGGGGAGCCTCGTGAGCGATGGGGGTGAGCAGCTTATGAAATTTCGATTTCACACGTATGCAGTAGGTTAGAACTAGGTAGGACGAGAACCCATCGGAGGAGAATCAAAAAAAGGTACCTTTCTATTTACAAAATACGTTAGCACACTGACAAAAACAAAAACTTTAGAGAAGGGTTTTTTTGGTTTTCATCGAGTGGTTTGTCATCCGACCGAGTAAGTAAGTAGCAGTAGGTTAGGGTAATTCAGCAAATGGTGCCTGACAGTGTCATCAGGGAGCATACAATAAAGGGCTTCATTCTAGCAGTTATATGAGCAAACAAAGGATATTACTTTTATAGTATTTATAGACCGCGATCTACGTGTCGATTCAATTCAACTGCAGTAAAAATTGTATTAACATATGTTCGCCTTCTCTCAATCACTCACACCCCCTTCTCCATCCATTCTGTAGTATTTTCCTTCGATCGGACGGTTGTCCGATATGCCGAAGGATAAACCATCCCCCATCACTCCAGTCAAAACATCTCCCGCCCACTCTAAGCACATCGATCCCAATGACTTGGTCAGTTTACGTAGCCACTGCATTAAGTACCATGTCTTCCTTGAATTACCGTATCTGTGGGATATTAATCGATTTGAGACAGTAATGGAAGGCGCGATGCGTGCTGTGGAATCATTTATGGCAACTGAGGTGGAGTGGAATTCGAGTTGCTCTGAAAGATCAAAGATCATTCAGAACGGGAGAGAGGCGCACTTGAAAGTACGAGTAGGATTCGACCTCGTTCCCCCTGAAGGCAAAGATTACGAGTATAAGAGGTGAGGAAGGAGAAGGAGAATGAAGAATGAGTGATGACAGTTCATCGAATCTCTCCATCGACGTGCATGCTGTGAGGAATCTACCCAGAGCCAGAGAAGATGTCCTCAAGAGATACGAAGAGGAGAAGAAGTCAGTTGAATACAGTACCCTCCCTCTCATCTACAGTACTCCCTTGCAGACGAATCGAAGGAATTCGTCGTGAGAAGCAGGCCAAGTGTCCCACCTCGACCAGAAGTATACTGTAGATGGACGACTGGCCTAATCGACAATACATTGAGGTGTGACAGCATCGACGACGACGTCATCCTCTGCTAGTTCTCTCTCCGATCGGACTCAAACGACTCGTCAGGCAGCCGGAGGCGATGATTCCCAATCGTCGTCCAACTCTACTGCACCCACCTCCCCATTCTACGAGGGGGCCAAGAATGCACTCAATGACACGAGTACGTAGGGTTACGGTAGACACACCATATACTATCGGAACGATAAAACAATGACTGTGAATTGTTTGATGCACATGATAAATCAATATCTAGTGAAGAGATGCTTTGCAGTGCTCATGGGAACTCCACACGATCCCATTCATTGGAAGAAATGTGAGAAAAGTGTTTAAGATACTGTACCTATGATCAATATCTGGCAGTGACGTATTGGAAAATCTGCTATTTCAGTGCCCGGTTCACCTAACGAAAGAGATGAAACACCGAAGAAGATGATTGCTCAAAAAGCGACAGCACTGGAGATTCCATCGGCTACAGCATTCGCAGTGAAGGGAGCGTCAACTGCCGTTCGTTATCGACAGCTGACTTCATTAAACTTAATCATTTGAGGTGGAGAATGGAGCAAGGACATCGATTTCCCCCGTTCCAGCAGCATCTCAAAACTCGGCCAAGTCAATCCCCTTCTCTCCAATCTCTGAAGAATCACCCATGATGCAGAAGAGAATTGAGAAGATTGAGAAGGAAGAGAGAGGGAAGAAGAGGAAGGAGGGAGAGGAGATCAAGAGGAGGGAAGAGGAGGAGAGGAAGAGGAGGGAAGAGGCGGAGAGGAAGAAGAATGTAAGAGGAATTGTGCAAGAAGAAAGACCGAAGAAAGAGAATGTTCACAAGCGGGCTAAGGGGAAGAAAGAAGAAGTTGGATTTTTCTTCTCTATAGTGATCATTTCTCTTTTCAGTCTGCTCCATCCACTTCCCTTCCCCTCTCCTCTCATCTTCATTCCATAGGAGGTTCAGTCCTCTCTGGAGCTGCAGCCGCAGTAGAGAGACTGCGACTATCGAGTGGATGGATTACTGGTACCGTAGTCTGTCTACAGTACCTTCTCTTACCGTATTCTCAGATCTCTACCACCACTATCTACTGCATGTGCTTGCATCTCTCGGAAGGGCTTTCCCTGCACTTGAAACTCCTGAACCCCCACCAAGGAGAGGACAGGTACTGTAATCACTCTCTAGATGTATCGTACCCTTTAGATACCGTACCCTCTACAACGAGGAATTCGACGAGCTCTCCCTTCCGTCGAAGTATTCGCTGTTAGATATTCATCGAATGATTGGAAGAAAGAAGTGAAGAAGGAGAGAAAGAGAGTGAATGAATCAGTGAATACTGCACCCCCTCAACGATTCCTTGGAATCTCTCCAAGGAGGGACAACGAGGTTGCTTCCACTACTAATCCTCCCATCCCCTATTCTATACTCAATGAAAGGTCGATCTCAACCATGTCGATGGATGGTAGTGGGGGCGGGGCAAGGCTAACAAGGGAATGCCGCGGAGTGTCCATGAGCTTTCGGAAAACGACCGATACAGCCGTGTGGCGGACCATGAGAGTATGCGATTCCACTTGTCAAAAGTTGCCAACGGCCCCTGAGGGCAGAGAAAAATCGATATATCGGAAAATCGCGCGAGACATCACCGCGTTTCAACGCCCCCCTGCCAACTGGTCTGGTGGTGCAGTGGGTAGCGAGCTCGTCTTCACATCTCAAGTTTTTGGTTAAGGGCGGGTTCGATGCCGCTCCTCGGCATTCAATGTTTTTTCTCATTTGCCTTGATCGTTGATCTCATCACGAATGTCTGTGAGTACTGTATTGTTCAATATTATCATTCTGGCCTAAAATTCATTCGAATATTCGATTATTCAGTCGTCAGTAGTGCCCTGTATCCTCCCTGTATGACCTTCTCCCCTGCCGTGTTGTTGCCTGCTTGGTTGCAAGATTCGGTTCGGATGATGCCTCTCCAGCTATCAAGAGCAAGAAGTAGTCAGTTATCTGGAGCGAGTTCTGGACGATGCTAGAATCGGGAGATTCTACATCGAATCTGACTCGGAGCATGAGTGCGAAGAGAAGGAAGCTGACCCTGACTGGAACCCATCTGACCAGCCGGAAGGAACAGTATCATTTGGCAACAAGGAGATTGGAGAGGACGAGGTGATGAGGGCGATTCGATTCATGCGTGATAACAAGAACGGCTCTCGTCCACTCCCAGTGATGACTCGTTGGTTTCGGTGGATCAAGACCGAGTCGGACATGAAGAAGTTACGTCGAATTGAGACGAGTGGTGAAATGCAGCGAACGTTCAGGATTGGCCAACTGGGAAAGATGCTCTTCGACAAGATGGTTGAAATGAGGGAGGAAGGTGAGCATTTTCGATGTTTTCTTTCCAACTTTTCCGTTTTTAGGAACGGTACTCGATGATGAGAATCTTCGTATTGTTGGAATGGCTCTAAACGCGGAACACAAATTGGTTCCTGGATTCAAGTTTTGTTCGACCTGGATGCAGAAATGGAAAGTGGCCTACGGGATAACGCAGCGGAGGCTGACGAAGATTGTTTCGACTGTAAACAATGCCAACAAAGGCGACATTTTGGCCAAAGGGAAGAAGTGAGTGCATTACCTTACGATATAAATGATCTGTTTAAATTAAGATTTGTCGAGGAGGCGAGAGAATTGATCGTCGATTTTCCTTTGCATGCAGTTGTGAACGCAGATCAATCAGGGTTCGTAAAAGAGATGATCAAGAACCGGACACTCGATTTCAAGGGAGCTAAAGACGTGAGTATATTTGTTAAAGGGAGAAATAATGTTTTGATATTGGTCGTAAAAAATCTTACTGTAGGTCGTGGTTGTGGCGCAGTCTAAATCGGCCACGACTCACAGTTTTACCGTTCTGCCTATTCTACGCGCTGATGGAACTCTCGCCGAAAAAATGTACATTGTCATGAGCGAGCGAACGGGCAAATTCCCTCAAAAGGGCCATCTCAAGTGTGATAATCTGATTGTTCGGGCTGCCCGTTCTCATATGATGACGAAGGAGTTGATGCTGGATTGGGTGAAACACTGCGTATTCGCCCCTTCCTCCCCATCTCATCAACTGTTGATCATCGACTCGTGGTCGTCCTTCAAGGATCACGCATCCATTCTTGCCCTCACTCCACCTGGCAAGCAATTGACCATCAGAAATATTCCCGACCGTGCCACTGGCTTCACCCAGCCTCTAGATATCTTCTTTTTCGGCCCGTTCAAACAGATGGTGAAGAAATTCACAAATTTCATCAAGTGTCATAGACCGGAAATCAAGGTGTACGTCAGGGACACGTCGCTAACGGTAATTTAATGTTTCAGATTCATGAAAGCAATGAATTTTTTTAGATGCTCTCCCTCATTTTCGAGATCTTCAAAGCCCCTTGCTTCAGAGGAATGCTCGAGTATCCTTGGAGAGCTGGTGGATACATCTATCAAATCCCTGCCCCTTTCCTCACGCCGAAGCAGAAGTGCTTCCCCACTTCCATTGGTCAGACCTCTTGCAAGAGCCCCCAGTGTACCTCGAAGCAATCTTTCATCTATTGCCCCTCATGCTGTGTTGAGTACTGCTTCGATTATTATTTCGTTAATTACCATCACTGTTGAACGAGTATTAGATCTAAAATGTATATACGCTGTTATTTTAGTGAAATAAATGTTGAAAAAGGAAGCAAAAAAAAGCTTTCACAGAAGGGACGCGAACCCGGGGGGAGGCTTTCACCAGACAAGCTCGCTACCCACTGCACCACCAGACCAGTTGGCAGGGGGGCGTTGAAACGCGATGATGTCTCGCGCGATTTTCCGATTTATCGATTTTTCTCTGCCCTCAGGGGCCGTTGGCAACTTTTGACAAGTGGAATCGCATACTCTCATGGTCCGCCACACGGCTGTATCGGTCGTTTTCCGAAAGCTCATGGACACTCCGCGGCATTCCCTTGTAAGAGAGGCTGGCAAAACATTCGGACTTTGGCGGGAGTCGAACCTGCGACCTTCGGGTAAGAGCCTGCGGACTTACCAGTTGACCATGGGAGCCACCAGGAGAGTGCGCTCTCTTGGGTTCTATGGGGCAGAGGCGGCGCGAGGGAGGAGCAAAAGTGTTGCGACGCGTTTCGACAGGTTTAGGCCACCAATGGGTGATGGGCCAGGTTAGTTCAGAGCCAATGGGTGATGGGCCAGGTTAGTTCAAAGCCAATGGGTGATGGGCCAGGTTAGTTCAGAGCCAATGGGTGATGGGCCAGGTTAGTTCAGAACGATGAGAAATTGCTTATTTCCTTTCCAACGGCCGATCGTGTATCCCAAAAAAGCAAATACGCTAAGAAACCAGACCGAGGCGCGCAGCGCCGAGTGCGCAGTCTGTGAACCCGCGCCGAAGGCGGGGGTTCACAGAGTGCATCAATGGCTTGGATCCTTCTTGTTATCAACTTATGAACGTGCCATGCTGGTGCCCGGTTAGGTCTGCCAGAAGGATTTGAAAGGGGCGTAATAGTTTTCCTCAGTCTTCCTTGGCTCCGCTGCCTTACCATCTAACATTTGACCCATGGTGAAACAGCGTCACGGTTTGGCAGTTCCATAAAAAGGAAATGATATATTGAAATTAGCTATTGCACCAAATACTTTTTCAACCGCTCAGAAAACTAATGATCTTATCACGGGTCTCCTTTAAAAGTGTAGGAAAACTGGCTCGTTTGGCTACTAGGAAATATTTTGTATCTCAGATTTCGATTAAACTTGGCTGATGGACACCACTGGGGGTCAGAAGAAGATCAATCAACTGATTTTTGTGAAATGTGCAAATTATCGATTTTTGTGATCTACTGCGATAAATTGACGTATTTCAGCCAATTTTTATCGTACAGATAACTTTTTTTTTTGCATTTTGCTCAAAATCGAAAGATCTACAACTTTCTCAACGTAGGACCAACGGCCAAATCAAGTCTTCATAGTGAAAATAGCGAAAAACTGAATTTCGTTATGAGAATATCGATTTTTTGGCTTCGTATACCAAAAACACCATCGTTTTTATTCTTGATATGGAATCTCCATACACAATAAGGGGGTGTCTATATTGACCATTTTTCATATATCTGTCCTTTGACTATCGATTTACTATGTGGGATTCTCGACTTTTCAGGACTTGGTCATTTTTTGAAAGATTTCGTTATTTGGTCATATTTCGGTTCAACGTGGTCCAATCGTGCATTCAAAAAATGCAATCAATAGCTTTCAACAAGCTCTATCAATTCATTCAGTAGCTTCCAATCGCTACGACTCTTCGTTTTCAAGTTATTTGATGAAAACTGTCTGAAACGGGTAAAATTGAGATATTTCACCTACAAATTTCGCATGAGTAGCGTTTTCTCACTGGATTTGCATCTTAACAATGTTTTTAGACATTGCTAATCACGTTTCAAGATATTACCGTGGGGAGAAACCCGATATACCCACGTCAACACGTGAACTGTGAATATCATTAAATAAGATAATTGGAGAAGAGAATGGCATGAATTTGAGCGAAAATGAATTGAAAAAATGATAAACAATGTCTATAAACTTTGTCAAGACTTTGTTAAGAATTCAAATCCAGTGAGAAAACGCTTCTCATGCGAAATTTGTATAGGGACGGCAACGGTGTTAACGAACGAGCAAAACAATTCACAAATTGGTATGCAATTGAAAGCTATGCCTACCCCATTTCGACTTTTCACTTTAGTTTTAAAAAATAATTATCAAATCAAGAGAAAAACAATAATAAACATAAGTCGAAATGCCGACGCTTTCAGTCCAAGTGGAGCGCATCTCAAGTCACTCCTTTACTCCTACCTATCGCAAACTGAAAGACTTGTAGTTACATGACTAACGTCGAAACGATTTCGTATTTAATTATTCTATGTAGAGCGCACTCTGAAAAATCTGAATGACGTAATCGAAGAAGAATACAACCTTTAATCGGCCAAGAAGGCAAAATCAATTACTACTCCTGCTCAAACTACGGTAGTTCGCCGAGACAAATCCACAATAATCAGTTTTAAATCAATATCTGTAAATGGGCGAACTGTTCACGCTTTGTTTTTCTCATAAAAATCGATTTACTCATTGTAAACAACATGCTATAAAAGATCGCATGAACAGTTCGCCCTTTACGAGATATAATTAAAAAACCAAATTTACAACGGTAAAATGCTCAACTTTTACGGCCTCATTCTCTAATATCTTATATTTATATTTATTTTTATTGTGAAAACAATTTTTTGCGTTTGATAATCTGCTTAAACTGAGGAAATGAAGCTTCAACACTTAATTCTGAAAACACGTCTATTTTCGATCACGTCATGCTTCTCCAGTTCTGCAATATTTCTCTTTTTGCCATGCTTGATGTTCTTTCAATATGTGTTCATATTCATTCCAATCAATAAAATACTTCACATATCACATTAAATATTTTTTTTAAATGTTTTAAAATATTGAAAGAATTTGGCTTGAAAAGTACGGTAGTTTGAAAGCAAAAGCGTCGGAGATAGGCAACCAATATTCCGTACTGAAAAATTCCCGTTGCCGTCCCTAAATTTGTATGTGAAATAATCAATTTTACCCGTTTCAGACAGTTTTATCAAATAACTTGAAAACGAAGAGTCGTAGCGATTGGAAGCTACTGAATGAATTGATAGAGCTTGTTGAGAGCTATCGAGTGCATTTTTTGAATGCACTATTGGACCACGTTGAACCGAAATATAACCAAATAACGAAATCTTTCAAAAAATAACCAAGTCCAGAAAAGTCGAGAATCACCCATAGTAAATCGATAGTTAAAGGACAGAGATATGAAAAATGGTCAACATAGACACCCCCTTATTTTATATGGAGATTCCATATCAAGAATAAAAACGATGGTGTTTTTGGTATACGAAGCCAAAAAATCGATATTATCATAACGGAATTCAGTTTTTCGCAAATTTCACTATGAAGACTTGATTTGGCCGTTGGTCCTACGTTGAGAAAGTTGTAGATCTTTCGATTTTGAGCAAAATGCAAAAAAAAGTTCTCTGTACGATCAAAATTGGCTGAAATATGTCAATTTATCGCAGTAGATCATAAAAATCGATAATGTGCAGATTTCACTAAAATCAGTTGATTGATCTTCTTCTGACCCCCAGTGGTGTCCATCAACCAAGTTAATTGAAAATCGGTCATGCAAAATATTTCTAGTAGCCAGCGTTCCTACACTTTTACAGGAGACCCGTGTTATGAGCATAGTTCCCTAGTCTACGCTACTCTTTATAGACAACGAGTAAGACGGCTGAGGAGATCTCAAGTGGAAGAGATACCGTATCCAAGAGAGAAATAGATTCCTCCATCAAGAAGAAAGCTGACTATGACTTACCTTCGCCCCTTCCAAGCCCCACGGAACAATCGGTGAGAAACGTGACCTCTCTCCTCTCCCCTCTGCTCTCCTCTTCTCCCCTTCTTACCCTCTCCTCATCTTCCCATTGCAGATTGGTGTGCGGGAGGTTCCGTCTAGTCATCGATCAGTTGATTCCACTTACCACAAGTACAATTCTTCCCTTTGATGGACTCACTTGATTGTGTTGAGGGACGAAGACACTCTCAACAACATTAAATCGATAGATGAGGATGATTGTTACACGAAGAGAACTGAGAGCGACACTAGTGTTAGTAGAATGGAGTAGAGAGATACCTTAGTTCCCGAGGATACTGTATTTAGAATATGATGGAGAGAGATATGTACATGGTACTTTGGCCAAAGACCATTCCTTCCAGATAATCTCTGACAATCCGGCGTATCCCGAGGCATCGTTTGACTTCCGAAGAAAGGGAGAAAAACGAACGGTGAGAAGAAGAAGAAGAGTGATCCTTCACTCTTCCTCGGATTTCTCAATGGGAATTCACTGCAGGAGATTTCATTCCAAGTGCTTATTCACAAGAACAAGACTTTCTCTCCGATCGTCCCTAATCCATCTCGTGCATGCGTCCCCAATCCATCGATGGAACCCCTCTGATCTATTCCCTCTCCCTCATTTTGGGACTATCGTAACCTATTCAATTGCATTACTACTAATAGACGATAGAGCCTCTTTCTGGCTCTCGTTTCCCATCATCATTCTTTTCGCTAAGACGAATAAAGTTTTATTCAAGGAAATGTAACTGAATATATATATACATAATATTTCATGCAGGGCTAGACTTACGTTTTCGTTCAATTAAGAATTAATATATACCCAGTCTTTTCCTCCCCTCTTTCTCACATTCAGTGTAGGTAACCTCCGTTAACCAGCCAATAATAATTAACCTCTTTACTCCTCTGAAAATACTTTGTTTTTATTCTGAGTTCTCTTAATTATTTTATCTATTCATTTCCTTCATTCTGACTCATTCGTTTATTACACATTTGATCAATGGAGCACCAGTAGATTAAAATGATACGATGAGTTTCTTATTGTATTGGAGTGTGAATAACCCGTAGAATATAGATGACACAAGGGAAAGAGGCACTTAGATCTCGAAATCGAAAGCTATTTGATTGGGATAATCTTTGTTGTTCTTCGGGCTGAATGGTTTGGGAGGATTGGGAGGGAGGGAAGACTGCCAAAGAGGATCCACTGATTGACTCCTTTTCATTCTTCTCGTTCTCGAAGGGAAGAACAAATCGGGAAGAGGTTCGGATCCACCTCGACCCTCTCGAAGACGACGACGATCACGATTACGCTTCTCAAGAGAGAGGAATGGAGGGAGGGGGGAGGGGAGGGCTGACCTTCCTTGACTTCTTCGGCAGTTTCTTGATAGCTCTCTGGAATATTGTGTACTTCCTTGCCTCATCAGCTGCGTGAATCGCAGCTTCCCTGAAGGAATAAATTGATGGATGGAGGTTGGAGGGGCGAGGTGGAAGAGGAGGAGGGGGGGGGGGGGTTGGAGGGGCGAGGTGGAAGAGGAGGAGGGGGGGGGTTGGAGGGGCGAGGTGGAAGAGGAGGGGGGGGGGGTTGGAGGGGCGAGGTGGAAGAGGAGGGGGGGGGGGTTGGAGGGGCGAGGTGGAAGAGGAGGGGGGGGGGGGGGTTGGAGGGGCGAGGTGGAAGAGGAGGGGGGGGGGTTGGAGGGGCGAGGTGGAAGAGGAGGGGGGGGGTTGGAGGGGCGAGGTGGAAGAGGAGGGGGGGGGGGGTTGGAGGGGCGAGGTGGAAGAGGAGGGGGGGGGGGTTGGAGGGGCGAGGTGGAAGAGGAGGGGGGGGGGGGTTGGAGGGGCGAGGTGGAAGAGGAGGGGGGGGGGTTGGAGGGGCGAGGTGGAAGAGGAGGGGGGGGGGGGTTGGAGGGGCGAGGTGGAAGAGGAGGGGGGGGGGGGTTGGAGGGGCGAGGTGGAAGAGGAGGGGGGGGGGGGTTGGAGGGGCGAGGTGGAAGAGGAGGGGGGGGGTTGGAGGGGCGAGGTGGAAGAGGAGGGGAGGGAGGGTGTGGATCGTACGTTGGTCCGACGACATGGTGTAGTGCTTCTCTTGTTTCCTTCGATTGATATTGGCAGGTAGTGAGAGATAGGCAGACATCTCCTTGCTGAATGTTCATTCTCTCAATATCTCTCTGACTCTAGAACTAAACGAGACAATCGCTCGAGGATGATAACCAACTGACTAAGTTGCCAAATAAACGAATTGAAAATATTGAGGGAGGCGGTATTTCGTTCTTCCATTTAGCTCATCGTATTTCCCCTCCACTCTCACCTGTAATTCCCTTGCCTTCAATCCGAATGTCTGTTCAGTCTTTTCTGGAGAACATGAACTCCATCCCAATCCCACGACGAAGAAAGGCTGTTCCGGAGCTGCTTCCATCCACATCTCAACACTATTTCTCCCCCTCCTCCCCATCTCCCCCCCCCCCCCCCTCTTCCTCCTCCCTCCTCTCTTCTTAACTCACCGTCTCATGATTGATGGTGAATGCGATACGGTAGACGAATCGATTCTTCTCCACATGGGCTACCGTACTGGTTTGCATGACAGTATCCGTAGAGGCGACGGAGCACATAATGAAGTCGTCAGTGATCAGATCTTCCACCTAAATCACACTTCTCTTGGACTCCAGTCAATCTCTAGAATTGGGAGTGAAAATAAGCATCTCGATATCTTGCTCACAGCTTTCTTCGTTCCGTCGGGAAGAACAATCTTGGTCCCCTTGAAGAAATGAGAAGGAATGTATGAGGTCTCACTCAGCATCCCCAAATCCTCTCAAATATCAATGATTAGAAACTGCATTTGATTCTAGATTCGACAACCGAATGAGACTAGATGTGACGCGAGCCTTTATTATAGATGCCACTCATCCTTTCTTCGCACCAGCACGAACAAACGTTCGTGTATTTTCCAGCGAGGGCCGTCAGCAATCAAAATACTGCTCTCTCTCACCTATCGCCCTGTGGGACTGGGAGTTAGTGCTCTAGAGCATGAATCGGGAACGATTTGGGATGGACTGACCAGGGGTGGGTGCTCTAGGGCATGAATCGGGAACGATTTGGGATGGACTGACCAGGGGTGGGTGCTCTAGGGCATGAATCGGGAACGATTTGGGATGGACTGACCAGGGGTGGGTGCTCTAGGGCATGAATCGGGAACGATTTGGGATGGACTGACCAGGGGTGGGTGCTCTAGGGCATGAATCGGGAACGATTTGGGATGGACTGACCAGGGGTGGGTGCTCTAGGGCATGAATCGGGAACGATTTGGGATGGACTGACCAGGGGTGGGTGCTCTAGGGCATGAATCGGGAACGATTTGGGATGGACTGACCATGGGTGGGTGCTCTAGGGTATGAATCGGGAACGATCTGGGATAGACTGACCAGGGGTGGGTGCTCTAGGGTATGAATCGGGAACGATTTGGGATGGACTGACCAGGGGTGGGTGCTCTAGGGTATGAATCGGGAACGATTTGGGATGGACTGACCAGGGGTGGGTGCTCTAGGGTATGAATCGGGAACGATCTGGGATGGACTGACCAGGGGTGGGTGCTCTAGGGTAAGAATCGGGAACGATCTGGGATAGACTGACCAGGGGTGGGTGCTCTAGGGTATGAATCGGGAACGATCTGGTATGGACTGACCAGGGGTGGGTGCTCTAGGGTATGAATCGGGAACGATCTGGGATGGACTGACCAGGGGGTGGGTGCTCTAGGGTATGAATCGGGAACGATCTGGGATAGACTGACCAGGGGTGGGTGCTCTAGGGTATGAATCGGGAACGATCTGGGATGGACTAACCAGGGGTGGGTGCTCTAGGGTATGAATCGGGAACGATCTGGGATAGACTGACCAGGGGTGGGTGCTCTAGGGTATGAATCGGGAACGATCTGGGATGGACTGACCAGGGGTGGGTGCTCTAGGGTATGAATCGGGAACGATCTGGGATAGACTGACCAGGGGTGGGTGCTCTAGGGTATGAATCGGGAACGATCTGGGATAGACTGACCAGGGGTGGGTGCTCTAGGGTATGAATCGGGAACGATCTGGGATAGACTGACCAGGGGTGGGTGCTCTAGGGTATGAATCGGGAACGATCTGGGATAGACTGACCAGGGGTGGGTGCTCTAGGGTATGAATCGGGAACGATCTGGGATAGACTGACCAGGGGTGGGTGCTCTAGGGTATGAATCGGGAACGATCTGGGATGGACTGACCAGGGGTGGGTGCTCTAGGGTATGAATCGGGAACGATCTGGGATAGACTGACCAGGGGTGGGTGCTCTAGGGTATGAATCGGGAACGATCTGGGATAGACTGACCATGGGTGGGTGCTCTAGGGTATGAATCGGGAACGATTTGGGATGGACTGACCAGGGGTGGGTGCTCTAGGGCATGAATCGGGAACGATTTGGGATGGACTGACCATGGGTGGGTGCTCTAGGGTATGAATCGGGAACGATCTGGGATAGACTGACCAGGGGTGGGTGCTCTAGGGTATGAATCGGGAACGATTTGGGATGGACTGACCAGGGGTGGGTGCTCTAGGGTATGAATCGGGAACGATTTGGGATGGACTGACCAGGGGTGGGTGCTCTAGGGTATGAATCGGGAACGATCTGGGATGGACTGACCAGGGGTGGGTGCTCTAGGGTAAGAATCGGGAACGATCTGGGATAGACTGACCAGGGGTGGGTGCTCTAGGGTATGAATCGGGAACGATCTGGGATGGACTGACCAGGGGTGGGTGCTCTAGGGTATGAATCGGGAACGATCTGGGATGGACTGACCAGGGGTGGGTGCTCTAGGGTATGAATCGGGAACGATCTGGGATAGACTGACCAGGGGTGGGTGCTCTAGGGTATGAATCGGGAACGATCTGGGATGGACTAACCAGGGGTGGGTGCTCTAGGGTATGAATCGGGAACGATCTGGGATAGACTGACCAGGGGTGGGTGCTCTAGGGTATGAATCGGGAACGATCTGGGATGGACTGACCAGGGGTGGGTGCTCTAGGGTATGAATCGGGAACGATCTGGGATAGACTGACCAGGGGTGGGTGCTCTAGGGTATGAATCGGGAACGATCTGGGATAGACTGACCAGGGGTGGGTGCTCTAGGGTATGAATCGGGAACGATCTGGGATAGACTGACCAGGGGTGGGTGCTCTAGGGTATGAATCGGGAACGATCTGGGATAGACTGACCAGGGGTGGGTGCTCTAGGGTATGAATCGGGAACGATCTGGGATAGACTGACCAGGGGTGGGTGCTCTAGGGTATGAATCGGGAACGATCTGGGATGGACTGACCAGGGGTGGGTGCTCTAGGGTATGAATCGGGAACGATCTGGGATAGACTGACCAGGGGTGGGTGCTCTAGGGTATGAATCGGGAACGATCTGGGATAGACTGACCATGGGTGGGTGCTCTAGGGTATGAATCGGGAACGATCTGGGATGGACTGACCAGGGGTGGGTGCTCTAGGGTATGAATCGGGAACGATCTGGGATAGACTGACCAGGGGTGGGTGCTCTAGGGTATGAATCGGGAACGATCTGGGATGGACTGACCAGGGGTGGGTGCTCTAGGGTATGAATCGGGAACGATCTGGGATAGACTGACCAGGGGTGGGTGCTCTAGGGTATGAATCGGGAACGATCTGGGATGGACTGACCAGGGGTGGATGCTCTAGGGTATGAATCGGGAACGATCTGGGATGGACTGACCAGGGGTGGATGCTCTAGGGTATGAATCGGGAACGATCTGGGATGGACTGACCAGGGGTGGGTGCTCTAGGGTATGAATCGGGAACGATCTGGGATGGACTGACCAGGGGTGGATGCTCTAGGGTATGAATCGGGAACGATCTGGGATGGACTGACCAGGGGTGGATGCTCTAGGGTATGAATCGGGAACGATTTGGGATGGACTGACCAGGGGTGGGTGCTCTAGGGTATGAATCGGGAACGATTTGGGATGGACTGACCAGGGGTGGGTGCTCTAGGGTATGAATCGGGAACGATTTGGGATGGACTGACCAGGGGTGGGTGCTCTAGGGTATGAATCGGGAACGATTTGGGATGGACTGACCAGGGGTGGGTGCTCTAGGGTATGAATCGGGAACGATTTGGGATGGACTGACCAGGGGTGGGTGCTCTAGGGTATGAATCGGGAACGATCTGGGATGGACTGACCAGGGGTGGGTGCTCTAGGGTATAAATCGGGAACGATCTGGGATGGACTGACCAGGGGTGGGTGCTCTAGGGTATGAATCGGGAACGATCTGGGATAGACTGACCAGGGGTGGTTGCTCTAGGGTATGAATCGGGAACGATCTGGGATGGACTGACCAGGGGTGGGTGCTCTAGGGTATGAATCGGGAACGATCTGGGATGGACTGACCAGGGATGGGTGCTCTAGGGTATGAATCGGGAACGATCTGGGATAGACTGACCAGGGGTGGGTGCTCTAGGGTATGAATCGGGAACGATCTGGGATGGACTGACCAGGGGTGGGTGCTCTAGGGTATGAATCGGGAACGATCTGGGATGGACTGACCAGGGGTGGGTGCTCTAGGGTATGAATCGGGAACGATAGGGGCGGGTCTTCTTCTGAACTCCTCATGAGCTTCCCTTCGAATCGCTGATTCCAATCTGAAAGGGGGGAATATTACACCCATTCACGTTTCGACTGTTCGGTAAGATGGCAGGAGGAATAATTGGAACGTACTCTCTCTGTAACTCTTGGTCTTCCTTTGAAGTGGATGGTTGGTCTACGAGAGGGGAATTAGCTCCCTTCCCATTTGATGTGCAGGGAAGATTCATTCGGAGTTGAGAAGGAATCTCTGTAATCATCCCATGAAGGAGAAGGGAGAGAGAGAGACTGACGATCAGCGATTGAATGGGGAGGAAGAGATGTCCTCCTTGTCTCAGTGATCGATTTCTTCTTAGGACGACCAGAATGGAGAGATTGAGAGTCGAAGGGAGTGGAGGAGGAGGAAAGATCTACACAAGAGTCTATCACTTCATCTCTCTCTACCTCTCACCATGCATCATCGTGGAATGGAGGAGGGAGGAAGGATGGAATTGAGAAGGATGGAGAAGAGGATGGAGTGGAGGAAGAGTCCTCACTGACGAAGACGATGAACCTGCTAATCACTCACCTAATCAGTTATATTCTACTTCTATTGTTCCCAAACAATTGAAATGAAGACCAAACGAGTGAATCTCACCTTGTTGTGAGCAGGTCCGTTGCTGGAGATCCAAGAGTAGTTGATTGTAGCTGATGGGAGGGAGGGAAAACTGGAGAGAATGGGATGGAAGAGGAGGTGAAACGTGCCAATCGAAGGAGTGATAAGAGAGTGGAGACGACTGTTTAGGCCCTCTCACAGATCACTCCCACCCCCTTCTTCTACTTATATGTATAACCCTTTTCAATCCACACTTATTCTTCATGATGGTCATTCGTTCCGTATCATAGTGTCGTGTACATTAGTACTTAACTGTTCAACCATGTTTCTTTCTCTTTTTACCTGTGAGGGTAGACTCGAAGAAAGGGCGGTGCTGGAGGAAGCAAGACTGTTGACACTCCTCTGAGGGGTGAGGATGGAGAAGAGATCGGACGAGGTCGACCCATCCACCAATTGAGACTGAATACAATCAATTACTGTTTAGATATCACTTATCCCTCCCCATCGACATTCAAGAGAGAGAGAGAGGAGAGATCAAAGACCATTGATGGCACTCTTCTTTCTCCATTTAATTTATCCCTTCGAATAAAGAGTTTAATTAGTCGCACCACTCACTCTACCAATTCTATGGATTAAAACAACATTTTAATTTTCCAGCTATCGTACCGAACAAATATTGCGGAACGAATTCGGTACGGTTCAGTATCATACCGAATCTGTGTTTAGCGAGTGGAAAAACATTCAAAATTCAACTTCATGAGTCGTTATTATACTCATTGCGTACCTTATCGCTTCCATATTGCGATTTGATTTTTTGAAAAAAATAAAAATCAATAATTTTGCCAGAATTTGGCAAAAACGATAAAATTACGGTAGCCGGTGTGTGCAAATTACAATTTGCAAAAGAGGATTTGTCAGCATTCAGACTTTCCCATCATTTTTCCACAATTTTCGGTTGTTTGTCATGTTATATTGTTCGAATTGTCGATTTTTCTGCTTCAGCGAGCTGGAGACCCAGCGAGAGGCAGTTGGGATGCTGCTGCTCCGCCTGGAGCAGCAGCAGGGACGATTTTGGACGATAAGTTTTCTTTTCACTTCTTTTCTTTTAAATTCTTTTCTTCTCTTGGCATTTTTTCAGGTAATTTGCTTCGAGCTGGCGTGGGGGTAGCCCCAAGTGGCCCCCACGCGGAATACGCACGTGGCAGATAGTGGATAAATTAGGTTCGCATGTTTTTCCTCTTTTTGTTGCAAAATGTATTGTTTAGTCGCTCGACAGTTCATTTATAATGATTAAAAACGAGTGAATGCGAATCTGGAAGGCGAATCCATGCCGAATTTTTAATTTGACTCCCGCATCTCGCTGTTTTTCAAATTGCAAAACGATGAAACGCGTGCGTTCGTAATATCACTGTTACTGCTTCGTCACTCACTTTACTTTTGGTTCAACTTTTCGATTGCAGTCGCGTCGGCCCCCCTGGCTCGCATGAGCGTACTCGCCGATGCTCTTAAGACCATCAACAATGCCGAGAAGCGCGTCCGCCCTTGCTCCAAGGTTCGCTTTCTTTACTTCTTCTCGTGTGTTCTTCACAGGGCACGAATATTAAATCTCTATTTGGACAATTTATGCTCTATTTTATTTTGCTTTCCTTGTGAACTCGTGTGAGAACTGGTTTATTATAATTAAATCGTGCAAATCTGTCTCTTGGAGGCGAAGCTATGGCGGATTTTTAGGACTCACGCATTTCGCTTTTTCTTTAAATTCATTCCAAATATATCCGATCAAACACGCATGTTCCACCTATTTTTGTCTAGAGATGGTGTAGGAAATTTCTGGAACTTCCAAGTGGTTCACTAATTACATCTACAGGTCATCGTCCGTTTCCTGACCGTCATGATGAAGCACGGATACATCGGAGAGTTCTAGATCGTCGACGACCACCGCGCTGGCAAGATTGTTGTCAACCTTACCGGACGCCTCAACAAGGTTTTTTGTGGTAGTTTCTTTGTAATTTTTTTGCGATAAATTGTTTTAGTCACAAATAATCTTCTCGTTTATCTCTCAACAAAACAGGGGTGAAACAATTAGAAAACAGGGGGAAATGGGAGAAGGAGAAGGGGTCTAATCGTAGATTGGTCCTCCCTTAGTTTTAACCACCTTTTCCATTTGGTCCTGCATCCTAAGGATCAGTTTCCGGCAGAGTTCTTTGGTCAGCCTTGTCTCCCACCACTCCTTGATTCCCTCACGGAGACTCTCGAGTGTGTCGGCCTTATTCTGGGACTGGAGCCATTGCTTCATGATGGCCCAGGCCATCTCCACCGGATTCAAATCCGGCGATTCTGCGGGCCAGTCGAGGGTCTGTCATGAAGGTGTGTCATTTTTTAAAAAAAGTTTAATACCTTGATTCCTTCATTCTCGAAGTAGGCTCGGGTCGATTGGGAGGTGTGGCACCTCGCGTTATCTTGGACCAGGATGACCTTCCCGCCATACTTCTCTCTGAAATGATTTAATAATAAGATAGGAGCATTGCAGAACTGACTTGGACCACTGTAGATAGACGGAATGCAGCATCTTCTGGTAGACTCCTCCATCTACCGTGACCCCTCGACGGAGTATCACGAGTGGCGTAGCTCCCTGCCAACTGATTCCGCCCCACACCATAAGCTAAATATATGGAAGTGTTAAGGAGTGTCTGCGGTATTTTGAGAACTCACACTGGGAGGATGTTTGAATCGGGGCTTGACCCGACGGGAATTGTCCCCTTTGAGGATGTAGACGAATCGCCTTCTCACTCCCGACTGCACCATGGACTCGTCGGTGAAACAATGATTAATAAACATTGTTCCGAGTGCGCGGTGGTGAGTGCAGAAGGAGAGACGAGGAGGACGATTCGCCAAGCGCACCGAGTGACCGTAGCGTATCGTTCCCTTATCGATTGCCTGCTCCTTCCTGATCCTCTTCACCACGGACTGGGACAGCTGCAAATCATATGGGTACGGTAGCGAGTATTACGATCATTCCATACTACGGTAGATAAGGATGATGTGAGAGGGTGATCACTAACAGTCTCGTTGAAGTTTATCTGAATCTCCTCCACGAGTTCTGATACTGGCTTCTGGCTGTCTTCCATATAGGCATGGAAGATGTAGTTGAAGATCGGCCTGATCATCCCCTTATTGACAATAGAGGATGGGGTGTAGGGCCTTCTCGTGTCGTACGTCTTATGAACGATGCGGAAGATCGTCGATTTGGATACCTGATCTTCTGATTATGAACATTCGTGTTAAATAAAGTGACCTTTGTCTTTCCGATCTCGTGACACTTCTCTACGATTCTCCCGTAGGACATTCCTGAATCTTTCCAACAAATCACTTTGTCCTTCCAGGTTCGCTTCGACATCTGAAACAACGAAATGTGATAAAGTGAACACAGAATGACAATTTAAAACAGAATAAATGAAGATTGAATAAAATCGGGGTGAATAAAGATCGTGTGCAATCATTTCATCAGAATTTCATGGGTAGTGCAGTCTCGAGAGTAATGTAATTCAGAGAAAGGAGATCATTATGCTTCCTCGGACTGCTCTCTGCATTGTTTATCTCTTCATGTTAAACTCTTGTGCCACCATTTCGTATCTGTTCGTTCGCTTTATCAGGGGGTGTCGTACTGTCCAGTGAAGATAGATGATCACTACGATATTATCGATCGCACCCTGATCAAGGGCCCGGCTCTGGCAAGGGAGGACATTCAAGTGAAGATTGGGAAGAATCTAGTCGACGCCGTGTACATCAATGGAGGGAGGAAGGAGGAGATGAATGATCTTCTGAAGACGGCTCTAGAGGGAGGGCTGAAGCCTCCTCGGAAGAGAAAGCCCTTGGTCAGAGTTGTATCACTTGGTCCTGTAATCTGTAATCACCTCATATGTATGCAGTTCGATGTTGTTCATCCGCTTGACGAGGGAGAAGAGGACGATCGGTCATCTCGCCCTACTCGTGCAGCTGCGAGAGTGCCCCGTCTCGATTTCTCCCCTGTTCATCCTTTGAAGAAAGTGAAGACTGAGAGACTGAGAGGACACTCTCTTCCCCCGGTGGAAGCAGACATTCCTGTTGTACCCCCCACCGTATTCCCATCTCTGGGGAAGAAGAAAGGTGACGCAGCCACGGGATCTCTGAAAGCTTCCAAAAAACAATCGCAGTTCATCCCTTCTTCCTCAGGCGGTATGCATTTCACTTGTCATTCTCATTCATTCTAGAAGCTCTTTGAAGGGCAGCCGTCAATGGGCATGATCTACGACTTGCTGGTGGGACTGAAGAGAGACTTCGAGAAGTTGTCCGATAGGCAGGAGAGATTGGAAGAGACTTGTCGTGAGATCTATAACGATACTGTTGGAGTACGACACGAGGTTAATTAGTTTTTGTCCACTATTTCTACTACCTAAGATTTTTACTACTTCATCTCTCAGAGTCGTCGCCTAACAGAGTGGACAAAGGAGGGATTGGAGAAAGTGGAGCAGCTAGTGAGTACGGTAGCTGATCTGAAGGAGCGCCTTCCCCCTCCCGAGAGAGGTCAGTCAGCCCTACATCTACAGCAATTCCTAATCGATGACCAACTGTTACCTCTGCAGCTCCTCTCTACGGAATCTACGAGGGAGTCACTGAAGAGATGGTCGATGCCATCGACGACGAGAAGGAGAGCATCGAGACGTTCGGGGGGAAGCTCGATGTCCTTCTCTTCCATTCGACTACTACTCTCCACCAGCATCGCGATCAGGATATGCTGGAGTGGCTGATCAAGGTACTTACACTTAATCGATTAAGTCTATTGATGCATTCACTTACCTCAGGTGGTCCTCTTTCGTCGTCGCATTCGAGTGGCGACACAGAAGGAGAGGTGGAGAGGGTTGATTCTCGGTAGGATCAGCCACAATGCCAGAAAAGAGATTGCGAAGCAACAAGAGATGCGTCTACTGTCCCAGTCAGGGGGATCATCGACCTACTCCCCTCCTGTTCGACTCTCCTCATCCAGACCTTCCCGCACGGACACTCCTTTCCCTACCACTCCCAGTACCTCGTCCTCTCTCACTAGGTTTACCCAGTTCCAGTCCACTCCTCATGCTCCCTCTGCCCTATCTAGACAGAACTCGGTCCGTCGTACTTCACATGCTATTCGTCCCTCTCCTTCCCCCTCTGTTCTCCGTGTCACCTCTTCCGTTAGAAGACCATATTCATCTTCATCAATGTTCTCATCCTCAGAATATCATAATCATGAGTTCCATAACCCTACTAGTTACATGAATGCTTCCTCCAGTAACTATCTCATCGATAATCGACCCAATCTCGATGAATACCCCGATGAGTACCCTGACTATGACTATGATGAATAGATATTTCTAATCCCCCGTATTTTTCTAATTGTTTCACCCCTGTTTTGTTGAGAGATAAACGAGAAGATTATTTGTGACTAAAACAATTTATCGCAAAAAAATTACAAAGAAACTACCACAAAAAACCTTGTTGAGGCGTCCGGTAAGGTTGACAACAATCTTGCCAGCGCGGTGGTCGTCGACGATCTAGAACTCTCCGATGTATCCGTGCTTCATCATGACGGTCAGGAAACGGACGATGACCTGTAGATGTAATTAGTGAACCACTTGGAAGTTCCAGAAATTTCCTACACCATCTCTAGACAAAAATAGGTGGAACATGCGTGTTTGATCGGATATATTTGGAATGAATTTATAGAAAAAGCGAAATGCGTGAGTCCTAAAAATCCGCCATAGCTTCGCCTCCAAGAGACAGATTTGCACGATTTAATTATAATAAACCAGTTCTCACACGAGTTCACAAGGAAAGCAAAATAAAGTAGAGCATAAATTGTCCAAATAGAGATTTAATATTCGTGCCCTGTGAAGAACACACGAGAAGAAGTAAAGAAAGCGAACCTTGGAGCAAGGGCGGACGCGCTTCTCGGCATTGTTGATGGTCTTAAGAGCATCGGCGAGTACGCTCATGCGAGCCAGGGGGGCCGACGCGACTGCAATCGAAAAGTTGAACCAAAAGTAAAGTGAGTGACGAAGCAGTAACAGTGATATTACGAACGCACGCGTTTCATCGTTTTGCAATTTGAAAAACAGCGAGATGCGGGAGTCAAATTAAAAATTCGGCATGGATTCGCCTTCCAGATTCGCATTCACTCGTTTTTAATCATTATAAATGAACTGTCGAGCGACTAAACAATACATTTTGCAACAAAAAGAGGAAAAACATGCGAACCTAATTTATCCACTATCTGCCACGTGCGTATTCCGCGTGGGGGCCACTTGGGGCTACCCCCACGCCAGCTCGAAGCAAATTACCTGAAAAAATGCCAAGAGAAGAAAAGAATTTAAAAGAAAAGAAGTGAAAAGAAAACTTATCGTCCAAAATCGTCCCTGCTGCTGCTCCAGGCGGAGCAGCAGCATCCCAACTGCCTCTCGCTGGGTCTCCAGCTCGCTGAAGCAGAAAAATCGACAATTCGAACAATATATCATGACAAACAACCGAAAATTGTGGAAAAATGATGGGAAAGTCTGAATGCTGACAAATCCTCTTTGGCAAATTGTAATTTGCACAACCGGCTACCGTAATTTTATCGTTTTTGCCAAATTCTGGCAAAATTATTGATTTTTATTTTTTTCAAAAAATCAAATCGCAATATGGAAGCGATAAGGTACGCAATGAGTATAATAACGACTCATGAAGTTGAATTTTGAATGTTTTTCCATTCGCTAAACACAGATTCGGTATGATACTGAACCGTACCGAATTCGTTCCGCAATATTTGTTCGGTACGATAGAAGTGCTCAGTAATTGGGAAGGACTCTGCACTTCGGGAGATGACCAGATTGAATTATGGTAGTGAACATTTGAAATTAACTGAACCAGGAAATGTCGTTAAGTTAAATTTCTCGAGCCTAAACTGAGAAATGGAAGTATCAAACCAGGTCGGAAGTGACAGTGTTGATGCTCCATCCACTCCCATTGAGACCTCCTTCATTGTGCATGGAGAAATTACTGAAGAAGAGCAAGAGAAAGAGAGAAAAGAACGGAAAGACACGAGAACATCGAAAGGAAGCGATTGAGAAGAGAAATCGAAGAGAAAGGAAAATGAATGGAAAAGAAGGAAAGGTATGATAAAATAAAGAATGGATAACAGAATCATTATGAATGTCGATTGAGGAATTCGATTGATTTGAGTGTGAATGGTTGGAGTAGTTAGAGGGAGAGTGAGAGGGACGATCGAAACTCCTCTCCTTCTCTACTTCTCTCAACGGGAGGTCTGCAGGGGGGAGGGGGGGGGGGGACCCGAGGGTGGGGGAAGGGAAGAGAACTTCTAGTTTGTGGGCAGGAACAGACTCATTCTCTCGATACGACGTATTGGCCTTGTGGTAGGGACTGTCACGTGGAGAGATGAGAAAAGGGAGAATAGGGGGAGAGAGAGGGGGAAGGAGAGAGAAGAGATAGAGAGAGAAGAAGGGAGTTGGCAAGGGAAAATAACCATTAGACATTGCATCTTCTTATATTATGCATATCATTTATGTTCAATGGACTAAAACATGGAAAAGAAATGGGGAAAATGAGTAAGAAGAGCACCATTTGACGCATGTTTTGACGCCTTCGAGTGAAGGAGAGAGAGGGAAGGGAAAGGGAGAGAGAGAGAGAGAGAGGGAGAGAAGGATAGAGAGAAGGAGAGGGGGAGACATCGAGAGACAAGAGCCTGCTGATTGAACTGGCAAGGAGAGGGGGGGGGGGGTGGGACTAGACTGTAGTGTATGTCTGTCTCTATGGAACCCTCCTTCCCTCTCATCCTCATCTCTTATTCGTGAGTCTGAAGACTGAGTGATAGAGTGAGGAGAGTACTGAAGGAGTGGATCAGCGAATGATCATTGATGATCAACTGGAGTAGAGTGAGAAAGGAAGACCATCACTCAAATGGAACACACACTATTTTCTTCATCGTCAATCCCGTTCAAATCTTTGGAGGATCTCGTTATAGCATGCCATTGTCCATCCCTTCCTCTTCCTTTAGATCACTCTTCCTTCCCATGGCGGGAGTCATCCCACTCCTTCTCCTCCTCCCTATAGCAGGTAATCGATGTTCTTTCTCCTTATACAGTACTCTTCCAGATGGGATTCGAATACGCAGACAGGCGTTCCCTCCCAATCCATCGGTCTACGAACCACGAGTAGAAGATTACAATTTGCCCCCGTTCTACCAGGTACGGTAGTGGTCACATTGATTGATAACTGAGTATGAATTGAGCCTCATCCTGGTAGAGATGCATCCTCTCTCACTCCGATCTTCCCCTTCACTTCCGAATTCAATAATGGATTGGATATAAATCCAGGCACTCGAGTTACAGTCGACGGAAATCTGAATGCCCCCATACTGGGATGGGGAATATGGGATTTCAAAGGTACGGTAGATAGGATGGAGTAATCTAGGAATGACTTCATTGCAGGAGGAGTCAAGGTAGGAAGGCCGAACACGAGAGTGGGATTCGGGTCTCTCAATCGACCAACGAACAATCTCGGAATAAGTCCAGAGACTATCGCTGCTCTTGGGAACGACAAGATCTTCAATGAAGCGAGAGGTGAGATTGAGATAGACTGTCGATGGGAGAAGAGAGAGAAGATCTCTCGTTCAGAGAAAGTCCCCTCCATTCCCGTCTCCGTCCTCCCTGGAAACTTCGTCCCCATTCGATGCAAACCTCCCTTCTGCAATCCATTCCTTCACAATCTCGCATTCGGAGTCGATGTCGAACCAGGTTCGATCGATATTCACTCACTACCGTACCCTCCTTCTTCCCTTCAGGAGACGATTACCTGTTCGATGCTGGATTCGATTTTCCCATTCCCCTCGGACCTGCCGGAGTGGGAGTTCGATTCCCGATCTCGGGTGAGATTCCATCTATCGATACTCCTACCGTACTCTTTCCCTTAAGGTGCCGTCAACGTGGGAACGGATCCTCTTCTTATCACTTACGGGCATGGAATGGGGCCTGTAGAACCACCGGGATTCAGGTTTGAGGTCGTACTGTAGAAGGGGGGAAAGAGGATGATTTGTGCAGGAAGAAGGATGGATCGGAGATGTTTGCGGGGCGAAAGAGAAGGCTGAAGGACCCTCGGGAGATGAATGATCTACCTTTTGCCAAACTGAAAGTGTGATCACCCTGTGATATTCTTGTGCAATACTGATAAACGGGTGATAATTAAGAGTGATCTGGTTGGGGGACGAGAAAAGGAGGGAAAGAGACTGGATAAGCACCGAGATCTACCCATATCCCATTCTCCCCATTCGATAGTCACCGTTCATGCGTCCACTCTTACTTTTGTCTTCTGTTTACGGTGTGTTCCCTCTCTGAACTCCATTTATCGATCGATTTCAGCATTGATTGAGGGGCAGAGATACGGAGACAATGAACCGATCGTTATTCCCACTAGGGGACTCGAGAGTTCCTTTCCCAATCTTGTCACCTCTGACAACTTTCCTCTCTTCCCTTTCACTGATCAATTCAACACGGGAATCGAATTGAATCCTGCTAATAAAGTAGTGAGTTCCTCCTTCCCACGGCCCTTGTGGATGTCCTCTGTATATTCTTCCTTGCAGTCAATGGCAGGGGACATCAATGTGCCCGTCCCTGGCTGGGGTCAATTTGACGTCGATGGCAATATCTACTTCGGGCACATCAACTTCGATTCCAAAGTGAGAACTGGCCAGAGAGGGAGATGAAAGATCACCTTCAGATCGGATATCAAATCGCCCCTACGAATCATCTGAATATCAAGCCAGAGACACTCGCTCTCATCGGACAGAATCCCGCCTTCCGAGAGGCCAGAAGTGAGTCCCCACTCCCTCCTTCGTCCCCTCCCCCCTCTTCGTCACCCCTTCCCCCCAAACCTCAATCTATCTTTGTAGGGAAGGTGCAGGAGGTAGTAGTGGGTCGTGTCCCCTATGGGTACGAACCAATCAAGTGCAAACCCCCCTTCTGCAATCCATTCGTCCATCACACAGCTGTCGCCGTGGAAGTGGAAGAGGGTGAGTGTCGTGGTTGATCTTTGATCTCTTTCTCCTTCAGGAGACGACACCTTCTTCATCGGTGGTATCGACTTCCCATTCCCTCTGGGTCCAGATGGATCGGGAGTGAGATTCCCTCTTTCGGGAGCAATCGAACAGGTAGATTGAGTAGTGATGATGGAAGGAAGAGAGGGAATGACAGGGAACTTCGCCTGTTGCATACGCCCATGGACACGCCTTCAATCCCGTCTCCCCCTTCGATATCCAGTCACTCAGGTGGGAAAGATCAAAGATCAAAGGAGAATGATGGATTCAGAGATGATACTCTTCCACCGAGAAAAGTGAGAAGGAAGGAATCGAGACTGGAGAAGCAGAAGAGAAGAAAAATGTGGGAGATCATGGACAAATTAGAGAAGAAACGGAGATCTTCTGAAGAGGAAAAGGAAGACTTGCAATGAATTCATCATCCTTTTATGTGTACATACTTTGGTAATAACAATGCTACGTGAACTCGTGAGAAGAATGGTTGGGAATGTAGAAAGAATGAATAGCCAAAGGTGCCTATGGGGGAGTCTGTCTAGAACTCGGGTGCATTCACATATCTGAATCCCTTGAGTCGATCGTCCTCTTCTACTAATCCTTCCTGCAATTCATCCATCACAACTACCAAATCCTTCTTCGACTCACCAGAGCCAGCAGTTTGAGTAGTGCAGCGTGTGCATAGATGTACTGTTGGGGAGTCTGGACTGATCCATCCCGATGTCTCCTCAATTCCTTCGCTATTTCCACCATAAAACCACTGCAGTCTTCACGAAATCCCAGTCGACGAATGTGACGGAGACCCATGAGAGTCACTGAATTCACTCAGAGATCAAAGATCAATCAACGACTTACTTATCAAAGTGCCGGTTCTTCCGATCCCAGCCAGACAGTGGACAAGAAGAGGGGCATCCTTCCCCATTCCTCCATTCTCTTCCAACCATCGTATGATGGTAATCAATGGAGTCACTTCCCGAGGGACACCGTAGTCAGGCCATCTACAGTAGAAGATATGACGAACACTGTGCACTCTCAAAATATCGATTAGTTGCCCCTAATCATTCGAACTTACTCAGACTCGTCATTCTTTTTGAGAGTGAAAGTTCTCAATTGGATGTCAGTGATGTTCTCATCGATCAAATCTTCCAATTCGAGGGTTACGGTGAAATCACCGAATGAAAGATCATTCTTCACTGGCCAGTATTCTGAACATCGAGTCCGTTCGGGACCTGCAGGGGATGGGATAACCATGGAAATGAAGGAGGGAAGACCTTCAGTGAAATTGCACAATTGAACAATGGTGGACACTTTCTCCTGGTAGATCATTTCCCAGAAATCCTCCGTCGTATTGTGAAGAGGTCCCTGATTGACAATTGGAGAGAAAGAAGAGGAAGTCTCTACCTGTGCTGCAATGACATGGAATTGATCGTCCCCCTCTAGATGGACTGAGTTAGCATGGTAGAAGTCATCCTGAGCAGGACGACTAGAGAGAACGATCCGATTCCAATCGAAGCAACCAACATTGTAGTATCTGAGTGGTCGTTTGAGTCTACGAGTGACTCTCTTCCCTCACCGACACTTATCTTGATTCTCATCGAATGCTTTCGATTCATTAGCTACCGTATACCAATCTATGTGGTCATTGAATTGATTCGCAATCGCTCGCCAGCCCTTCTCCTCAAATTTGACATTGAGTAGAGAATATATTTAAAATACAACTGACCGATTTTAGAACCCAATCAGCCCAGTTTGAAGCCGCAGTTGACTTCTCCTTGCTCATGGTATATACACGGACACGATGACAGAGAATGGATTAATTGACTTAGAGAATGATGGAAGTTGCTAAAACACGGAATGATCACGAAGAGAAACGCCTGGAATAGATGCTGAAATATGGGGAAATAGTCATGTTGTGTAACCATAGAGCTAGAGATCTGACTCACTCTTCGGGTATGACATCTGACCCAACACAACGCCCGTCTGGAAAAACAGACGCATATGCGCAATACTGTAAGAAAAGTATGACACTTCCCGATTTTCAAATTGTCGGCATCACGCTTTTTAAAATGTATTTTCGAATATTTGTATGTTAACCCGCTCCATTATTTGCCATTCATTAATTAGTTTTGTCCAACCAGGTCGTCAGTTCTTCCCCTGCCCTAATAATGAGCGACGATTGCATGGATGATGATGAGGATTACGGATTCGTGAGTTTATTATTCCTGGCGTAGCGTACTCTACTCGATATCAAATATATTTTTCTCTATTTTGTGCAGGAGTATTCGGATGATTCTGGAAGTGAGCCCGATGTTGATCTCGAGAACCAGTACTACTCTGCGAAGGCACTCAAGGGAGAGAAGAACATAAAGGGAGCATTGGCTGCATTTGAGAAGGTTGGCTACATTTTTAATCAATTATTATATTCTTTCTTTGCAATATTCTTCTGTTAAAAGTGAATATAGTCAGTTGTCTACGATATATTCTCTCTGGGATAGTGTTACTTGGCTAACCGCGCGTAACGACTTCGTTTATGTTGTTTTTAGCGGATTGGGTTAAATACACTGTTCTCATGAATTGTGCTAATATGTAAATACACTCTTCTTTGTACTGTTCTCACAAAGATCTTACTTTTCAGGTGCTCGAACTGGAAACAGAGAAGGGAGAATGGGGATTCAAAGCACTGAAGCAGAGTGTGAAGATCACTTTCAATGAGGTATCTTACATTATACTTACCGGGTTAATATGGGGAGAGCTGCTCAGAAACCTCACCATGGAATCATGGAATAAGTCCCCAGAAACCTCACACCCTACAAAAATCATTTTCAAATTTTCAAACGCCTCCCTTTCGGCACACCTAATTTTAGCAGGGTTTCATGACCTTTCGAATGGAATATAGCTCATATTTCAATCTCGTGACGAGGGTGTACCCATCCCTTGTTTGAGTGTTCAGTCAATGCATATTGGTTCTGCAGGGCGACTTCAAGGCGATGCTCGTGCACTACAAGAGACTCCTCACCTACATCAAGAGCGCAGTAAATGAAAGAGAAGGGCACTCCGCCATTTCTCCCCTTGTGATATCTCGGGGGGGGGGGGGGGGGTGACAACTGCACAACCGACATTTGCACAACAATTCACCATTAATTTGCGATTGGACGTAGAGACTTGGGAGTTGCTTCATTGTAACCACTATGCGCTGCCCTACATTTGTATATACAAATCTTGTTGCTAGGCGAACTTGAGTTTCACTCCATATCTATGTATAGGGGTTCATGGTCCAAAATTGAGAATTTGAGTGAAACAGCATGTTTAGATAAACCCCAAATACAGTGACTAATCTTTATTCACGAGCCTCATTAACTACTCTAACCCAGTAACACGGGTATCGATTTGTCACTGTATTTGGGGTTTTTCTAAACATGATTTTTCACTCAAATTCTCAATTTTGAACCATGAACCCCATACATAGATATGGAGTGAAACTCAAGTTCGCCTGGTAACAAGATTTGTATATAGAAATGTAGGGCAGCACACAGTGGTTACAATGAAGCAACTCCCAAGTCTCTACGTCCAATCGCAAATTAATAGTGAATTGTTGTGCAAATGTCGGTTGTGCAGTTGTCACCCCCCCCCCCCCCCGATATCTCTACTACTTGGTGTGCAGGTGACTAAGAATACATCGGAGAAGTCGATCAACTCCATTCTGGATTACATCTCTACGAGCAAGCAGATGGATCTCCTCCAGCAGTTCTACGAGACCACTCTTGATGCACTCAAGGTATCTTCCAATCGAATAGTTGCTTACCGAATACAGCAAACGAGGAAAAACTTTTTTGCCGCTATGATTTTGCACTGAGTAATTTTGCATTCTAAAAAAACCTGAAATAGGTAAACTGTATAGCCTGATGTTAACGGAGAAGGAAGAGAGTCAAAGATTGCATAATACTCTTTCCTTTGAGGACGCGAAGAATGAACGATTGTGGTTCAAGACGAACACCAAACTGGGGAAGTTGTATTTCGACACGAAGGAATTCAGGAAACTAGAGGGGATAATCGCCCAGTTGAGAGCTAGTTGCAAGGTGAGGAAGAGGGAGACAGATAAGAGGGAGAGGGGAGAGTTCAGACCGAAGATGGAGACGAGGATCAGAAGAAGGGAACTCAGCTACTCGAGATCTACGCCCTCGAGATTCAGATGCACACTGAGATGAAGAACAACAAGGTAGGCTATCGTCGTCGAGTCTTGTGATAGGGAGGGGATTGCAGGAGCTGAAGAAGTTGTACGAGCAGTCTCTGTGTGTCAAGAGTGCCATTCCCCATCCACTCATCATGGGAGTCATCAGAGGTACGAGAGAAGAGAGAAGGAGAGTAGGGAATCCTTCCCATTCCAGAATGTGGAGGGAAGATGCATCTTCGAGAGGGGCAATTCGAGAAGGCCCATACTGACTTCTTCGAGGCATTCAAGGTCACTTCTTTGACGCATTCCTTTTAAAAACTTTCCATTCCCTTAATCCCCCCCCCCCGCGAAATTATCTCGAGAACAAAATCTTAACGTGGTTGTTGCGATCTCTGACTGATAGCAAGAGGGAACCGTTTTCCCTCTCCCCCTATCTTTTGGGCGAAAAACGTGGGTAAATGAACGTGTTAGCGATTAAGTGTTGACGAAAAAGAACGAGATGTCGACGAAAAAGCTTGACCAAAAGTTGGAATATATCTTTCCATGACTAATCTCATTGTGGAAGGGTGTTTAATCTGATAACTTGGATGATTAGTAATGGTTGCTCATTCAGAACTACGACGAGTCTGGTTCCCTTCGTCGTTCAGTGTGTCTCAACTACCTCGTGCTGGCATGCATGCTCATGAAGAGTGACATCAACCCATTCGACTCGCAGGAAGCTAAGCCATTCAAGGTATCCCCTCCCCTGATCACTCTCCTTCCATCTCATACTATTGACAGTAGGATGCCAATCAGGGCTGTGTTTTGAAGGATTCCATCTATCAATAAGGGAGTAGATCGTATGTAGTGGAGCAGGAACGTGTTTTGAGTGGACGAATACGGTAGATAAGGAGAATAGAGCTTTTATCAAAGCAAAGGAAGTAAGGAATAGGTAATGCTGACGAGGTAACACGTGGGACTGATCCGTATTGATTATGAGTGAGGATGCTAATCGATTAGATCGATCGGTTATTATTATATGGAGTAATAATGGTAGAAGGAGGAGGGGAGATATCACTTGTCGTTCACACTGGCACTCGAGTCAGTGCTGTACTTCCGATTGTCACGGAAGACTAGCTCGCTCGGATTGGTGCGGTAGACTGAAAGGAGGAGATGAGAGAGGGAGGAGGGAGAGGGGGGACTGACACTGCTCGATTTCCTTGATCCTCTCCTCCTTCACTCGCTCCTCCTCCTGATTCTTACGGTAGTTCTCGTAGACTCGATTGATCTCGACGGCGATGGCACCGATGGCCAGAGAGCCAGTGATGAGTTCAGCCATTGAGAGAGAGAGAGGACTGGAAAGAAGAGAAGGAAGGGAGAGATAGGGATGGATATGAATAGATGAGAATGGGTTCGAATTGACAGGAGCTGTTTATATAGGGGAGTAGGACTGAGAGAAGAGAGAAAAGAGGAGGGAAGCACGGAAGGGGGCGGGACTGGAGGAAGGAGTGGAGAATGCACGGGGACAGCACGGGAACCCCCCCCCCCCCCCTCTCCCTTCTGTCTGATGGAGGGAATGATAAGAGTGATCAGTGGTGGGGAGGGAAGCACTGGGAAGGGAGAGAAGTACTGGTTCAGTTAGTGGTCGTTGCACAGTAGTGCATGAATGGAGAGAGGGACGAGTTGCGTCAGAATGCGTCAAGATGTAGAGAGAGATAGGATGGAGGGGGGCTTTTCGTCAGGGCAGATGCGCATTTCATCAAACGCTAGTCTTTCTCATGCTGATTTAATGCTCTAGGTGATGTGAGGCGAGAGGAATTTTCGTCATTCTCTATGCAGAAGAAGAGGAGCTCCCGGTGATTCATTGATTTAGCTGACCATTCATGGTCTCATCTATCACCTAGATTCTGTTTACCAGAAGCTGCTTGAATAGATTGTGAGCAGGAGACTGGAATGGTGTGCATTTCATGTGCTCCTTCTCCCTTCTCCGTCCTCTCTCTTCCCCTCTCTCTCTCTCTGTTGCTCTCTTTTGTTTTCCTCTTCTCGTTATCTTCGGGGGAGCACGCGAGTACTGAATGCCTCTTATTTTCCTGTCCTCTCCCTTCCCTGTTTTCATCTCATTCGACAGTCTTGTTGATTGATACTCGAGAGGTCAGGACGATGTCCTCGATTGTCCGTGACTGAGGAAGGAGGTCTCTGATGAGTAGCCTCTGCTTCTTCCCTTTCTTCAGTGATCAACAACTTGTTTGCTTCCCCCTCCCCCCGTCTTCTGCTCGGCAAAAGAAAGAGAGGAGAGGGAACTCCTCACTCGCATCTCATTGGTCGGCCATCTCCATCTCCAACCATCGATCCCCCATTGAACTGACAAGTAATTGATGGTCGAATCGAGCATGGGGTGAGAGGGAGAGAGAAAGGGAATGGATGGATCGAGAGAAGAGGGGAATTCAACGACATGATCATTGATGGTATGTGGTGTGATTGAGAGCCACGAGGTAAGGGCATCTCTCCCAATGAGACTCCGATTGGAAGGGAGAGATGGACGAGTGAACAGGGGAGATGGAGAGTGGGGAACAAGTTGATAAGGACCACGTGGGGAAGGGCGATAGGCTGATTCACAATGGGAGAGAGGGGGAGGGGGGTGAACAGAGATCGGGAGTATATTGTGAGAGGTGCACAGTTGATGGAAGGTCACGTTGGCAGTAGAGGAGAGGTGCAGGGAGAGAAGAGATGGACTACATCGTGTAGGGCTTGATGAATGGAGAAGAGGGGAGTGATGTGTGATGTAGAGAGAGGCAGAAGCAGAAGTGGTGACCCATTGACGTCTTGTTCCCCCCCCCCCTCTCTGAGGTGATGGCACCATTCCTCCTATCGCAACACTGATAAGGCTTATCCGAGGGGTTTCGGAGAAGATGCCACTCAAAGGGAGAGATAAGGAGAATGACCTGGAGAAGAGAATGGGGAAAGACGAGTATGCGATGAAGATGCACACTTAGCAAACTTTTACAGTCCATGCTCCTCTCAAATTGGCGGAATTTAGAGTGATATTCGAGTGGAATTCAAGTTTTATCCATTTTTTGCATATCATCGAATCGACATGAGCGAGGTTGATGGTTGTTCTTTGTGATACGGATGTTGTGAAGAAGAAACTGAAGTATAGCGGAGTATGGCAAGGGATTAATGAGTGGAAAGATGTTGATAAGAAGAAATAAGGGGAGAAGGAAAGAGTTGGATGACATGTGAATGGGCGAATGGGGAGAGGTAAAGGGAAGACGAGGGAAAAGGACTGACTGGCACTGATACTGAGGGTCATGGCGATTTGGGATTTATTCGTAGACGAGAGAATGAAGAAACTGTAGGAGTGAATGATTGATGTGATTATTTTAAGAACGAGCCGGAAGTAGTGGCGATGACTCAGATGGTCGTCGCCTACCAGAAGAACGACCTCAACGAGTACGTCCATTCACTTAACAACCATCATCTAATGGTGTATTGAAGGTTCGAGAACATTCTGGCAACGAATCGAGACGTGCTCATGGCTGATCCATTCATTAGAGAACACATCGAACAACTACTGTGCAATATCAGAACGGAGGTGAGGAAGGAGCAAGGAATGGGGGGATTGAGTACAGCTACGGTGAAGGGAATGGTATTCTTGTGCAGGTCCTTCTTCGTATCATGACTCCCTACACGAGAGTTCGTCTCTCTTTCCTGGCCAAGACACTCAAAGTGGAGGAGGAAGTAGTGAAGAGACTCCTAGTGGAATCCATCCTCGAGAAGGGTCAGCTGGAAGAGTGCCCAATCACTTGTTCATCTCTCCCCTTTGCAGGATTGGATGCGAGGATAGACGAGAGAGAAGGGCTGCTCATGGTGAAACAATGCACGGTAAGACTCTCCCTCCTTCAATACCGTAATCCCTCCTTCCGTTCAGGAGTCTATCCCCGGGACACTCTCATTCGAAGCCCTTAGTGCGTGTGCAGAATCCATCGACAGTCTCAGTTCGGCCATCGTGGGAAAATGCAAGGTGTGAGTGGATGGATGAACGAGTGTGCCCCCCCCCCCCCTCCTCCCCCCTTTTTCTCCCCCCTCTTCGTTCTCGTCAGTCACACATATGTGTAAATTATTCTTTGGCCTCCCATCTGTTAATTGCTCTTTACGTGTACATCTACATTTTAATACAGTTACATCGAAGAAATCTTCAATAAATTTGTTTGAAAATATGCATGTATGGATGAACATTGAATGAGTCGTTGAGTCGACTGTGGATATTTGAAGGCGTTGCAACTCAGAATTTTGAATGGGAGTCATAGTTGCCCAACACTGGCGGCGAGGTGTTTTCAGACCATGACCCCCTGTTCATGCTGGTGCGCTTCCCCCTCATATCGAGGGGGAAGCGCCCCAGCATGAATAGGAGGTCATGGTCAAAAATCGATTGGTAGGTCAAGACTAGGTACCGTACCCAATTTATAGTACAGTACCCCCAGATGTCGTATACCACTACCGTAACCCACGATTATCGCAAACTAACTTTATTTTTAAAAAGTACTGGTACCGTGCCCAATCGATTCTACAGTACCCAACTGACTACCGTAACCCAGATCTTTGTGTCAAACATTTTTCTAAAAATCCCAAATCGATCACATAATGATTCTACAGTAATTAGAGAAACGGAAGGATAATTTAAAATATTATTTTGCTCGATTTAGGATTTTTAGAAAAATGTTTGACCCAAGGAACTGGATCTGACTCAATGAACTGTGTTGCGGTAGTCAATTGGGTACTGTAGAATCGATTGGGCACGGTACTAGGACTTTTTAAAAATAAAGTTATTTTGCGATAATCGTGGGTTACGGTAGTGGTATACGGTATCTGGGGTACTGTACTATCGATTGGGTACGGTACCTAGTCTTGACCTACCCTTGATCTACCAATCGATTTTTGACCATGACCCCCTATTCATTCTGGGGCGCTTTCCCCTCGATATGAGGGGGGAAGCGCCCCAGCATGAATAGGGGTTCGTGGGGGTCGCCGCCGGCGTGGGTAACTATGATGGGAGTGCTTAGGAAGAGAGATGACGAAGGACCAGCAGGAGATTCGGAAGGAGTTGACTGCTCTCATCGAGAGACGACAGACTCTCCAGGTTCACACTTGTTCTACTGCGTATTCCTTCTTACTACTAGCGTTGTCGGGGAGTTTGGACCATTAAAGTTATCCAACACTCTTGAAAATATTTGTACTTATGCCTGTGCCTGATCACGCCCGATTTCTTGTTTTACACACTCTCACTCCTTTTACCGTGATCAGACACGCGCGGAAATTCAAATAATTTCACGGGTGGTAACTTTAATATGCTTTTCTCTTTAAATTATGAATTAACTAGCCTGGCTGGGCACCGCCTTCGGCGGGGGCCCCACTCAAGAATTAAAATCATAAGTCTGGCCCACGGAATAATATTTGACCCATGACTAATTATTTTTTGGTATACGGTAGTTGACCCATTGCTAATTATTGATTGGTAATTATAAATCTGACTCACTGAATAATAGTTGACCCATGGAATAATAAAAGTTGAATAAATACGGAATAATAGTTGACCCATATTATTGATTGGTATACTGTAGTTGTAACAATGCTAATTATTGATTGGTATACGGTAGTGGACCGATGCCTTTCTTCTGCCATCAGTCCTTCCCCTCCCGATTTTGCAATTCGGACAGACGCACACAGCGCTTTATATATAGGTATAGATAACTAGTGGGCAACTACGCCTCTTTTCAAGATAGAAGTTCCAGAAAATTATCCCATATTGATGCCGGGAAAATAACGGTTCCCATGCCGCGTCCGTCCCAATGCCATAATCGACGTTTTCTATCGATTATTTAACGAAATCATGAATCTGACCCAGCGTCTGACCCAGCACACTGGGTTACGGTAGGCTTTGATTACGATAGTAGCACGGTATCGATGATTTCCATCGATCCTCCGATGAAATCATGCGTCTGACCCAAGATCTGACCCAACGCCACTATGGCATACTGTGGACAGACTTACAGACCAACACCTATTTTTTGGTCGTAAAAATTTTTCTTCTGGAAATTTCTGGAATTTTTTTTGTCTGCTGACCTTGTATTCCGGATGGGGACATACTATAAAAATCTCGCTCGAAACGAACGCGCCAGTCAAAAACCCTTTCAGATTATTGTAAATGTTGCAACTAGCGGGGAACTACGTTCTTTCAGAAGTAGGCTACGACTTTCATGTTTTATGAGCTTAAAATAACCGACTCATGACTTGGATACAACTCTTAATATTTTAAAAATCTTAGTCATATGTATGGCCCAGCGAAAAATATCTGACCCAGCGCTAATTTTGACCTACCGTAATCCCAAATTATTTTCCCCACAATTCCCGAGCTTTTCGAAACGTGGCAAAACGTTTTCACGCCGACGGGAGTCGAACCCCCAACTTTGTGTTTGCTAGCCCATCGCGTTAGCCACTCGGCCATGATAAAAATACAAATGTATATTCAAAAAATTTCAAATATTAGTACGGTCATTATTCACCAAAGAAACAATTTAATTGCTGCGTTTTTGAAAAAGTCATGAAGTCGCTCCAAGGAAAAATTTTCAAAGCGTGGCAAAACGTTTTGACGCCGACGGGCACCGAACCCACAACTTGGTGTTTATCAGTCCATCGCGTTAACCACTTGGCCATGATAAAAATATGAAATATGTTACAAAATTTTTTAAATAATAGGACGATCTTTGTTTATCAAAGAAACAATTTAATTGCTGCGTTTTTGATAAAGTCATGAAGTCGCTCCAACGAAAATTAGTCGCCCCACCGGACTTTTGGGGTTTACGGTAATCGATCGATCCGCGATTTTGGGGAATTGGTTGGGTCGGCCATACAAGTAACATCGTATATTCAGATTGCAGAAAGGTTTGTTAGTTTTGGAGAAAATGACGTCACCTGAACACACGGACAGAAGGACACGGTTTTTTGAAAGTCCTGAAAATATTGCCGAGGGGGCCTAAGCTGGACTTGTGCGTAATGGGCATGCGCCCCGTTGCCGCTCCCAGCGCCCCCACTTCCACACCCCCACAAACCCTCCAGCAAAAAAGCTTACGGATTACTGGTAATGTAGCAACTAGCGGGCAACTACGTTGTTACAAGTATGCAACTTAGTTTTATTGGCTTAAAATAATGGACTCGTGACTTGGATACATTTCTTTCATTTTGAAAAAAAATTTCATATGTCTGACACGGCGAATAATATCTGATCCAGCGCTAATTTTGACCTACCGTAATCATAAATTATTTTGCCCAGCATTACCATGCTTTTCGAAGCGCGGCAAAAGGTTTTGACGACGACGGGCATCGAACCCCCAACTTCGTGTATGCCAGTCCATCGCCTTAGCCACTCGGCTACGATAAAAATACAAAAATATATTCAAAATTTTTTAAATAATAGGACGGTTATGATTTACCAAAGAAACTATTTAATTGCTGCGTTTTTGAAAAAGTCATGAAGTCGCAACTTGGAATAATAGTTGCCCCAGCGGACTTTTGATGAGTACGGTAATCGATTGGTACGCCTCTTTTCAAGATAGAAGTTCCAGAAAATTATCCCATATTGATGCCGGGAAAATAACGGTTCCCATGCCGCGTCCGTCCCAATGCCATAATCGACGTTTTCTATCGATTATTTAACGAAATCATGAATCTGACCCAGCGTCTGACCCAGCGCACTGGGTTACGGTAGGCTTTGGTTGCTGTAGTAGCACGGTATCGAAGGTTTCCATCCATCCTCCGATGAAATCATGAATCTGACACACCATCTGACCCAACGCCAACGGGTTACGGTTGCGCACAGACGGAAATAGCAACACCCATTTTTTGGTCGTAAAATTTTTCCTTCTGGAAATTTCTGGAATGTTTTTCGTCTGCTGACCTTGTATTCCGGATGGGGACATACTATCAAAATCTCGCCCGAAACGCAAGCGCCAGACAAAAACCCTTTCAGTTTATTGTATATGTAGCAACTAGCGAGGAACTTCGTTTGTCAGAAGTAGGCAACTAAGTTTAGTTTTTATGAGCTTAAAATAACGGTCTCATGACTTGGGTACAAGTATTTCAGTGTGAAAAAATCCTATTCATATGCATGACCCAGCGAATATTACCTGACCCAGTGCAATTTTTGACCTACCGTAATCACAAATTGTTTGTTCCACCATTCCCAAGCTTTTCGAAGCGTGGCAAAACGTTTTGACGACGTCGGGCACCGAACCCCCAACTTTGTGTTTACCAACCCATCGCATTAGCCACTCGGCCATGATAAAAATATGAAATATGTTTCAAAAATTTTTAAATAATAGGGCAGTTATTATTTATCAAATATACAATTTAATTGCTGCGTTTTTGAAAAAGTCAGGAAGTTGCTCCATTGAAAATTAGTTGACCCACCGGACTTTTGGTGTGTACGGTAATCGATCGATCCAATTTTTGGGAAATATGGTTGGGTCGGCCAGACAATTGTGAGTGCACTCTTGGCTTGCGGAAAGGATGGATGGTTTTTGCGCAAATGACGTCACCTGGACAGACGGACAAACACCACAGGTTTTTTGGACGTCCTGAAAATTTTGCCGAGGAGACCAAAGCTGGTCATGTGCCTAATGGGCAAGTGCCCCGATGCCGCTCCTAGCGCCCCCACTCCCACACCCCCACAAACCCTCCAGCAAAAAAGCTTACGGGTTACTGGTAATATAGCAACTAGCGGGGAACTACGTTTTATTTTTAACGCGGAACTACGTTTATAGGCTTAAAATAACGGACTCATGATTTGGATATAAGTCTTTCAGTTTTGCAAAATCTTTGTCATACGCATGACCCAGAGAATATTATCTGACCCAGCGCTAATTCTGACCTACCGTAATCCCAAATTATTTTCCCCTCCGTTCCCAAACTTTTCGAAACGTGGCAAAACGTTTTCACGCCGACGGGAGTCGAACCCCCAACTTTGTGTTTGCTAGCCCATCGCGTTAGCCACTCGGCCATGATAAAAATACAAATGTATATTCAAAAAATTTCAAATATTAGTACGGTCATTATTCACCAAAGAAACAATTTAATTGCTGCAGTTTTGAAAAATTCATGAAGTCGCTCCAAGGAAAAATAGTCGCCCCACCGGACTTTTGGGGTCTACGGTAATCGATCGATCCAACTTTTTGGGAATATGGTTAGGCCGGCAAGGCAAGTTGCATCACAATTTCAGGTTGCGGATATAGCGCACAGTTTTCTCGGGAATGACGTAACCTGAACACACGGACAAACAGAATTGGTTTTTTGAAAGTCCTGAAAATTTTACCGAGGAGACCAAGGCTGGACATGTGCGTAATGGGCATGTGCCCCGATGCCGCACGCAGCGCCCCCACCCCCGCGCCCCCACAAACCCTCCAGCAAAAAAGCTTACGGGTTACTGGTAATGTAGCAATAGCAACTAGCGGGGAACTACGTTCTTTCTGAAATACCTTTTGTACGTTTTATGAGCTTAAAATAACGGGCTCATGGCTTGGATTCAACTCTTTCAGTTTTAAAAATCTTAGTCATATGTATGACTCAGCGAAAAATATCCGACCCAACGCCAATTTTGACCTACAGTAACCCCTACTTATTTCCCCACCGTTACGAAGCTTTTCAAAGCGTGGCAAAACGTTTTGACGCCGACGGGCACCGAACCCACAACTTGGTGTTTATCAGTCCATCGCGTTAACCACTTGGCCATGATAAAAATATGAAATATGTTACAAAAATTTTTAAATAATAGGACGATCTTTGTTTATCAAAGAAACAATTTAATTGCTGCGTTTTTGATAAAGTCATGAAGTCGCTCCAACGAAAATTAGTCGCCCCACCGGACTTTTGGGGTTTACGGTAATCGATCGGTCCTGAAAATTTTGCCGAGGGGATCACAGCTGGTCATGTGTCTGCTGGGCATGTGCCCCGATGCCGCTCCTAGCGCCCCCACTCCCACACCCCCACAAACCCTCCAGCAAAAAAGCTTACGGTTTACTGGTAATATAGCAACTAGCGGGCAACTACGTTCTGTTGTCGTGGAACTACGCTTTATGGGCTTAAAATAACGGTCTCATGGCTTGGATACAACTCTTTCAATTTTGAAAATTTTAGTCGTATGTATGACCTAGCGAAAAATCTCTGACCCAGCGCTAATGTTGACCTACCGTAACCACAAATTATTTTACCCACCACTGTCTTTCTCTTCGAAGCGTGGCAAAACGTTTTGACGGCGACGGGCATCGAACCCCCAACTTTGTGTTTGTCAGTCCATCGCGTTAGCCACTCAGCCAAGATAAAATTCGATAAATATATTCAAAAAAATGTAAATAATAGGAAGAACAATATTTGCGAAAGAAATAATTTATTTGCTGCGTTTTTGAAAAAAATCATGAAGTTGCTCCAAGGAAAATTAGTTGCTCCACCGGACTTTTGGGGGTGTACGGTAATCGATCGATCCGCGATTTTGGGGAATTGGTTGGGTCGGCCATACAAGTAACATCGTATATTCAGATTGCAGAAAGGTTTGTTAGTTTTGGAGAAAATGACGTCACCTGAACACACGGACAGAAGGACACGGTTTTTTGAAAGTCCTGAAAATATTGCCGAGGGGGCCTAAGCTGGACTTGTGCGTAATGGGCATGCGCCCCGTTGCCGCTCCCAGCGCCCCCACTTCCACACCCCCACAAACCCTCCAGCAAAAAAGCTTACGGATTACTGGTAATGTAGCAACTAGCGTGGAACTACGTTCAGTCAGAAGTGGGCAACTACTTTTACGTTTTATGAGCTTAAAGTAACGGACTCATTACTACAGTCCTTTCAGTTTGAAAAGTCTTAGTCATATGTTTGACACGGCGAAAAATATCTGACCCAACGCTAATTCTGACCTACCGTAATCACAAATGATTTTTCATATGATTCTCAGGCTTTTCGAAGCATGGCAAAACGTTTTGACGGCGACGAGCATCGAACCCCCAACTTCGTGTTTACCTGCCCATGGTGTTAGCCACTCGGCCATGCTAAAATTTCTAAAGTATATTCAAAAAAATTTAAATAATATGACGGACATGTTTTACCAAAGAAACAATTAAATTGCTGCGTTTTTGAAAAAGTCATGAAGTCGCTCCAAAAAATATTAGTTGACCCACCGGACTTTGGCAGTGTACGGTAATCGATCGATCCACAATTTGGGGATAATGGTTGGATCGGCCACGCAAGTGTAACCGCACTTTCGAATTTCGGATCGGATACATCGCACAGTTTTTGCGCAAATCATGTCACGTGGACACACGGACAGTTTTTTGGGAATACTGAAAATTTTGTCGAGGGGACCAAAGCTGGACATGTGCGTAATGGGCAAGTGCCCCGTTGCCGCTCCCAGCGCCCCCACCCCCGCGCCCCCACAAACCCTCCAGCAAAAAAGCTTACGGTTTACTGGTAATCTAGCAACTAGCGGGGAACTACGTCTAAACCTTGGGAGATGTAGGTTTTTAATTTATCGACAACAGTCCCGTTTATTTTATTTTTTTAATTCTGAAGAAAATCATGAATCTGACCCCGCGTCTGACCCAGCGTCACGGGTTACGGTAGTATTCGGTTACTATAGGATTACGGTATTGACGGTTTGCATCCATTCTCCGACGAAATCATGAATCTGACCCACCGTCTGACCCAACTCCACGGTATACGGTAGCTTTCGGATACTGTAGGAGTAAGGTATTGAAGTTCTCCGTCGATTTGCCGACGAAATCATGAATCTGACCCAGCGTCTGACCCAATGCCTACGATATACGGTAGGTACGGTAGGTAAGGATTACGGTAGGCACACGGTATTGATTTTTAATATCGATCGGCTGAATGACTCGATTTACCTAACAAAGGTATGAAGTATGTGTTTTGTGCCAAAAAGGCATAAGGTTGCCCCACCGAAAAAGATCTGACCGAGTTGACTTTCAGGGTATACGGTAATCGATTGGATTTTGGTAGGGTGGAAAATATTAGTCGGGCCATGCAAGCCTTACAGCATGTTTGGATTGCAGAGGCCATTGGTCATTATCGCAAGAAGTCGAAAAGCCCATAATTACCGTAGTTTGCACGGACAGACATCGGGAAAACGAATTTTCGAGATTTTTCCATTTTCCTCTAAAATTTCCCTACATGTTAAGTATCTGCAGACCATACAGGCCCCTTGCGCACCTGATCCCAAACATGCCATCCCCCCACCTCTTCCAGATCAAAAAAGCTTACGGGTTAAGGTTATGTAGCAATTGGAAGTTAGCCTTGAATCTCGATGGGCGGAGGGGGTATTCGAAGAAAGATGTGATTGCAGGAGGCACTCGGCCAGTTGGAGACACAAATATACAACTTCGAGACGACTTATCTCGATGAGACGAGCGAGTACGGCAACATATTCAAGGGTGAGTGAGTGGATGGAGTGACGAGGGGGAGATGGGGAAGGGCAGGCTGGAATCGATACGCCCTCGCTGCTCCTCTCTCCAAGACAACGGCCATCAAACTGGAGAAGAAATCGAATAAGAAGGGAGTGAAGTGAGTGGAGGAAGGGAGAAGGGAGAGAGATGGTGTTGAGGGATTCGGACCGTCTCTTCTCCTCCTCCTCCGTCTCCTCCCCTCTCTCTCGACGACAATCATCCGCTGTCCATGGAGGTGAGAAGCAGTCCCTCTCATGGTTGGATGGGAATTGCAGTGAATGGGAATGGCCCCTCCACCTCTCGAATCCCTTCGGTAGGGAATGGAGGGACTGACCCTGCGGATGGACCCACTACCAGCAATACCTATATCAAGGAGGAAGAGATATACGATGATGTGAGTAGATGGAGGGATGGAGGGGATGATAAGAGTGTGGTGGTGTCTCCCAAATGAGTCACCACTCACCATTCACTCCTTTCAAAATATGCTCACATAACAGGAGATTCCTCGGAAGAAGAAGAGAAGGGAGTAGGGGAAGTGATCGAAGGCATCTCTCTCCTCCAGTATTGATTGTTTATCCATTCGATTGTCAATATTCGCTATTAATTGTTTATCAATGGTCTCAAATATTTCCTTCTCACAATGTACATATTTGCGATGCAGCTAACATTGAATCGTATTCATCCTATCGATTGACATCTGCACTATTCGGAATATAAATTGATCATGCACGATCACCCCTTCGTTTGTTCGTTTGGAATTAAATTTGAAGGCACGAGGAAGGATAAATGGAATGGAACTAATAGTGGTTCGTGTCATAATGACCTCGTTGTAATCGACCCTTTTCGGGTATATCTCCTTTCTATGGATTCGATTATCTGTCTCGATATAGGAGAGTCTTCATTGTAGATCGAATGCGAGTATCGAAGAAGAACGACAAATTCCTCTACGTCTACAGTAGCGACATCCATCAGAATATTGAAATACGGGTACGGTAGGGAGGAGTAGTGAAGATTGGTACGAGTGATTGCCAGATCGGAAGTCTCGATGGCATATTTCGAGACGCATTCGATCCCACCCGAGTGCCCGGCCCTATGGTAGTCGAGGTTACGGTAGGTAGAGTCGACGAGGCTTGGTTGTGAGATACTGTAGGTGTACTCGCACGGTCGATCGATCGGGTGCCCAGTGTCGACTTCTTTCGCTAGTTCGACTTCATCAAGGAATCACATGCAGACATGGGACGAATGGCTGACTCTCCCAGTGAAGTGAAGGGAATGAAGAGGGAAGGAGGGAATGGAGTGGTTGAGGTACTCGGATATCAGCAGAGATTCATTCCTTCACTTCACCATGTGGGATCAAATGGATGAACTCAATCTGCCTCCTGAATTCGAAGAGAAGTGCAAGAGGGAGAAGAAGGTGAGAGAAGTGGTCGAAAAGTAGGTCCAAAATGACATAACGTTCCCGGTTTTTGCAGTTCGAAACAATTCAAAAGTAGAAAACATACCCATTTTTTAGTACTTTTTGTTAAAATTGTAACAAAACGTGCCCATTTTCAACGATTTCATATAAAAATATTAGAAATGTGCCCACTTTTTACAATTTTTGTGACCTACCCTTTCGACCACTGGGTGAGAGTGGAAGGAGGGGAGGGAGGAGAGAGAGAGAGATTGCAGCGAGTGTCCTCCTCTCCCTCCACTCTCCTCGATGATTCCGACGAGGAATGGGATGAATGGGAAGGACCTGCCAGCAGTTAGTTTCCCTCTCTTAGTAGATGGAATGGATGGTAGTGAGTGGGAGATTGCTGTTGTTGAGAAGTGGACCTCTGCCCCTCCTCTTCTGTCTTCCCTCGTCGACTCGTCGCAGAGTGCACTTTCTCCCTCTTCTGTCCCAAGGGAATATTCAGGAGTGGAGTGATCGATCTACAGGTAGACAGACATCATCGACATCCCATTCACCCTCAATGAATCAAGTGAAAGGAAAGGGGGTCAAGTGATTTTAGATGGAGATGGTCGATCTGCCCAATCCTCGTCGTCTTCAATACGAACCGTGGAGATTCGGGGGAGAAGCAGAGGACACGGACAGACTCATTCGGTCAGTTGGATGTCCTCACTTTTCTTATCGAAGTGGCCTTCTCAAGGGAGTACGACAATCGAATGAAGGAATTGGCGATTGAATCGACGTGGCTCACCAAGTTCACCGCCAGTGCAATGGAGCACATGAAGGAGACGGTGAGGGAGGAGGAGAAGGTTGGAGAGAGGTAGGGGGCGATTGTAGAGGAAGAGGTCTCAACGGGGACTCTTCCTGGTGGTCAGAATGGCAGATGCTGTGATGGGAGATGAGAAGTACGACATCGTCCACTACGAGAAGCCCGTCCCCATTGTGAGATACACTTTATACCAATACTTTTGTTTTGCTCTTAAACTATAAAAAAAAGTTAAATGGGGCCAAGAAATGTTTGCTCTCGCCACTTTCGGTAATGTGATGTTGATGTGCCTTCCATCGAGAGTTACGCGAGAAGAGGAGGGAGTGGTTACCAAACCAGTCGTTGACCTACCCTCTCCTCCCTCTCCCTCTCCTCTCTTCCTCCCATGGCACTCTGGAATGATATCATAACACTCCCATCAGTTTCCTCTCTCCCCTCACTCAACTCTTCACCCGAAGTCTCGGATGATATTCTCGTAGATGAAGATCCTCTTCATATTCACCCCTACCGTAATCATCCTCTCTTCTCCCCTTCATTCTCATCCCATCGGACCTCCCCAATCGATAATTGATGAAGATGAAGATACTAAGTCATGGACTCATGCGTCGACCATAGCCACAGTATCCACGACTACTGTTCCGCTGATGGGAGATACTCCGAGGGAAGAAGAGAATAGGGAAGAAGAAGAGGAGGAAGGAGAGGGAGAAGAGGAGGGAATGGACACGCATCTGGATGCGGAAGAAGAGGAAGTGAAGGGCGAAGATGAGGTGATGGAGAGAGAGAGGGAGAGTTTGACTCCCTCTTCCTGTTCTGCTAGAGTCCACGCATAAACTTTAAAGCAAGCACAGTTTCTTATTTTCCTTCAGTTTACTAAATATATTTGCAGAGTTATCGTCGTTTCGTGGGCGAGGGCGACAATGAACTGGGGATGGAGAATCCGTGCGAGACCAAGTACACCATGGTCATGAGGTATACGGTATATCCATTGGATTGTCGTCATCAGTGTATTATTGCTCGCAGTAGATGTGGCCTGACATTAGAGTTCTCTTGTGGGAAATGATTCTGGAATTTCAATAGCGAGGACAAAGGGTTCTCCTTCTTCATTTCATTTTATCAACATTTTCAACATATTTCCTCTTGCTCAGGTAATTTCCTATAGTTTTTGGTATTCCAATGGGAGTTTAATGACCAATAGACATTGTCGCGAACTTTGCAATAGATACACTTTAGAATCATCAGTCCAGCAGATCGACAAATGAAGCCGAACACGAAGGGGAGACAGCAGATCGAGCAGATCTTGGAAGTGAGAAGGGAGAGGGAGGGAGGGGGAGAGACTGGTGGTTGCAGATGCCTCCGTCGAAAGCGATGACCATCGACCAGGCTAATCTGATCTGGAAGTATCGCCACTTCCTCTCCACTAATAACAGGCGAGACTCATCCTCAGTCGAGGCTCCGTCATAACAATTGATTGCAGAGCTCTCACTAAGTTCCTGCACGCAGTCAACTGGGATTCGACGAGTGAGATCGAGAATGCACTTCAACTCATCGAGTAACCCCCCCCCCCCCTTCTTCCCCTTCTACTCATCTGATCTCTCTTCTCTGCAGTGAATGGCGTCCTATCAGACCAGAAGACGCACTCGAACTGCTCTCTCCCGTATTCAAACACCCTAAAGTAAGGAGATGGAGGGGTAGTTGATAGAGAAGCGACGATTGACCACTTCTCTGTGACTAGGTGTGGGTATGGGTTCTCCTCATCCACCTTCCTCCCCTCCCCCTCCCCTCCCCTTCTCTCCCTTCTCCATCCTCTCATTCAGGTCCGTTCTTACGCAGTGAATCGTCTTTTGACTGCAGCCCCCGATCGACTTCAGTTGTTCCTCCCTCAGTTGGTCCAGGCGAGTCCCCCACACTTCTTCTCCTGTTTCCACCCCTCCCCCCATTATACTCTTATTCTCTATAATATGTCCTTTCCAGGCTCTAAAATACGAACCACAAACAGTGATGTTCGAAATGGACTCGGCGGTAAGCCATATTCAGTTTTTGCCACTGAAAGAATTTGAATACTTGATATTTAGCGATCGATTGTATTAGATTATAAGTGAATCTCATTGTAGAAAGTGGAGGCATCCATCTCAGAAGACGTGCCTGATATGGTGGAAGTGAATGAGACGAAGACTGTGAGTTGCCACCCCATCCTCCTTCCTCCTATCTCTCTCCCTCTCTTTCAGAGCACGGACGACCTCGCAGCCTTCCTCATCCAGTACTCCACTTCATATCTCAACTTCGCCAATTCGCTCTTCTGGCATCTCAAAGTGGAGGAGCAGTCATTGAAGGGCCAAGAGCAGGGAGCAGTATGTTGTCCCCCCTCCCCCCCCAGTTACCCCCCCCCCCTCCCCCCTCCAGATGTACTCCCGACTACGAGAGCAGTTGAAGGCTGCACTCGAGAATTCATCGAATGCAGAAGTGAAGGCGAGAGCCAAGAGTCTCATCGAGCAGGAGGTGAGCAGAGGGGGGGGGGCATCGTCGACTGACAATGGTGGAATCTCTCTTCGAAGGGTCAAGTGTTGTCTTCGTTGCAGGAATTCGTGGAGATTCTGAAGAAGGAGACGCAGAAGGCGCAGAAGATGAATGGGAGAGAATTGAGAGATAGATCACTCAGAGAGGTACCCTACTCTCACGCAAGTCAAACTGTCGCCTGTGTCTTTGCAGTTTCTGCAGAACAACGGAAGACTTCAGAAGTTGGATGATCTGCCCCTTCCCATCGATCCCAATTTCAAGTGAGTGAATGGGGGCTGGGAGGGAAGGGAGGGGGAGGCATCTCTGGGTTGAGGATGCATCGAGTGGTAGCTGATCGATCTCTCTTCTTCAACTCGGCCATGATGCCCACCAAGATGACCATCAGGTATCCATCCACACTCTAATCATCATCACCTCTATCGTCAACTTGACCCTTTTGAGTGGCCAACGCAACAGTTCTGAGAAGATTTCCGACTCCTATACCGTTATTTTCAAGAAGGGAGATGATTTGAGGTGAGGGGAATATTGTCATGGAAAACAAAAAAGAACATTATTGCCTTAAATATTTACTAAAAGTGTGGTTGTAGGCAAGATCAGCTGGTGATGCAGATGATTCGATTGATGGACAATCTACTGAGGGAGAGCGAGTTGGATCTCAAGTGAGGGAGTGCTCCTTTTAAAGGATCATTAGTCCTAGTTATTATGTTTTTGTAAGCGCGAATATTCTGAAGAATAATAATAATAATTTATCTACGCCCGAGGCGCGACGATACCATGAATACATTAATTAGTGATTGCAGATGGGAGGGGGGACTCTCCTGAGTCATTGAGGGTGTGAAAGGTCTGTGACTATGGGGTGGCTTTCCAATCGACGCTTAAATACTCGGATGTTGGGGGCAGTGCGAATGGTATCGGGAAGTTGAGAATACCATCGGGGGTTTGTCAATAGCAGAGTGAATTGTGGAGGTGAAATTATGATAGACGGAATCGATATCAGGACAGTCACGGAATAAGGATAGCCAATCAATAGAAAGAAGGTGGTGGTGGTGGTGGTTCGACAGAGCTGGATAATCGACGCGAGAGAAATCGCGAATTTAAAGAATTAGAATACGTTGAAGGGAACGATTTACAATTGTTATAAATTTATATTGTTGTTCTCTTCTCTAATATTCGACTCTCTCTCTTCTGTTTCGAGTCAATCTTATTCTGGACTGCGTATTCGGTTGATGGATGATTGTTTCTTTCTCTCTAGGATGACTCCGTACGCAGTGCTTGCCACGGGGATCGACGAGGGATTCGTCCAGTTCATCAAGGCAATGCCCCTCAGAGATGTCATCAACAAGCATCAGAGCATCCATGTAAACATATATCTACTCCATTCAAAAGACTTCTATCCTTCTTTCATTTATCCCCTCATTCTTGAAATGAATGCCCTCAGGAAGCGATGAAGTCCTACCGTCCTTCCCCCAAGGATGTGTACGGTATCGAACCGGAAGTGATCGATAACTACGTGAGATCACTGGCTGGATACTCCATCGTCTGCTACATTCTGGGTGTGAGTCAAGGGGGGGGGAGGGGAGGGGGAGAGGTCTTGGTTGATTGTAGGTGGGAGATCGTCATTTGGATAATCTGCTCCTCTGTGAAAATGGACGACTCTTCCATGTCGACTTCGGATTTATTCTCGGACGGTGAGAACATTTAATACGAGAGTAATAAGAGTGTGAGTTGAGTGATCCGAAGCCTCTTCCTCCTCCGATGAAACTGACGAGTGAAATGATCGCTGCCATGGGGGGACAAAACAGGTGAGGAATACTCCCCTCGCCAAGGGGAGAAAAAAAAGGTAAAGGTGCAGCCACGTCAAGCGATTTTACAGTCGTAAACGACTACGCTTGGTGGTGTAGTGCGGTGAGGCCGACTACTGCTAGGACTACGTATCCCTGCTGTCCAAAGTGCTTCTAGGGAACGTTACCTTTCGCGACCGAGGTCACTGCCAATTTACCGACCCCGGAGGGATAGAGGGCTCGGTCTGCCCAGGCGGGGGATGAGTCCCAAGGAGAGAGAGGGGAGGAATAGTCGACGGAGGGCACTGGAGATGTAATGGAGTGATTTGAGTGAGCAGTGGAAGCGATTCGTCTCGTTCTGTGATCAGGCCTTCCAAATACTACGGAGACACGCTAATCTCATCCTGAATCTCTTCTCTCTCATGCTCGATGCAGGCATTCCTGATATCGCCCTTGAGAGAGACAAAGCTGTCGCCAAGGTGAGAAGGAGGAGGAGGACTCCCCTCCATGAATGGAGGACGGGAGAAGAGAGAGAAGTTAGTGAATGAGTGATTGAAGGTGGAGTCTCGACTGCAATTGCACCTCTCTGACGATGAGAGATACGCATTCGTCAATCGACTCATCGAGTCATCGGTGAGAGGGAGAGGGAGGGAGGAGAGGGAAAGGAAGGGAGGGAGGGACATTCTGAGTTGCAGGCAACGGCGAAGATGGCAGTACTCGTCGATTTCATGCACGATATCAAGCAGAACTTCTTCTGATTCCATTCCTCTTCTCCTCGATTGGTGCTCTTCTCTATTCATTCTTTCGTACTGTATATCCTCCCCTTTCACATGGCCAATCAAAATTCTAAACCGACGGGGTCAAATGTCTCATGTTGATATCACCTTTCTAAATTTGCATATATTTTGTACATACATAGCCAATCAAAGGTAAAATTTGTAGAATATGTGATATAAAAATTTTAAGTTGAAGTAAATACTTTGACTCGCATAATTTTTGCACGCTTTTAATATAACACAGTAAGCATTTATAATCTTTGAATATGTTGGTTACGAGATATGGTAGATGGTGCATGGATGCACTCAGGAGACAGCTTCTCTCGACGGATCGGGCACTACGAAGTCATCTGCATTGACCACCTTGAGCATGATTCGAATGATCTGACACTTCTTCCCTTCCGATTCGTACTTAAGGATCGCCTGAAGAGAGGAATTGAGATGTGGAAGGGAATAGGAGGGGATCACATCCTTGGGATCTTTCACTCCCTCCATCGGACAGTAAGCAGCCACTAGTTTGTCGTTCTTAGCAGGCCCAGAGAGACGAGTCACGGTGAGAGTCGAGATTTGACCCTCAACTACTCTCTTTGAAGGATTCCCGCAGGACAAGGTACCTTCTCGACCGACAAATACACTGGCAACACTCTGTATTGCGCATTGTTCGAGCATTTGATCTACGATTTTCAATTATCGATTGATGGGATGATGTGGACCTGCCTTGACTGCAACAGGCGTTTCTGTCGTGTTCACTAGCATGAAATCCTGCTTGCCTCCAGTCTCCAGAAAGTGACCTTCCTGAGAGGAGAAGATACAATAATCTGCTCATTCTACAGTAATCTAACGTACTTCTGGGTCGACACTTAGTCTTTTGTCCTCCTTCTTGATCTCCCCACTCCCGTCAGTCTTGAGAGTGTTGTTGGGAGTGAGTGGTACTCTTCTCTCAATCGATAATCTCTCCCAATGAGATCTCTGTGACCTACCTCTTCACTCTTCATACTCCTATGATCACTTCTCTCGCTCTTATGAGTCATCTGAATTCATTCGATCTCCATTCTGGATAATCTCCTCCCTTTTACCTTTTCATCCATCTTCGTTCCACTGGACCGTTCAATAAATGATGGAAAGAAGAGAATGAAATGGATTTGCACTGTGATTGGCAAAATCCAGAAAAATCAATGCATTTTTTTGAAAATTTTGATATCTCCAACTCAATTTAGCTATCGTGAATTCTTAATATGACCAGATGAAGTCAGAAAACGATGAGAAGGTGATCGCATGAAGTGAAATGGAATGAGGAGATCTCTCACGAGCATCTCTCTCCTTCTCCCCTCTCACAATTTCTCCTCATGATAGTAGAGTCCATTTTCCCCTTCCGATACCAGTTATTCCTCCCTCTGGCAAGTTGTACCCCACTCTCAACTAGGTCATCACTCGTTCCCTTCCTTCTGTTCTTCCCTTTCCTCCTCACCTCTTCTACCACTATGATCTCCCCCTCAATAAGTCCTCTCTCTATTTCTGAGAGAGTCCAGTTCTCTCCATGACTGGATCTGGACAGTCTCCAATTATGAGAGGGGACTCTGCCATTCTTCACTAGATCACCATTTCAGTTATTGTCCATGGGGATCTCCCTTCTCTTCCGCTTCGATGCTATCCTTGTTGTTCACTTCCTCTCCCTCATTCTCGAGGATGCTCATTCTGATTCCCCCTCCCTCTCTCTCTCTCACATCCAGTCTCCATTCCCTTTCAATTACTCTCATGCCCTTCATTACATGCTCTCCTGTCAATCATAACCTCCTCTCACTTTCCATTTCGAATAACTTCTCTCTTCCAGAATTCGAAGGCAGATCAACAATGAGGACACTCCGATTATTCTCTTCCCTTTCTCTCCTCCTCCTTTCTTCTTCCTTCGAAATGGTAGATCTCTCCATTCGGTAGGGAGGGAGGGGCATTCTCCAGTCACTCATTCTTCTTCAGTTCTTCTTCCTCTTTCGATTGTTCATTCGATTCTTCTCCCTGTGGATGGGAGGGGAAGGAACCATGGGTCCTCACTGATTCCATCCTCCTTCCCTGTCCTATTCATGCTCTCCCTAGGAGATTACCTGCCAGTGAGTGAGACATCCATCTATATCCCATTCGAGAATAGGACGGATGATTACCAAAAAAACGCTCCAAAGATTTTCACAGTACATTCCCACACCGTCACACCGTATTCTGCGAAAAGACTGAAGAAGGGTACAATTTCGGTTATCGTCCGACGGTGATCATCCGACCTAGTGCCCCCCCCCCCCCCCCATTCCACCCTCTTCCTTTCCCTTTTCCTTTCCCAGATGGTCGATTCATGGGAGCACAGGGAAGGTTCGGATCGGAGAAAGAGGCAAGTTCCCTCATGGTAACTTGTCTATCCTAGTGATTCAGGGTGATCTTCTCTCTCCTTCCCTTTCTTCTCTTCCTCGAGGGGCTCTTCTCTCATTCAAATACTCTAAACAGACATCAGTCACCAAACTGGAGGTATCTCTCACTTCCGTCCCCTTTCTATCTCCTCCTCAGATTCTTCATCGAGAGGGCGATTCGATCTCCATCCTCGATTCTATTCTCGATCTCTCTCTTCTTCCATGGACAGAGAGACAAGTGATAGTCCCTCCCACTGAGGGAAACTCGCAGGTTGTTCATTCACTCTCTCCCCTTCACTTCTTCCTCTCTTCCAGATCATCTTCCGTGTTTCTTCTGTTCTTTCTTCCTTCGATGTAGTGGCAGTGGACGACATTCGATTGAGGGAATTAGCAGAAGGAGAACTCACTCACAGGAGGTCGCACTACTCTCCCTCCTCCTTCTCAATCTCACTCTTCAGTCCCATCAATTCCCCGTTTCGTAAATCCGAAATACGAAGATCTCCCACTAGTGAGTTCATTGCAAATACACGGATAGAATTTTGATAAACAATGTAAATACTTGGGGGAAATGGAGATTGAGTCGGATGAATGAGTGCATGATAAGAGTAGATATTCGAGGAGGCGAGTCGTGCCCCGCTGTTCAATGCCACTTCTCCATCGATTACTGCTCATGGTTCACTTCCCCCCTCATTTATCGATCGTGTCTTTCAATTGAGGATCCCCTCTGGTTCATTCAAGATCACCGAGAGGGAAGTAGTGACTGAAGGAAGAGGTGAGTCCAAGCACTCTCTCCATGGTTGATCTTTGATCTCCAGGAGAAGCATCTCTCAGAAGTGAGCCTATTACGCTCCCTCCCAATGCTCACATCACCTTCCAACTATTCACTAGGTATTCACTTCACAATGCAGATAATGGATGGTTGAATTGAGTGGTTCTTCGACTGTTTCCTTCCTTGCTCGAACTCCATCGGGAGAGGAGGTTATCATCTGGACTAATGGAGGAATCCTGCTCTCGGGATGGAACACCATTCGAATGCCCATACGGTTACTTCAGCTTTAGTGATCAACAGTACTCCGATCCTCTTAGTTACTCTCCGTCTCCCACAACGATTATCGTGAGAACTACCGTACCCTCGAATGGATTCGTTGCATTGAAACACTTTGATCTCACTGATGAACTGGGCAAAGGAATCTACTGTGGTCAGTCATCCTTCAGTGTCCAAATGACTCTTCATCATCAGGTCAATCGATATCTGTCATTCGACCCAATAGAGCATTTGATGAATCGATGACTAGATTGACTGCCATTCAATCATTCGAACCCCTTGATCCCTCCCCCTCCCCTCTCCTTCCTCCACTCCCTTCTCTCCCTCTACCTCCATCCCCTTTCCTCTCCTCTTCTCCCCTTCGTCCTTCCTTCATCTCCTCTCCTTCTGTATCCTCTCTCCCCATTTCTCCCTCCATCATTCGTTCTCCTTCCATCTTCGATCCTCTCTCCTTCTTCACTCCTCTTACTCCAACAGAAAACTTTCCCATTCACTCGATCACTGGAGAATCGAGAGCAGAATCCAGAGTCAGAATCGATGACAGGTTCGCAGAGATCACATACCCTTCCCATATGATCTTTGATCTTTGCAGATCCATTCCTCGTAGGACTCCACCCACCACCGTAGCCCCGCCCTCTCCCTCTCACACTGCATCCAAGACAATCTCAGATATCATTTCTGGTATTGGGGGACAACCAATATTGGAAGCACAGCTGAAGACCATTGCAAAGGTCAATCTCATCTCTGTCATCCATCTGATATTTGATCTTAGAAGTTCGGGTTCGAGAATATCCACGGGGAGAGAGCTCAGGCTGCTCTCACTGCTGCTAAGAGATTATTCGGAGAGGCGGGAGTGAACAACTTCCTTGCCCAGACTGCCAGTGAGTCTCCCCTTCCCTCCCTTTGATCTTTGATCTCTCAGAGGCATCCATGTCCTCTCCCCTTCCCTCCCTTTGATCTTTGATCTCTCAGAGGCATCCATGTCCTCTCCCCTTCCCTCCCTTTGATCTTTGATCTCTCAGAGGCATCCATGTCCTCTCCCCTTCCCTCCCTTTGATCTTTGATCTCTCAGAGGCATCCATGTCCTCTCCCCTTCCCTCCCTTTGATCTTTGATCTCTCAGAGGCATCCATGTCCTCTCCCCTTCCCTCCCTTTGATCTTTGATCTCTCAGAGGCATCCATGTCCTCTCCCCTTCCCTCCCTTTGATCTTTGATCTCTCAGAGGCATCCATGTCCTCTCCCACAGTTCAGCTTCCCTCAGGAGTTCGTCCTATTCTGCCAGTGAATGCTCCATCGGAGGTATCATGAAGGGAAAGAGAAGGAGAGTGATCTTTGATCTTCCAGGGAGGAGAATCTCATCACAACGAAGAAGTTTCCCTATTCAAGAATATTCCCTCTCTTCACTCTCAATTCGCTCAGAAAGTTCAGTCATTAGTAAGGTGAGTGATTGATTCCCTTCTCTCTTCCCATTCCATTTCAGTCTCCCTGAACACATTGACTCGAGAGAGAACCCTCTAGCTAGGAACTCAGTCGACTTCATCCTTGAAAATGCAAGGGGAGTCAAGGAAGACAACTTCTGGGCTAATCGATAGTTGAAGGCGCATATCTAACTTATTGCTCTGTTAATTCATGTATTCTATCTACTTTGGTTCCCGAGTGTCTTTCCCGTGTGATCTTTGATCTCTGTGTTGACCAAATATTTGATAAGTCATATATTCATCATAGGCTGTTATGACATGGAAATGAAGAAATGAGACAAGATTCGAGCTATTGAATATCGAATGAGAAGAGGTAGAGGGGGTCCGTCTACGTAGTCTCTACAGTATTCGCATCATCGTGGGCGGATCGGGGGAGGACCTCAAGAGTACGGTAGTCAATCGATTGATTCTTCCTCTCTTCGCACCTCGTAGACATGAGTTGCTGATGCAAATAACCACTTGGGACGACTGGCCAACCACTCCGAATGAACAACTACATCGTAGTCTCCTCTCTCATATTCGTCCTGAAGGGGGCGGAGTCAGAGGGGCGGAGTCAGAGAGACGGGCTAACCTCATCCAGCAATGAGAGAATCAGCTGACAGCAGGCTGGACTGGGCACTTTGGGAGTATTGAATCGAGCAGTCGCGGAAGAAACTGGCTCCTGCAACGACAATTTGAAGTACGGTAGAGAGGGAAGATCAATACCTGCGGCCACTTGCCAGTGATCATCGTGTACAGTACCACTCCCATCGCGAACCTTTAATTATAAATCGATGAGATTTACTAATCGATAATCTAACCAGTCGGCTGCACGAGGATCATACGGTCGATAGGAGACTATTTGAGGTGCAGAATACGGTCGAGTACCGCAGAAAGAGCGAGATCTGAATACGGTATATGAGTGAGATCGATCACAAACTGATTCTTACCGCTCTCGCTTCTCGATGAATCGTGCAAATCCAAAGTCGCCCAATCGAATATCGCCATTCGAATCGATGAGAATGTTCTTAATTCGATCGATTGGAGGGTATAGTCAACTACCGTACCTCTGGCTTGATATCTCGATGGACTATCGATCGAGTGTGCAAGTAGTGCACTGCCTCTGACAATTGACGGAAGATGTGAGCACCACGAGGACATTCTGGGATACGGTAGATATCGATTAGATGGGGGAGAGATACCTTCGATGCTTCCCTCCTTGAGTAGCAATCGGAGGAGAGTTCCATTGGGATAGAACTCCTGAATGATGGCGATGCGAGAGAGGGAGACATCCTCGATCACACGGAGAGTCGACACCAGATGGGGATGAGACACCTGCAGATTCATCTCCCCCATCAACAATGCATCTTCATTTCAACACTTCCTCTTCATATCGACTGGTCGACAACCACAATCAATCCCTCACCAATACAGTAATTTCGAGTTCTCGTGGCAGGAATTTGTCAGCGATTGATTTATGGAGTGCTCGCTTGTTGATAAGTTTGACGGCAACCATTCTACCGTACCTGGAGAGGGAATCGATCGAGAGAGGGGGTAGGTCACACGTGCAATAGAGAGGAACTGGCGTAGACTGCAGAATGTCCACTACTTGCAATCGGAGGCTCGTCCAGAGGGGCTCGCAACTCTACTCGCAACCTGAGACTCTCCCTTTTGATCTACCGAGCACCGTAGTTGACATACCTCTGTAGCATGCCCTGAGTGGAGGGAGAGGGGGGAGGGGGAGGGTGATCTCCTCCTTCTTTGCTTCCTTCATTTGTTATTCGAGGACTCTTCATGGGTGGTCTAGTGACGGCATTCCCACCCTCTTCACTATACATCTGCAAAACCATTATTGATCGACCAATCGCTGCTCTTTTATTGCTCTCCATCTTCCTCTAAACCCATTCGCATATTCATTTCGTGTATGCAAAAAAGTCCAGTTTATGGAAACGAGCCCGATTTATCGCATATTTTACAGACGAATGCAAAGTGTGAAATCACTCAAAATCATCGAATTGAGCCATAATCTCATCTTCGTCAAGAGTGGGTGCCTCCTCCATTCTCTCTTCAGGTGGCATATTCTCTTCCTCTTCCCTTCTTCTCTCCCTCTCTTCCTTCTCTCGTTCCTCTTCTTCTCTCTTCGCACGCAATTCCATCGCCCTCAGACGATTCTCTGCGATCCTACGTCGTTGTTCCTTAATGGGACCAGATGAGTCGATACTCCGCCATCTACCGTATACCTCCGTCAATTGAGTTGCAGCAGCCGAGGATACGATGGGTACGACAGCGGGAGCTGACGTTTTCGCAGGTCCAAAGAGACTACGGGGCTGGGAGTGCGGTTAGGATACGCATTTGAGTGGATGACTAACCTGAGCTGGCTCGATGTTCTTTGGAGGAGGAGAGAGACTCTTCTTTCTGGGGGGAGGAGAGGGGCTTCTCTCCCTGTCGCTCGCATATTCAGTCGTGATGATTCCATCCTCCTGCAAGTCCCGTCTATCCAGTGTCCATCTCACCTATCCTTCCTCACCGAATTTCTTCGTTTCCTTGAGGTTGTCTCCATCTCGAAGTCTTCATCAGTCAATGGCATTCCCATTCGGATCTTCGCCATATACACCTTAATTGGTCTCTTCTCTCCTAGTTGCTCGCATCTCGATATGACATCTTCGAACTTCATTCTTGGAGCGAGGACATGCGCCCAGTGTTGATACTTCTTGAGCAACCCCGGAAGGTGCGAGTACTCAATTCACTCAATGAACACTCCCCACCATCAATTGCTTACCGGATCCGCTTTAGCGTTTGGGTTGTAGTTAGTGAATGACTCCTTGAGGGTTTGAATACCATCACGGCCAATCAGGGATTTTTCATTGAGAAGGGCACGTGGATTGGCTGTGGGAGGATGGATAAAACGGGTGATGAGGGGGAGGACTCACTCTTCTTCCTGGTCGATCCAGCCTTCTTCTCCTTCTTCATGAAGTCGCTGAGGTCGTCTTTACCTCAACAGATACATTGACAGATGGATGAGGTAGATCTCACTTCCTCCTCCCACTCCGTCGTATCGATTGTCTTCTATCGCTTCGTCTTCCCCGATGGCGTCCGTGTCTCCGAACAGCTCATCCTCACCGAAGAAGTCTGCTGCCTCGTCGTCCAAATCCATCTAGAAACCTTCGTTTTGACGCTTTCATGAAAAACATCACAAAGAGGATTGCACACGCTTCATTGGTATGGAATCAGCAGAAAATCCTTAAGTACTGACTAATGAAAGAACATGTTCACAAATCGTTCAAATAGCATATAGTAACAGAGCTGTGAACGATATTGAAGGGCAATATTACACGCAGGAAAATCTGAAACTTTCCTAGAAGCCTATCAGCCCCCCCCCCCTCTTGCTCCCCTTGGGAGCGTGACCGAATGCTAAACAGTGCAAGCAGAATCCTAAGCAATCTAAGCTAGACTCCTAGCAACCTAATGATAAGAGATAAGCGGAAGAGGCGGGGCTAGGTACGCTTTTAGGAAAGTACCAAAATTACCCTCCACACTATCGATTAATCGCATATGTAAATACATTATCATTATGATCCGGAATATTTTCCCGCGAAAATATACTTTGACTGGCGCACACTTGTAGTTTATAGTTAGCAAGGGCAATGGGTACTTTTTATATTTCGTGAATTATTTTTTTCAGAATATCGAACCTATGGAATCGGCGATACTGATTCTAGTACGACAAAGAAAATGCTAAAAAAATATTCAAAATGACAGAAATACAGGCTTTTTCCAAATTCAGATAGGAATGGATTTCTACAGTATACCACTGTTGAGTTCAAAGTTGAGTTGGGTCAAATTTTTCTTCCAATACTTTATTTATTTATTTTTAAACTAATATTTGTATTTTTTAAGGTTATTTTATAATGAAAATTTGGTTTGTGAATCGAACTTGCTCCGGACATCTTATAGGAGGGATAATATTTTATGATGAATATACTATAGAGGCAGATGCAATTTCAGCGAGATTTGCTCATTCAAACAAAGTTTTCACTATTTCCGAACGAGAAAACCTGGACATGTTATACACTCAAAGATAGCTTAGACCATGAGAAATAACCCTGGGCTAGTGAATTTAGACGGCATCCCCAATGAAACGAGAGAGGAAGAAAAAATATAGAATTCTGCGAGTTTTGCCCATTCTAGCAAAGTTTTCACTACTTCCGCACGACAGAATCTGGGCATGTTATACACTCAACGATAGCTTAGACCATGAGAAGTAACCTGGGGTAGTGAATTTAGATGGCGTCGCCTATTACATCAATGGCAAATTGTTAAAGGTTAGAAAAATACCACTATTTATGCAGCGGTTTTTTGCGACTATTCCATCACCGTGACAAGAAATAAGTCCAATATGGGACAGAACATAGATTAGCAAGGGCCCTTAAAAGAAAAAAAAATTATGTATCAACTAGAAAAGGTATAAATCAATAATGAAAGATCTCTGAAAAATGTGGTGTATGGAGGCGCGAAATGTAATAAGTCGTTCACTGTTGTGCACTTCCTCCAAGTGCAACACACGCCGCCCCTGCTATTTATAGTCCACAGATTGTACGTTAGGTCATGATTTTATCAAAAGAAATTTTGATTGCCTCTATCTGGAGCAGAAGACGATGCGAAAAAAGAGAAGGTTCCTAGAAAGGTTCAATATAGTGTATTGTAAGAAAGGAATTCAATTGCACCGCAATTGCGCGCAATATTGGTCATATTGATGATGAATAATCCCAACCTAACAAGACATGTCGACAACAACAATAGACAACACGCAAAATACACTGTACAATTCTTCAATGGGGGATCGATAAGCAGGGGATCCGGATCCTTGGGAATTGCTTTCATTACATGACATGCATCAATTACCGTAAAACTCAATAATATTGATTGAATTAAATAAAATATGAAATAACTCTTCCCGCGAGAAAGTGAAGTGAGTTAACAATTATTGGCGCAATAAAGATTGCGCGAAAAGGGTGTCTCCGGATTCGCACGTTTAAATTTTTTTATGAAGAGTGACTTAGCGTAAGTCAGCCGGAGTTATCATTGCCTCTCGTACTATGCATCTTCGACTTTGATTTGGTTCTGAAGATTCCGAATTGATTTGTGGTTTTATCATCAACGGATTTCACTTTCTAATGACTTTTATTCCCTTGTGAGAGAAAGCGAGGGGAACGTTTCTTTTCTCTCCGATAAATGTTTCTCTCGGGTTATTGACTGGCAAGTTTGTGAACAGCTGCCTACGCGACTTCTTGATGTCTCTGGTCTATAAGCTTCTCTTCCTTACTCTTCCATCTAACTTGTATGTTTGCACGCGTCCCTCCTTGCCTCTCTCTCTCTTTTCACTTTGTCCTGCACAATTCGTGCCATTCGTCCTCGTACTATCTTCCTAGTGTAGTCTGTTGTTGCTCCGTCCACATTGTTGTGAGGTACCTGCCTCTCCCTCACTCCATATTCACCTTCACTGATTACATCACGAGTCGTAGTCTCTCTATTCTATTGTGCTCGCTTAAGTGCCTTCTCCAGATTCATCATTGAGGTAATCAATCGCCCAGAATGCTCTCTCGTCAGCTCCTCAAGAACTCTGTTCGTTGCCAGTGAGTTACTTGTTAAATTTCTATCGTTGACGATTGAATCAAGGTCATGGTGGTCGCACGTCGAGATGGGACCTCCCGATGCCATTCTGGGAGTGACGGAAGCATTCAAGGCCGATCCCAACCCCAAGAAGATGAATCTCGGAGTGGGAGCATATCGTGATGACCAGGTGGGTACATTGGATTGAGCCTCACACGATATCTCAGTTTAGAGGATGTTATGGGCAGCATTGACTAGAATAAGAGAAGGGAGAAGAGGGATGGTTGCAGGGCAAGCCCTTCGTTCTTCCCTCAGTCCGTGAGGCGGAACGGCGCATTGTGGGCGAGAAACTGGACAAGGAATACGCTGGCATCACTGGTCTCCCCGATTTCTGCAACCACTCGATCAAGTAAGTCATTCTTTGAGGTCCTTACTATAAAGATTAGATTGGAGCTGATAAGAAAGACAGTGTACTAATGGATTACTATTCGATCACAAGACTAGCCATACGTATGTTGCTACGCAAACTTTAGCCTCTGCAGAATGGGAAACAAAGAAGGGGAGAATTGGTGTAAACACCTAAATTGGCATCCAAAATGATGTTGATGGTCCGAATTGCGAAGTGACTAAACTGGATTCAGACTGGCTCTGGGTGCGAATTCTCCGGTGATCACTGAGAAGAGGAACGTGACAGTGCAGGCGATCTCTGGCACGGGAGCTCTCAGAATCGGATCGGAGTTCCTTGTGAGTTGGTTATTCACTTGACCCTCCATAATGCTCTGCGATTGCAGGCTAAGTACTCGAAGTCGAAGGTGATCTACCAGCCGACTCCCACGTGGGGAAATCATGTTCCTGTCTTCAAGTGAGTGGGATAAGGATGGTCACATTCAGGACCACACTCAGATTCGCGGGTGTAGATGTGAAGCAGTACCGATACTACGACAAGAACACGTGCGGATTCGATGAGAAGGGAGCACTCGAGGTACACTTGTCCCTCTTGATCATCCCCTCATCTCTCTTCTTGCCAGGATATCGCCCAGATCCCCAAGGGATCCATCATCCTCCTCCATGCATGTGCACACAATCCCACTGGAGTCGATCCCACCGTGAGTAGTGAAACACCCATTGAATGGAGCATTAGGGGAGTTGATGAGTGGGTGTCTCTCAGAGAGAGCAGTGGAAGAAGATCTCCGAGGTGGTGAAGAAGCAAGGACTATTCGTATTCTTCGATATGGCATACCAGGTGAGAGAGGGAGAGAGAGAAAGAGAGAGAAGAGTGTAATTGGAGGGATTCGCCTCTGGAGACGTGGACGGAGATGCATTCGCTGTGAGGTGAGTGGGGTGGGAAAGGAGGGGGAGGGGGAGAGTGGTGGTTGCAGATACTTCATCGAGCAAGGCCACAAGATCTGTCTCGCCCAGTCATTCGCCAAGAACATGGGATTGTATGGTGAGAGGGGGGGGAGGGGAGGGGAGGAGAGGAGGAAGGAGTGAGTGAGGTAATGAATGATCAGGCGAACGAGTGGGCGCCTTCACCATGGTGTGTGGAGATGCGGAGGAGGCAGGGAGAGTCGCCTCCCAGATCAAGATCCTGGTGAGAGAGAGAAGCACTCATTCGGGATTCACCTCCCTCATTTAAGGATCCGATTCTTCTGCTTATTACATGTCCAATTTAACATGAGTATCCGTAATTGTAGATCCGTCCGATGTACTCGAATCCTCCCATCCATGGAGCGAGAATCGCCTCCAGAATCCTCAACGACCCCGAACTGAAGAAGCAATGGTACGACTCCTTATATTATTACTTGACAGAATGATTGCTTCAATTTTAACTTTACTTTACATGTAAGCATGCATATAATTGGCAGGCTGACTGACGTGAAGGGAATGGCTGATAGAATCATCACAATGAGATCGCAGTTGAAAGATCTGCTGAAGAAGGTGAGAAGAGAGAGGAAATGACAATACTTGGAGAATAGATAGGGTATGGTGATAGTGAATAGAAAGAGTGTTGCAGGAGGGTTCTTCTCGTAACTGGCAGCACATCACCGACCAGATTGGAATGTTCTGCTTCACTGGAATCAACCCCCAACAGGTACACTATGCTCACTCTCATCTCGACTACTCTGATATCCGAGAGAGACACGAGGGTCGGGGGGAGGGGGCTCTTCTTCTTGAGCACCACTCTGGTTCATCCTTGGACTGAGACCAAGGATGCATCCAGTGATGTGTCTTCCTGGGATAGGAATAATTACGTGTCTAGTTGTTATGTTGATGGGCATGCAGATCATGGGATCAAAGCGATTTTGATTCTGATCCCCTCGATGGATCATTTGGACGGTCAATGATGCTCTCCATTTCCATACAGAAATATTACTTAACAAACCAACGCTTTCGCGACGTCGCATGCATGACGGCACTGCAGCTCTTGTGTTGCGGAGGCGTTCACCAGATATGAAAAGTATCGAAGTGCTTATATCTGTCCCCCCCCCCTTCGATCCCGTGAAATATCTTAACAACAATGAAATTTAGCCTAATTTAGTTTGGGGATGACTGAATTAGCTTAGTAGTATTCCAAAATCCTAACATATCGATATTGGAACATTTGGAAGATGGTAAAGCTAATGTGAGATGGTGGTAGTTGGTTTGTCGTGTTCATCCCATGCATCCTCCCCCAGTCCTTCCTCTTCCTTGCCTCTCTCATCCGTCGTGGACTGCTCTCATCGAGTTGATCTCCCAAGGGAGGGAGGGAGATACTCGAGAGTGGGGGAGGGGAAGGGGGGACTGATGAGGAAGGAGAGATTGCAGGTGATGGGAGGGGCAAGAGACTCACATGACATGTCTAACCTATTTTTTGAAAGAACATCAATGGTACTTCTCACCCAACATTATGAAGTTGTTTCATGAATTTTCCCTTCAAATATCTAGATAAATAAATTTAAATCTAAATGTTGTGCTTTTTTTGCAATTGGGTTAATCATAATTGCTTGCGTTGGTTGCACGATCGGTTTGATTGAAATATACCTGAGCAAAGTTCAAGCATATCCCTAAACAACTCCATGTTGGTTGGCCATTGAGATTTGAGACTCGCGAGTTATGATCGTTCAAAGTACTGACGCAAAAAACCACAAGACTTTTGCAACAACCTAATATTTGCTCATTGATTGCGAGTCGATCGTCTAAAATAAAATAAAAAGATCATTAAAAAGTGAGGTCGCGAGGGGATCTAGTGGAGTGTTGTAAGGTGCTCATTGGTTACCCCCCCCCCCCCCCCCCCCTCTCGGACTGTGTCCCTTCTCTAGGAGAGATGGTGTGAATGCTCTCTCTCTCGAAGGACAATCAGCTTATTCATGGGAGTATAGGGAACAGGAGATGGCAGAGAGAATCTGCCTCTCCCTCTCCCATCCTCTTACCATCCCACTTCATCCCCTTATTCCAATCTCTTCTTCTCTAAATCGCCTCCTCGACCATTTCCCTGAATTATGCGTCTGAAAGGCGTGCTAAGTCTGTTGTTGTAGAAAGGGGAATACGAAGGTACGGTAGATAAGATGTGGATGAAGTGTCAGTTAGTGGATACAGAGATCATATCGTTTCCACCCGTGCTTCCATTTTTTTAAAAAAATCGACACTGTCCGAGAGTTGCCAAAGAATTCCAAAATTATAAACTGGCTTTATAGATTTATAAGAAACAGTTGGCTAGATGATAAGAATGATAGATGGGTAGGGTAATCAACTTGATCCGCCTTTCAAACGTGAAAATCCCCTGGTCGAGAGTGATCTTCCCTCCTTCTCTCTTTCTCTTTTCTTCCCCTCCTACACGCTCCATTGTTTCACATGAAAGCCCTCTGTGAGGACTGAGATTAGAGCCGGAAGAAGAAGTAGGACTACAAGTGGGCACGGAGAAAGGTTACGACGGTCGGAGAACAGGGGAAGAGAAAGGCAGTTGTAGGGAGGGTTGATGTACAAGGATGGAGAAGGGAGGGAGTGGAAGAATGTTCTTCTGTTGAGGTGGAGAAGCTGATCAAGGAGCACTCAGTCTACCTCACTAAGGATGGCCGCATCTCAGTGGCAGGAATCTCCTCCAACAACGTGGGATATCTCGCGAAGGCCCTCCACGACGTCACCAAGTAGAGATCAATCCCCCCCCCTCACCCCATCCCACTCAGTTGAACACTACTACCCATTCTTCTTCTAGGCATCGTCCCGAGGCGCACTGTAAAATGATTGCAATAGCATAATAGAGATAATATTTATGCACTCTCAGACTACGGTCTCCCATCGTTTCCATCTTTATTATGTTGTAGTACGGTAGTATCTTTGCTCTCCCGAGTGATTTGTATTGTATTGGATAATGGGTGAATTGCGAATGTTGGAATACAAGTACCCTCACTCGAATTGGTTTGTTATTTCGTGAGTTGGGAGTTGCCAAGAAGAGGGCTGGATGAATGGAGTAGGACTCTATTGTTGAAGGGGAGAGGGAGAAGAAGAGAGTTGAGAGAGGCAACCACTTTTCTCAATCTACCGAGTCTACCGAATACATTCTCCGAGTCCCTTCACTCTTTCGTTCCTCTTCCATTTCTCTACGCGCAATGTACATCGTGAGAGACTCCATTCATGGAATTCTCGCAACTTCTTTCTTCTCTTTCTTCTCTTCTCTGCTTTTTCGATTCCGCAAAAACTGCGATTTCAGCTTTCCTTTGTTTCTGAGCAAGCGATTATGACTATTATTCCACGATGTGTTTGACTTCTGAACGTTGGTCGTCTCGCGAATACGGTAGGTGGGAAGGGGGGTGTGACCTACCAGAGACGGAATTGTGTTTTGATGATGTCATTACAACCTGCTTAATTTCTACGACGAGTAGTCAGCCTCCTCTTAATTGGTATTATAAATGAATTAGAAGAGGGGAGAAATAGAGAGACTTCATCAATTATGGAGTGAATGCAAGGGGCGAGGAGACCATTTGGAGGGAAGTGATGGATCATTCAACACTCATCTTATGACCATACACTAATTCTCGGAACGTTTACGTTATCTTCGATCTGTTGTGACATGGTTCCTTTCTGTGGCAGCATCCGAAATGCTCACAAAAACAATGAAGACTGAGAGAGAGTAGGGAGTCTTCTTCATTTCCATTCCTTCTTCAGTTCACCGACAGTTCTGAAGGAGGTAATCCCTCCCCTCCCAGGGGATTTCCCATAGTGAGGAGGTGGCACAAGTTTCCATTCGATTCCTTCCTCTGATAAACGTTGTCCATCTCTTTCCCTTTCTCCCCACCGACGGACGTTTCTCCCCAGACCCAGTCAAAATAAGTATTCATCTCTGTCTGGTCCCTCTCTTTCCCCGTGCTCTCTCCTCTTCTCTCACCTTCTAGTCATCTCGATCTGTCTAAACCGGATTAGTTCGCATCGCAACTTCCATTCCTTCTTCCTCCAGATTTCCTTCTCTTCTCTCTCATCTTCATCCCGAATTTGAGGACCTCCCTCTCAATCTCAGAATTCACACTGGAGAAAGACAAAGATGTGATTTCTAAGCAGGGTCTCAGTCTATTTCCATTCTCCCTTCCTTCCTTCGTCACTTCGTCCTCTCTCTTTTCTTTCTTCTCAACTGATCCATTCCAATCTCATTCCCTCATTGATGAAGTACTACATAGATATTAGCCATCTCCACTTCCTTCCTCTCATCCTTTATCTTCTCATTTGCATACTCATTCCTCGTCTCTCTTCTATTCGTACTCTCATGGAAGAGGGAGAAGGAAATAGAATGGGAAGATGTTCTCATCACCCCCATTCTCCCATCTCTGAATGATGATTTGTGAATGAGTGGCCTCTTCCCCCTCCTTCCTAGGATGGGAAGCTACTCCGTTCCTCCACAACTTCTCACGAATTTATACCTCCACTCCCATCCCTCTACCGTTCGTGCAGTTAAGTAGGGGGAGGAGAGAGTGATTGAAGGAAGAAGAACCTCGTTCAGTCCTCCCTTCCATTACAGGATGGAAGGGAAAGAGAAGTAGTTCGATTATCATCCTCATAAGGGAAACCCCCACTTCATAAGACCCCTCCCCCTCTCCCCAGTTCTCCTCCGCTCATCCACTCCAATTCAACACTTCTTGCAAACTGCACCATCACTAGATACTCCTCTTCTCTCCTCCCATCTCTTCTCTCCCCTATTCGTCATTTCATTCTTTTTCATACATCGAAACTTCTTTATTCTACGAATTCGAACTGTTTGTATTTGCTAGAGTCGAGTTTTCTTCCAAACTTCATTTCTCATTCCTCCCTCTCTCCTCCTTTCCACTCTCTCTTTTCTAATCCTACCATCGACCTTTTCGAGTCCTCTGGTATGGTTTCCCCTAGTAGGATCCTACTCATTTCCCTAGTAGGCTCCTACGTAGGATTCTAGTAGGGTGCAGACCTACTGGGGTGTGCGCACTGAGTAGGATCCCAGTAGGGTGGAGAGTAGGATCCTACTAGGGTTTGAGTCCGATTCTACTGGGATGGCAGGCTCTTCCTTTGGCCTTGGATACTGTAAGTCAAATCGTCTTTCGGTGTCTACTGCTGTGTGGAAACACTGGATATGCATTTTATTTCCAAATTTTCAACAACTGTATTTAAGGAATAGCATAAATTAGGAACAATGGGTAAGCTCACGGAACGAATTACACGTAAACGAACAATATACTTAACAATGAGAAAACAATCTAAGAAAATCTAACGAGATAAGAAAAGGGAATATATAGATGTCTTCTCACAGTGCCTCCATGGGCATTCCAGTTGTCGATGCATCGAAGAGAGGCGAGAATCCCCCCGAGTAGTCGTTCGTCTCAGCTCTTGTGGTGGAGTCGTACCCGCTGTAATCAGGCATATCAATATTACAATTGCAAACATTTTTGCTACCCTAATCCCCAAATTATGAAAACACTAATGGATTCAGGGTACGCATTACGTTACATATAAATTGAAAGGAACGTGAAAGTAGTGAATATCACGCCTATCACGAGAGAATTGAGCCGGATAGAGCTAAAATGGGAATGGGAGCAAAAGTCAGTTGGGATTTTCATGAATTTAGGGTTCTCTAGGGATGTACCTTCGACCCCCAAAGCAGAAAACCACATCTTGATTCCGGGCTCCATGGCACCGGGTTGGTCGTTCTGGTAGCTGTCTTTCAACGCGTTTATCTATCTTATGGTGCGTTTTAGAGATAAATCCTCCGAGCATGACCCCCACTTATTTTCCACGCTCTATCGAACTGTACAAACCAGAACTTATAATTTTGACTCTGAACAACGCTATATTCAGGGGTGCTTTTCTAAAAAGTGTAGGTAAAGATTCCGTTATGCTTTGAACGATGAATAGAGCTCGCCATGCTCTTTAAAATGAGTGGCTTGCGGTTAAAATATCTTACGACTGGGGTGAATTATGCGCTGTTCGAGAAGAAAAAGTGTTCGACAAGATTTGAAGTCTATTTCATTCCATATTTCCACCGCCCCCATTATCTGTGAACAGTGTGGAATACAAATAAGAGATATTTGAAATGAGTTTCACGTAATACTTAATTGAAGGAGACTGAGTTTTTATTAACACCCAGTGAAACTCAATTTAATTTCGCATCATCCGTCTTTCATTTTCATTCTACACTGCTCACAGATAATCGGCTGGTGGAAATAAGGAATGAAATGGACTTCAAATCATATCGAACGCTTTGAGAGGCATAACTCACCCCAGTCGTAAGATATTTTAACCGCAAGCCACTCATTTTAAAGAGCATGACGAGCTCTATTCATCGTTCAAAGCTTAAAGAAGGACTCTAAAACGCACCACAAGATAGATAAACGCGTTCAGACAGCTACCAGAACGACCAACCCGGTGCCATGGAGCCCGGAATCAAGATGTGGTTTTTCTGCTTTGGGGGTCGAAGGTACATCCTTAGAGCACCCTAAATTCATGGTAAACCCAACTCTGACTGTTGCTCCCATTCCCGCGGTCAGCTCGATTCTCTCGTGAGAGGCATGATATGACTCCCGTTTTATCTAATTTTGAGGGATCACACCCATACGTGTCCACGCCGGCGGCGAGTTCTGACCAACCCTGCGGGTCTGGGGTAATGTGGGACAAAGCTCAGATATGATACCCCACGTTATCTACAGTAACCCAGTATACATCATTCGACTACCGTAACCCTCATTACGGCCCTAAAAAAATCTGACAGCTCTTAGTCTTCAGATGGGCCTCAGAAAATTCAGGATTCCATCTAAAAATTCGGACGGCCCTCAGAACATTCCGACGATATCCCTGATAGCCTTCTGAGGTCTAAAGAGGCCTTCGGAATATTTTGAGGGACGTCGCATGTCTCTGTGCACCTTCAGAATTTTCTTAGTGTGGTCTGCATTTTTTGAGGGTTGTGAGAATTTTATGATGGCGTTTGAATGTCTATGTGGCCAATCAGTTTTTTGAAGGCCTCTCAGATTTTTTGAGCCTCTCAGAAATTTCTTCGAAAATTCCAACGGCCTTTAGAGAAATCCGACGGCTCCCATAAGAGTCCGATGAAGCTCCAAAATTTCTGAGAGGCTCTCAAAAAATCCGACGACCTTCAGAAAATTAATATGGACTTTTGAAAATTCCAAGGGCCCTCAAAAATTCTGATGGCCTCTTTAGACCTCAGAAGGCTCTCAGGGATATCGTTGGAATGTTCTGAGAGCCGATGGAATTTTTAAGCGGAATCCTGAATTTTTTGAGGCCCATCTGAAGACTCTAAGAGCTGTCAGATTTTTTTAGGGCCTTAATGAGGGTTACGGTAGTCGAATGATGCATACTGGGTTACTGTAGATAACGTGGGGTATCATATCTGAGCTTTGTCCCACATTACCCCAGACCCGCAGGGTTCGTCAAAAATCCATGACCCCCACCCTTATGTCCCGCAGGGTTGGTCAGAGGCGAGAAAGTACGTTTTCTCGTGGAATGTCTCTTAAAGTGATATCAAAGTGACGTCGAATAGAAGAAAATGGTTCCTAGGGACTAGTAACCCACTCGCTTTAGTTGGTAATGTACAAAAAAGCTAAGGAAAATAGACAAACCTTGAAGAGGTGCTTGTTGTGGTAGATGGAGTTGCGGTAGGTGTTGGTGCGAACCCCATCCTTGAGCATCTCCTAAAATGTTTGAGTGAACTATCCGTGCGACGAAAAGAGGTAAAATCCAACCCGCTGAAAGTGCATGATTTGCGCCTTCTTTACCTATATCATGTACTTTAAGCGCTTTGAAAAAGATGAAACTGTTGCTTACGATGAAAGGTCTTTAAGATCGCATAATAGTATAACCACACTGCATTATAAGGATGAAAAACTTACAAACCTCGTGGATACCGAAGTGAGCGTAAGAGTCGAAGTATTCCTTGCTCGTCATCTCATTGGGCGGCGGCCTATCGCCGCTAGCCTTCGCTGCTGCCTCTGATATGCAAAAATAAAGTAAAATATGGTTTTCCAGACTAAGGATCATGTTTCAAGGCTCAGTACTTTGTCTTAAGCCAATCTGGTCGTGCGAAGTAGTGTTTTTACCGAAATAAAATATAAAAAAATATTTCAAAAAATAAAAATAAGCCAAAATTGAATGAAAATGAACGAAAACGGAGCAAAATAGGCCAAAATATTACCTGGAGTTTGCTGATGCCGATGTACGTCGGGCACGGCAAGCGAAACTCGTTGGAGTTGTGCAGCGAGGGCGCGGAGTACATCTGGAGCCAGGGTAATTAACAGCGAAATCAAGCAAAAAGGATATAGTAATTAGTGCTTCGAAAAGACGCGGAATTCGAACGAGCGACGGCGGGAAAGTGAGCTGAGTACGGTCGGAAGGTGGTTGAGCACTGACTTTATTTTTACAATATGTTTCTAATTTCACTAAACTTGCCTGAACTCGCAGAGTCATAAAATGTTGAAATATGGGCAATACGGAGCAATAATGCAATTCAAAAAGTAAGGGAAAAGATAAGTTTTTGAAATGACGCAATCAATATATTTAGTCGCGGTTTGTAAAGAATATAGCCCTCAGCAATCCCTAATATTCATGTCAGAACAGCCCCAGGCGCCGTATGAGCACATTGGAAATGTAAAACAAATAAAAACAATGCTATCAGAGAATGAAAATCAATAATTCAGTTCAAACAACGCCGAGGCGCCTTGAAAGCGCACAACAACTTGTGCACAAGTATTATCCGTCACACGAAATGTGCACTTGGTTCCTAGTAGGGAAAATGAGTAGGGACCTACTGGGGATTTGCCTCTCCCCCTCTCCCTACCGACAGAGTAGGATCCTAGTAGGGATTACGCAGTAGGTTTCTAGTAGGGTCTTTTAGTGCTCCACTTACCGTACACAGAGTAGGTTCCTACTAGGGAATCGACCAAAATGACCAAATGAGTAGGATCCTACTGGGAAAACCATACCAGAGTCTTCCTATGGGGCAGAGAATATCTGGGGTCTCTTATTTCCACCCCTTCTCTGACCTCTCCATTCTCAAACTCCATTCCAAATGCTCCCTCTTCCTCTGTCCTTCTGACCCTATCTGATCTCGAAGATTCTCTTCGAATCTGGGAGAGAGAGTGAGAATGGAGATGAATGGGAAGGGGAATGAAGTTACCGTCACTCGTCTCAGTCCATTCTTCCTCTTCTGATCTCTTTCTCCATTGAGTGTCACCTCCAGCTATTCTCCATTTCACAGTCTTCTCCTTCCTATGGTAGTCCACTCAGAATCAGTCGTCCGAGAGAATCCATGTCCCCTCCCTCCCCCCTCTCCCTCCCCCTCTCCCTCCCCCCCTCTCTCTCTCCCTCTCCCTCCCCCTCTCTCTCCCCCTCTCCCTCCCCCTCTCTCTCTCTCCCTCTCCCTCCCTCTCTCGTTGACTCCCCCAGTCTGTCCATCTCGATAACTTTCCTCCTTCTACTCAAATCTCGACTTCTTTTTGATGGTCTCATCTGCCTTTTCTTCCTCTTTTCTTCTCCTTTTCCTCTTCTTATTCCGATATCGAGAGTTCCCCTCGTCCTCCATTTTATTCACCTCCTCACCACCTACATTATCTTGCCCCTATCCTGTTGGGAACCAAGAAGGATACCGTAGTCCCAGAATACTTAATGCTTGATCGATACCGTAATCTCATTTCCCTCATTCTTTCCCTGAGAGGGATTGGGTCTTCTCTCCATTCTATTGCTGGGATTATGCCATCACTCGCTATTTCCATTTATGTTCTCATTCATTCCACGTCTTATTTCCTTTCTCGATTCTCTCTCGTACTCCATTTCTATTCCTTCATCTCCTCATATCTCATTTGTACACGTTATCAACCATCGTCAACGCTTTCATCTTTCTGTTCTCTTCCTTCTCTCAAATCTGCTTCTGCTGCATGATAGCCCCCCTCCTTCATCTCTCTCCTCTCACTCCTCATCAGTCCAATTCCACCTCGATTCTCCTCTACAGTCTCTCTCCCTCTCTCTCCTATCACTCCTGTTTTCAGTCTTGTTCGGATCTTCTCTCTATCTAATCACATCTTTCTGGTCGATTTACTCTATTTTCTCTCCTATCCCCAGGATGGAACCAATTCCCTCCCCCCCCCTTCCCTTCCATCGAATTCATCCTCTTCTTCTTGCGTGGTTGTATCTAGTCTAACTAAGATCACACCTCTAATTTCTTCCTTCCTATCAATTTCTATCTCCCCCGTCTCAATCCTCAAAGTCAATCCTTCTATCTAGAAGTTGCACATCTCGAAACTTTCCAATTTCGGGGCTTTTATCCAATCTCATTTCTTCATCTCTTTCCCCTCTTTCTTTTCTCCTGAGAGGGAATCATCCGAAACGTGATATCTTCCCCTCGCCACTTTCAGCCCCAAAGACGAAGGAAATGCGTGAATGAATGCAGTTTGTGGTTGAGGAAGGGAGGAACTCCCTTCATAGATCACGAGTCTTCTCATCATTCCCTCTCGGGGGGGGGGGGGGGGGGGGGGGGGGGCGAAGAGGGAGCAAATGGATTCGTAGTTGTCTCTATCACATCAGAGTGCCCTCTTCCCTCCTTCCTTTCCCTCTTTTATCTCCGAATTCCTCGTTTGATTCCCTCTTACACCTTGTTATGATGCCCTCGAATAAAAGAGATGAGATCCATCTGGATTCGATTCATTCTTCTCCCACTAGAACTCACTACACGAATTCGCCTTTTCCCAACTTGTTTATTCCGTCTTTTCTATTCTTCGAAGCCCCTCAATCCTGGGAATCCTTCTCATTCAGTGCCCTTCGAGTGTCTCCTCCCTCCATCGAGATGATTTCCTACTCCTGAGATGTTCTTCGTTCGTTCTCTTCGAAGGAAGAACCGACTGGTCTTCCTCTCCCTTCTCTCCTTTCTCCTTCTAGCTGTTGTCTATCTGGGCACTCTCAGGAGGAAAGAGGGTAAGTCGCCTACCGTATGTCGTCAAATTTCTTCGAAGAACCTCATGATAGACAGTCTGAGGATTCGGAAACAACATAAAAAAATACGTGTTTCCCTTGAGCGACCCCATCCTCTCCTTCTCTTCTTCCTCAACGACATCTACTCGGATTCTCTGAAATCTTCATTCCCCAATGCAGCAAGTCCGTTACAAAGATTATATATATTTTTAGTTGAAAATGAAGTGAGAATAGATGGTTGATGGATGGTTGTTACAGTGCCACAGCATCGTCGTCTTCGGAAGAGATCGATGACAGCCAATTTCCCCCTGATGCATTCTCCATTGAACAACGACAGAAAGGAGCAGGTGTGCTACGATTGAACTTCTAGATGGGGATTCCGTTCCCTTCCACTCTCTTCCTTCTTCGAAGAAACCACGGAATCAGGACGTTTCGCGTTTCGTGGGGAGAAATGTGTGCATACTCATACATATTTTATGTCTGAGAATATTACAACGAAGAACGAGAGAGAGAGATGTTGGTTTAGACCCAATGAAGTAATGGGAGACCCGTCTGGAGTTCCCGTGGAGAGTGAGTGACTGCTCCCTTCCAGTTCTTCTGCACGTCATCGGTCTCATCTACATGTTCGTCGCTCTTGCCATTGTCTGCGATGAATTCTTCGTCCCTTCACTCGGAGTTCTCACTCAGAAATTGGCCATCTCAGACGACGTCGCGGGTGAGCAAGAAGAGAGACCAAGAGACCCCCCCCCCTCCCCCCTTGCCCCCGTCTAGACAAGGCCCAAAATATTCTTTAGTAAGGGTAGTCTGGTCTGGTTGTGCTCGGTGTAGTTCTCCTTCCTCCTCCAGGGGCGACCTTCATGGCAGCGGGAGGATCTGCCCCCGAATTCTTCACTTCTGTCATTGGAGTTTTCGTCGCCCAGAACAATGTCGGAATAGGAACTATCGTCGGTGAGAACCATTCCGCCCCTTTGCAATCTGACTCCTTTCTCCACTCTCCCCCTTGAGTAGGATGATCATGCAAACACCGAGATCTCTCTCTCCTCTCTCCCTCTGTCGGTGGTCTCTTCTCGATCTTCAGTAATCATCTGATTGTCTCCTTCTCTTTCTTCTCTTCCTAGTCCCTTTTTCCTCTCTCTCTAACGAGTGGACATCAAAGAGGGAGCATCAGACTTCAACAACTCCCACTATCCTTCCTCCATCATGGGATAACTCTAATCTACCGTAATCCAGGTTCTGCAACCTTCAACATCCTCTGTGTTCTCGCCTTCTGCACTATATTCTCCACTACAGTACTCCAATTAACGTGGTGGCCCCTCTTCAGGTATACCGTAATCCGTCGGCACGAATATTCATTATTTGTTGTCTCGGAATATTTTCTTCAACAAGAAAAATGTACCTCGTGAAGGGAATCTAAAACGATAATCTGTTGATTACAGGGATGTGTCCATCTACATTTTCGCGCTCTTCCTTCTGGGATATTTCTTCTTGGATGAGAAGGTGTAGTACTAATATCTACAGTATCCTACCGTACCCTCGATCAGATCACTCTTCCGAAGCAGGAACACTCTTCGGCATTTATATTTTTTACGCAATCTTCATGAAGTACAATGAGAGAATCGAGAGATGGGTCAAGATTCATCTGTGTGGAGAGAAGTACAGCAGACCTTAGAACGAGTCATTAATCGATCGATTATTCAGGTCAGAAGATGAAAGTACTGTAGAGGAGACGGTGACCCTCCCATCAGACTTCGTTGGAGATGAATGGGAATGGAATGATGGAAGTGAGAGAGGAGAGGGGGGAGGAAAAGGAAGGGAATGGTTCAGATGAAGGAAGAGAGGATGGAGAATGGAGGGCATCAGAGAGTCGAGAGGGCAATGTCAGCAGGAGGAAGGAGGAGATCCTCACTCAACAGAAGACAATCGATTCCCATTCTACACACTGGTATCCCCTCCCCCCCATCTCCTCACTCCTCCCCTCTGCAGGTGCCATGTTCCGCAATGGAATCGTGCAGTTGATGAACCACACGCTGGAGCAATTGGCTGAAGGTGATCTTTGATCTTCTGCTTGTCTTCCCTTTGGGAGGATCAATCTCTTCGTCCCGTCCTATCGTGTCATTCCCTCCCCTTCGTAATAGTTAGTGGTCTTTCAGATGAGCAAGCCTCCACCAAAGATTACCTCGGTTCGTTTCTCCTTTCTCTCTGTGGTCTTTGGTCTTTGATCTTTCGTGGTCAATAGTCGTCGACTGGATTGAGTTCCTCTCACACTCTCATCATCAGCTCACTCTCTTTTCTCCCCTGGGTTATTCTCATGTTCCTTCTCTCAACAGGAATCCTTCCTTCTGGCAATCATCATCCCTCCTACCATTCACTACTCAAAAGTGGGGCGAATGAGGGTAGATGCAATCCGTGGTGCAATCTAGTCGTGGTCCTTTCTCTCTCTTCTCTCCACTCTCCCACTCTTCCCATCCCTCTAGGGGTCCTCTCGTTTCCATCAGTGTCCGAGTGGTAGACGAGAATCTAGTCACTCAATCACCCAACCACTTCCATTCCAGGGGAAAGCGAGAGTGAAGAACATTCCAGAAGACAATCTGTAGCATCCAAGGAACAGGTAGAAAGAGGGGGGAGGAGAGGGGGGAGGAGAGTTCTTGCAGAAGCAGTCTGACTTGGAGATTCCCCTGGAGAATGGCCACAAACAGAGAGAGGAGACACTCTCAGATGGACGAGATCGTGAGTATGAGGGAAGAGAGAGAGGGGGAAGGAATCATTCAGAAATCACTCCTGGAGGAGGAAGAGGAACGGCCATTGGATATGGAATGGCCAGGTCTTTCTTTTTTTGCAATTTTTTATTTGTTTAGATAGATAC
>BTRK01000005.1:20421242-20533476 GCA_036245805.1 Pristionchus mayeri | reverse complement strand
GTCGTTCAGTGCATTTAAATCCGGATCTGGCTTTCAAGTGTGGGGGGACCGGAAAATTTAGCCGGCATTTAGTGTAGTGCGTCGCCATTTTGCCTCTTTACGGTAAGGGTGGCAAAACCATTCAAATTTATTTCTGTATCCCACGTTTTTATACATGTGTAAACCCACGTGTTAGCCCTTAGTATAAAATGATTAAACAACAATAATTCCAGCTAGTTACCCAATTATTTGAACAATGAGCCCCTCTCAATCCAAATCATTGTGGGTCCGTATGACGAACGGAAGAAGTAAAGCATGAGGTATCAAGAATCAAGCGCATAAATGGGGAAACGTTCAGAATGCAAGCATAACTGACTCTCGCACTTGTCGACGTCCACTTTGAGGAAGTCGAGAGAGGGATATCTATTGGAGAGCTGGTCGAAGAAGGGGGCGATCTGCTTGCACGGTCCGCACCTGAACCAAATGCCTATGTGAAACCATCGACTAGTCCGAAGAACGAGCAGGCATCTCATAGATCGAAAGATAAACGAAGGACACTTACCATTCGGCGCTGAAGTCCACCACGACGGGCTTAGCCCCTGCAGCAGACATCGCCTCTCCGAAGGCCTCGTCGGTATTGATGTGCTTGACCGGCATTCTCACTGAATGAAAGGATGAAATTGAAAGGCCGAAAGTGGAAAACGCCTCAATGGATAATGAAAACACTCTATTATCAGACTACGCCGAAAACAGTTCCATAAAGCTGAAACCAAACGAGTTACATATCTTTCAATAGCCTTTTTGCTCGAGAAATATATGAAATCGGGGAAAAGCAAATAAATCAACGCGTTTAAAACGTTGCCCTCCAAATTTTGTCAGCGTCACAAAAAGTTTGAGGAAAAATCTTACAGTACTCGTCACATGAATCGAAGCAATGTCAAACACATGATCTGATCATTTTTTTCGCAAGTTGTATCGTGTTCTGTCCACTCATTATTATTTATTTTGTTGTCTCTTTTTAGACTAGATACTAATGTGCTCACTACCGTCATGAGTTGATAAAATTGAAGAGATTATCAAAGTTGCTGAAGCGTTCTTACTGAAGATGTTTTATTAAGAGAATTCTTCTAAGATATTCAACCATAGCCAATTCAGGAATGAACGGGGTAGAAAAGAGAAAAAGGAGGTTCAACCCCACCGATGAAGACTCGACTCCGGATGTGGAGCGGCTCTATCGGTGAGCCCTTCCTTTCTGTATCTATGGCTCTTTCGTAATCATTTGCTCAGTGAACGTCAGCCTTCTTTCGCTTGTGCTGGAGGATTCACAGTGGAGACAAATGAAGAAGTGGAGAAGAAGAAGAAAATAGCAGAACGAAGAAAGAAAGGTTCGTTGTAGCCATTCTAGATAGTTCTCCAGAGTATCATATTCTATTCCTTTTCCAGATTTGGCCTCGATCGATCGTCCCGATGTGGATGATTGTGAGAAGTGCGGGAAGATGCTCCTTGACGCGTGGTTGTGGGCCACCTTCGCTCTCCCCGTCTGTGATGAGTGCAAGTGAGACTTCCATTGATACTCCCTATCCTCTCTCTCCCCGTCTGTGATGAGTGCAAGTGAGACTTCCATTGATACTCCCTATCCTCTCACTCCCCGTCTGTGATGAGTGCAAGTGAGACTTCCATTGATACTCCCTATCCTCTCTCTCCCCATCTGTGGTGAGTGCAAGTGAGACTTCCATTGATACTCCCTATCCTCTCACTCCCCGTCTGTGATGAGTGCAAGTGAGACTTCCATTGATACTCCCTATCCTCTCTCTCCCCGTCTGTGATGAGTGCAAGTGAGACTTCCATTGATACTCCCTATCCTCTCACTCCCCGTCTGTGATGAGTGCAAGTGAGACTTCCATTGATACTCCCTATCCTCTCACTCCCCGTCTGTGATGAGTGCAAGTGAGACTTCCATTGATACTCCCTATCCTCTCACTCCCCATATTCAGAGATCCGGATGGTGATCACAAACTGATCTCTCGTACTCAAGTCAAAGAAGAGTATCTACTCAAAGACGAGGATCTCGATCTGCGCAAGCCTCCCCTCAGGTATCCTATTCGTTCTCTTTCCAATTGACATCACTTATTTACGGTGGTGTATGTAATTGATCTCCTCAGATATCTGGCTAAGAAGAACCCGCACAATCCTCGCTACGGAGACATGAAGTTGTACGTGAAGAGACAAGTAAGTAACTACTCTTATTAGCAGTCATCGATCGATGGATTGAAATTGTACTGCAAAGACCATTGGGAGGATTGAATTATCTCTCTTCCAGATAATAGACCGAATGCTGGTCGTTCATGGTTCGTTGGATGCACTCGAGATGAAGAAGGAGTCGAGGAAGGAAGCGAAAGAGAAGAGAGCCGAGAGTGCATTCGATGCCAAAGTGAAGGAGATGAGACAGCACGTGAGTCAGCCCCCTCCCCTCCCCTTCTGTCTACTCTACCGTAACCCATTTCTCTCCATCACCCATTTACCGTAACCCATCACTTCTCGATCACTCATCTACCGTACACCTTGAGATGCGTGGTGCGGCAGCAGCGAAGGCGAAGGGAGTGGCAGTGCACGTGCATGAGTATGGGGAGGAGATACACGTGAAGGAGGATGAGTGGGAGAAGAAGTGCACCACCTGCGATTACAAACTGACTTTCGAGAAGATGTAGTTCTGTAGATTACTTACCGTACCATCTATTCGCAACCCAAGTTTACCCAGTGGCCCTCCTCGATTGTATCAACTAACAGTGTTAGATCTCTCACGTACGCCTCCGACTTTTTCTGTAAATTCGGTCGATCTCACATGCTTAATGCGTCAATATCCCGATAAATGAGCTAAGTGTCTTTTATTGGGGGTGTTTCAAGGGATGCCAATCCGGAGAGGTCACTCGAGTAACCAATGGCAACCGACTGTCCACTCCATCCCCTCCACCTTCTCTCTTCCCTCCGCTCACATACTCCCTTCTCCATCTAGTGATGTCTCGTCGTGATAGTATTGTAAACCCGATGAAAGAAGAGGAGAATCCTTCCACAGATGATCCTCCCTCTCTTCCTTCTCCCCTCTCTCCCCTTGCATCCCCTCTCCCTGCCCTTTCCATTCCTCCCCCTACTCAACCACGAAAGAGAAGGGAATCCCTCAAAGATCAACTTATCGGACGACTCACGGGAAAGGTTTCCCCTCATTCTGATTATATTCCCAATCAGTCTAATTGGCAGAGTAGAGGAGTGAGTGTGGAACAGGGAGAGCCAGTCTCCCCCTCCCCCATTCCTCCTCCCTCCTCCATTCTGAGTGAGGAAGAGGATGGAAGAGTGAGGTGAGATCACTCCCATCCTTCTTCTTCTCCCTTCATTCCAGTCCAACTCCTTCTAATGCATCCAAGAAGACGACTAGTTCGAACGATATGAGGAGTACTCTGAGGGGAAAGATTAGAGAGAAGGTTTGATACATTCATCACTGAAGAGGTTGCAAGAGACCAGTCCCATATTATATGACGGCGGTCGCGTAAGAATCGAACAATGATCTGAGGGACCTGGCACACCGATTTTTCGAAAACTTGTGCAAAGGGGTTCTCGATGGTGTTGATCATCGTGGTCACCTTCATTTTGCACCAGCTCGATCGATAGAGCCAGGCTGCATGTAGGCTGCACCTACTTTCCTGTCCGTAACTCGGCAACCGTTTGAGGAATCAACTTCTAATTTTTACAGAGGCAAAATAAGTTTACCATGACGCCGACAACACTAATTTGAATATTAAAATTTATGTTAATTATAGGAAAAATGGGTTCTCGAATATAAGGCAAAAACCAACGACGAGAATTATATGATCATATGCGCCTTGTTCTGGGGATCATTTTTCGTATGCAGGGTATGGTGTTTGACCTCGTCGTTTTTCTGATACGAATTATTTTCTGCCCAATTTATCGCCTCCACGCCGCACACTCAGCCCAAAATTGACGAATGAAAATGTGTTTCACTGTCAAATATACTCTGCACGTCACTCGCATCGCGGAATTTGAATCTGTGAGTATATTTGACAGTGAAACACATTTTCATTCGTCAATTTTGGGCTGAGTGTGCGGCGTGGAGGCGATAAATTGGGCAGAAAATAATTCGTATCAGAAAAACGACGAGGTCAAACACCATACCCTGCATACGAAAAATGATCCCCAGAACAAGGCGCATCTGATCATATGATTCTCGTCGTTGGTTTTTACCTTATATTCGAGAACCGATTTTTCCTACAATTAGCATACATTGCAATATTCAAAATTAGTGTTGTCGGCGTCATGGTAAACTAATTTTGCCTCTTTAAAAATTAGAAGTTGATTCCTCAAACGGTTTCCGAGTTACGTATAGGAAAGTAGGTGCAGACTACATGCAGCCTGGCTCTATCGATCGAGTTGGTGCAAAATGAAGGTGACCACGATGATCACCACCATCGAGAACCCCTTTGTACAAGTTTTTGAAAAATCGGGTGCCAGACCTTGCTCGATTCTTACGCGACCGCCGTCATATTTATTTGTCTCTTTATTCGATGGTCGATGGTGGACATTCCTTCATCGTCTTTCCTCCTCAGGCTCAGTTGCTGGTTGATCGAACTCGTGAGTCAGCTGCACTCTCTCGTAGATTGGAGAGGAAGATGACTCTCACTACGACGACGTCTCCTTCTGATATCGACGCTGACGATGGAGTCATTCAGAGGGCCATCGAGGTAGAGGAAGTCCTTGAGATGACGATGGAAGGGGCGATCATTGCAGAGGGGATCGGCGATTATTTCATCCGAGGAAGAGACGAGGAACGAATTGAGTGAGGAGATGCAGGTAGTATTCCTCTCGCAGAAGGAAGAGGAGCAAGAGAAGGAGAGGGAGGAGAGGGTGAGTACCATGGGATATGGACGAGGCCAGAGTGGGATTGCAGCCCCTGCAAGTGTTGAGAGGAGCAGTCGCCGCTCCTCCCTTCGATGAGAAGATGCTAAAGATTTACTCGGAGAGAGGAGGAGAGGGTCAGCTATCACTGAATATCAATGTGGAAAGAGTGGTTTGAGACGTAGAGGGTGCTCCGTCCTTCTTCAATGCAACTCCCTCACTCAATCTGAGTCGACTAGCCAATCGAATGGGAGGAATTCTTCCAACGGGGAAATGGACCACCAATGAAGATCATCTTATCGTCAGTATCTCTTTCTATCTTGAGCGATCTTTGATCTCTCTCAGGAACCTTCATCCGATCATGACTATCTCGTAGTCTACCAATCTCCTGAATGGAGTTCCTTCTCCAGAAGTGGAATACTCGATGAGATCCAAGTGGATATTGGGAGAGCCGTCCTCACCAGTCACTGGGCTTTCTCTAGAGAAGTACATCTGCTTTCTCGATGAAGATTGATCTTTGATCTCAGGATGAGACAGCGTCTCTCTTGCGAGAGACTTATGAAGAACAAGCAGAGATGGCAGTGAGTCTAATCGAAGAGATGAAGAAGGGGAACAAGGAGATCTCCAATAGGTACCCCTCTCATCTTCTCGAAAGAATGCCATCCTTATGTGTTTGAGACTCGCGGATGCTTACGCAATCCACGATAAGTTTCTAAAATTGGGAAAGAAAGTGGAGGATGTGGCGACTTTGCTGAAAGAGATCAGAGATCAACAGGGATTCGCCACCAATCCTCTACAGTTCACATCAGGAGAAGTTGATCGGTTTGTGATCTTTGATCTTTTATACATATCAAATGTACTACTCTAGTACTCCCCTCTCCATTTCCTCCCTTGGCAAATTGGCATCAGTCCCGATCAAGATGGATGGAGTTCCCAATGAAGAAAAGAAGAGATTGGCGACGATAGACAAGATTAGGATTCAACTAGTCGTCCATTATAATGGCAAGGATACACTCACTATAAAAATCACAGATCAACTCTCCCTCTAGATATATTCGTGCTTCGAACGAATGCGAAGAATCTCAGTGAGTTCGCGGCTACTTTCAAGCAGAAATACTTCATCAAAGTGAGTCCCTCCTTCCTCTCTTCGATAGGTCACTCCCACAACCTCCCCCCTCAACCCCCCCCCCCCTCCTCCTCCCCTCCCCTCTCATTTTCAGGTGCATTCAACCCCCGTTTCTCTCACAGTCTCTATCGTAGAGAGATGGAATCGAAGGGATAGAGTGTTGGCTGTTTTGGGATTGGCCCTACCCCAGAAGATCGTCCCCATGTCATTCGCCTCCCACCAAGTACCCCAGGGATATCCAGGTAGGAACCAATTGAATACGGCAGAATATTGATCGAATAGTCATCAACGATTCGATCCTAAGAGGATTCGTCGAGATCGGAGTAGCCTGGATGGGAGAGGGAGGGATGGATGTTCACGAGGAGGTTGCTAAATCTCTCAAAGTTCAAAGATCATTCATTTATCTTAGGAAGAGATCAAAGATCGTCCCTTCTCGCTCTTCCTCCCAGAATGCGAATTGGACGAATTCTTCGATGACGAAGCCATTGGATTCAAAATGGACGACGAACATTTTAGGCACGAGAAAGATCAAAGATCAAGAATGAGGCTTTGAAATCAATTTCAGAGAGGAGCCCTTATCCCCTATCGGAATGAGACTGCGTCTGGAGAGGGAGAGGAGCGTGAATAAGGTATCAGTCAGGTCGTCGCACCGTAATCTACCGTACTCCTCTAGATGACTGCTCTGAATCTTCGATCGAATCTTCTGGATCGAATGGAGAATCGTCGTCCTACAGTGGAGGATATTGTGAGGGAGGAGCAGATTCCCTCCCTCTCAATCGCCATCGGAAGTCTCTTCGGACCTGCTGATGTATCCAGGAAACTTAAACCCATGAGGAAGGACCCCACACGCACTCAGGTACTGTAGGGAACGATACTCCCGATATTGATTGATTTGTAGACTGTGATGACGTCATCGTATCGACTGATACTGAATATCCAATCTTCTCGCAAACTTCCTCCGAGGAAGGACGGAACTAATCTCCGACCATTCGTTGCCATTACTCTCAATGGAGTGAATCGAACATTTCTTCAAAACATTTATCGATCGATACAGAAAACATACCGTACTCCTACGGCAAATGGGACGAACGCGAACTGGCAGCATACGATAATCATCGAGGGAGAGGGGTCTCGAGCAGAAATCACACCCGTTTCGATACAAGTCTTTGATGAGGTACGGTAGTCTCATAACCGATCGATAAGGGAGTCTCAGGTAGTTCACAAGTTGCCTCAAGACAATCGATTGGTGAACACTCGACACGAAGAGAGCCTCCACAACTTCCTCGGATCTGTAGAGGTGACCAATGGAAAGATCAAAGATAACTTCAATCTCCTTTAGGTTTCTTCTTCTACCTTCACCGCTCGATCCAAAGTGGATGCATTCGTGAAGTTGAAATCGCCCACTTTCTCCTCCAGTTACATGTAAGTTTAATCAATAAATCCCCCTCTTGATCACCTCTGAAGCGTCGACGAATCAATTCCTTCCTATCTCAAAATCCTTATCGCTCTCGAGCCGGCTACCGTACTCCCCTCCTACATCTTCCCTGTACAGTATCTCGGAGAGTCGAAGGAGGTCCGTAGCTTGACCAACCATTCCGAAGTCTCTTCTCTCCCAGGTGGCTTCTCAGTGCATGAGATGGACGCGAGACTGTTCCTCCCTCTTCCCCGATCGGGATTTCATCCCCACTGTCTACACTGTAGATGGGAAGTCTCTCCTCGCTACGAGGTTAGTCTCCCTCTCCCTCTCCCTCCCCCTCCTCCTCTCCTCTCTCCAGATTCCTCCGACCCCTCAATGCTCCTCCCTCCATCGACGCTCTTCGTTCTAATCCGATTGAATTCTGTCGCCATGCCACTCGAGCAATCTCCCTTGTTCCTTTCCTCCCATACGATTCTGCCCTTCAATCCCTCCCTCACCTCTGGTGTTCAGCAGATCAAGTAGGCCACTCTCTCCTCTCTACCGTAATCCTCCCCTCAGTTTCTCTCCCTCGAGTACGGTAGTCACGAGGAGCACGGAGTTCTGCTGGCGTGTTGGTGTCTCTCCCTCTCTCTCTCCGTTTCCCTTCTCTTGGGTAGATCAACGGCAGAGAATTCGTCGATGGTGATGGTAGATCTTCCATCGGGAAGAATTCTCCTCAATCCACAAGATGGTCTGTTCCTCTCCTTCTACGAAGAGGGAATCACTTCGATGGCAGGGTCGATTCTTTCCTTGGAAGAAGAAGTCTCTTCCTTCTCAGTGCACACTCTCATCACTCCCTCCAATATCTATGCCAATCTCCAATCTCAATCTCACACTTCTCTCGTTCACTTCGATATCACTGTCTGATTCTCCCTTTCACCCCCCTCCCTCAATCGATTGATTGCAGCGAAAAGATGCATGGAGACCTCTGTTCGATAAGGACATCTCTCTTCCTTCCGTCCAACCTCACTCTTTGACCTACTCGATGATGGAAGAAGACTCAATCGTAGAACTACGGTAGATGAACGATTATTGATTAGATACTATCTGTCAATCTCAGATCTTCACTGGAGAGAGCATTGAAGTTGAAAGTGGACGAGTCTCGATCCTTCGGTCTCCCTCAATGGAATCTCCTCACATCTCGGTGTGTCTCTCTCTTCCTTTCCTCCTTCTCATCATTTCCTTCAGAACTCTTCGTGAGTCAATCAACTCTTCCTCTCCTCTCACTTCTCTCTCTTCTCTTCTCTCTCGTTCTCAATCTTCCTTCCTCACATCAATCCTCGTTCTTTCTTCTCCCTTCATCTCGATCTCTGATTCAGTTGATCAGATCATTGCTTCGAGAGTTCATTTATCTGCCCATCCTCAGGTATTCTTTTCATTCTCACTAAATTCAATTCTGTACACTGATCTCGCTCGAAATATTATTCTTACATTATCTGAATGAATGCCCATCAGCTTGCCCTTTTCAGAGTTATGAACACAATGTTTTTACAGACTCAATTCGCTCTATCGGTGTCAATCGATAACGTTTTCAACACTACAGTATCCGTGACTCTCGCTCTCGCTGTGCTCACTCCCACACAGAATTTCGTCCCTTGAGGAGTACTGTATCTTTTATTATCAGCCAATCAATCAATTGGATAGCGAGTAGATCTATAGAGTAGCTCATTCGGTTGGTTATTGAGATATCAGTCATATTATTATGTACAATCTTCTCTGAGTGAGAGAATAAAGAAGTTCCTAAGGGGAGGAAGAAGACAACTGATTAATGCCTAGTCACTCATTCTTGAATGGGATGCAGATCAAGATTGAGAGGCGATGAAATGGGAGTGAATTCGAATCTAAAAGTGAATCTCTCTCTCATTCACTTTTTCTCCACGAACAATCTCTCCACTTCCTGATACTTCCTACTCAAATTATCCACTTTCTCGCTTATCGTTCTCATTTTCCCTGATCGAATCTCGGAAGGAAGACTGAAAGAGGGATACTGTAGGGGGGAGGGAGGGAAGGGTACTGTACCTGGTTTGGCTATTGATGTGACCACAGATTGCCTCTCCCAAGTGCTTGAGATCAGCCAATTGACTGGCGATTCTTCTTCGATCGGAGGAAAGATACACTGAAGAGTTGAGTCATTCTCATGTCTTACTCCCTCTCATTCTCTCTCTTTCAATTGTGATAACCACGATAATTACTGCAAGTATTCTCTTGAACAAACAATTTCTGACCGTGCTTTGCTGGTCTGTCACCCATCGTCTTTGCTTTCTTCTCCACTGTTTCCAATTGTTCTTCCACCTGCATAGATCAAAGATCAACTCTCTCTCTCCCCCCCCCCTCTCCCCCTCTCTTTCTCCTCTCACTCACCGATTGCATCGTTCCCAAGTAGGCCTCAGTCATGGCGAGTCTCGCTTCCTTCTCAGACAGAGATCGACACAATTGAGTGCACATCTGTTCCAGTTTGTCTTCTGTGTTCACTCCTTTCTGCAATCGATCGATTCCCTCTGGCTACAGTACTCTCTCCTCTACCTTCTGTTCCATCCTCAGGGATCTCCTCAGAACAAGTGCCACCTGACAGAGGTCCTTACCGTAGTCGTACGTGCTCTGGTAGGAATGGGATAATCAATCGATAGTTAGGTCACTCGCTCTCACCCTGGCGGCAGCTTCTAATTTAGTGTGGTCTTCCCTTAGATGGTCTACTTCGTCTTGGGAGAACTCGATCTGTAACGAGTCCCATCCCCCCTTGGTCTCTTCGTTCCCTCACCTGCAGATACTGCGTGTCTAGAGTGTTCTTCATCTCCCTCAACCACTCGATGGACTGGTCTGCATCTCTCTCGCAAGTACTCAATTGGATGAGATGCTGCAGTCGCAGCAGTCGCACGTCCACCAGATCGAGGCATCTGAGGGGGGAATGGAGGAGGGAAGGGAGGGGATCTCACCTCCTCCTCCTCTCATTCGCACTCTCCAATTGCTCCCTGATGTGAACTACTCCTGCCGTGTAGTCTCTACACATCTTCTTCCCGAACGGAGAGATCTCAATCATACATCTATACAATGATTATGTGCGAGATCAGTGTGTTAGGGGATTGAAAGAGGGAGATAGAAATGAAGAGTAACCTCGTTGGATGCCAAGTCCTCGATGAATTCTCCTCCCGTCGCTTTCAACTCATCGTATGCACACTCTGCAATCAAGATTTCAATAGTATTCCGAAAGCAAAATCAATAACTCTCCAGATCCTAATTGTGCATTAAAGTACCCGTCGGATAAATGGGAGTGAGATTCTAAAGGGAGAATGTGTAATAAACCGACTGAGTTGTTCCACTTCCTCTTCCATCTTCGTCCTTTGACTGATCACAGCTGAGGATTCGGAGGAAGACTCGGAGCAGAGGGAATCCAGAAGGGAATCAGCACGACGAGTGAACTGAAGAGAGGAGGAATGAGAGAGAGAGAGAGGAGATCATCTCGGGCACTTCCTCATGGACCCCTACGAGAAGCAAAGAAGGAATCGAACGAGGTTCATCTTCTCATGGAATCTCTCGCTCTTCTCTGCCATTTCCTTCCCTCGCTGAACTCGCGAAGAAAATTGAGCCACCACTTGTTTGAGATGAGCACGAGACTGAAACGATTTATCCATGGAACTGAAATCTTATTGGACTTCAATCGTACCTTATCTAGAGTAGCCGCGTGTGTTGGCAGAATTTCGACCAGCTTGTTGCCCATCTCTGATAGTTGCTCCGTTTGGGACTCTAACTCCTGAATAACTCTCCTCTCTCCTTCCTCCCTCTCCCCCTCTCCGTCCTCTCTCTTCCCTCCCTTCTTCCTACCTGCACTTTGGTCTTCAATTGTGCGTGTTGCTTCACTAGCTGGCGTGCCTCATCTCTGCTCTCTCCTGCAGATTCTTCCTCTTCCTCCATTCAGTCCCCTCCTCTCCTCTATCTCCTCCCCTCCTTCCTCCATCCACCCCCCCCCCTCTCTCTCTCTCTCTCTTCTCCTACCGATCTCTCTGAGACTGAGCAGCCAGGTCTCTCCCACTCCTTCCAACCAATCGAGTAGATCATTCATCTGAGTAGTCTGGCAATCTGCCAATCGAGTCTGCAAGTGACTCTTCCTCTTCTCTCTTCTCCTTCATCACTCACAGCTTCGATCTCCTCCTTCACTTTCGTTCTTCTCTGGGGTTCACTCAAAACGTCCTGCATAAAAAAGTGGATGATATTGGAGAAGAAGACAGTTTTGAAAGGAAAAATACGATGCAAACTGGATAGAAGAAAGGTGAATATGGAGAGAGAGAGAGAGAGAGAGAGAGAGAGAGAGGACTAATATTAAAGGGGGACTAACTGCAAATCTTGCCAGCACAAACAGATAACAAAGTTTCGATACAATCCTAAACCGTAGCACATTTTCGAAATTCCGGTTTAGAAATTTCTATTCGGAACCGAGTTCATTCAAAGTTGACCCTGCCGCACAGGCAACGGATGAGCACAAGGAAACGAGAGAGCGCCCTCTCATTCCTCATTGCGAGGAGAGAAGAAAGGAGAGAAACTGACATTGCACTGGGCGACGAGTCTCCTCAAGAGGACAGCAGAGTGGAGATCGTCCTCCGATGAGGAGGAGGTCGCCAACTCATTTGCCAGCTCCTCTCCTACAATCGCATATTCATCCTGACGAGATCTCTCGCTCTCTCTCACCCGATTTGAGTATCTTCTCATGAGTCTCATTCAGTTTAGTTGCCTTCTCAATCTTGAGTCCACTCAATACAGATTCCAGATCTCGATTCATCTTTTCCACTCTCTACAATCACTCGATTCCTTTCCCTCCCTCTCCCCATCCCACCTCTCTGGTACTGATCCACTCCTTTGCTTCATATCCGTAGACTCCTCCGAAGATCTCCGGAAGAGCACCGATGGACACGAATTTAGTGAGTTTGTGGATGGAAACACACGGGACCTGCACGGGTTCCCATTCCCCTCAGAAGGAAGAAGAAGACAATGAGGAGTACCTTGAATGAGAAGGCCTCCAGCAGCAGATCCAGATTCAGCTTCTGCTGGTCAAGGAACTTCTCTGGCTGGATTATCACTGCCTGTCGCACCTTCTTGTACAGTCCTTGCTGCAATCCTCCTCTTCTCTCCCCTTCCTCCCCCCTCCCCCCTCCCTCCCCCCTCTGACCTGTACTCCCTTGAGGACGGTGATGACTATCTTGGGAGAGACTCGTCGTCCATCGACTATCACAGTGAATCCCTTCTCTACTGCCGATTCATTCGGGATTGTCGATAGATAACTGAAAGGGGACAATTCTCAACTGAACTTCATTCAATCTAAAGGAGTCTTCTCACGCGTTTCATACACAATATTTGGAATGGCTGACCCTATGATGGAAACGAGTTGATTGTATCCAAGGGGGAGTTGAGTTCCTTCCTCGACGGAAGGAGTCGTCGATGTGATGGTGTGAGGAGGGACGACGACGAGGAGGGGACCACCCCATGCATCACGAGATCCTAAGGGAAGAGAGGACTCAGGATGGAAGGGGAGAGGGGGATAGAGAGAAGAGAAGGGAGTGATTACCGGGGAGGAAGACTGTATCAGTGAGGAGGCGATCTCGATATTTGGATATTTCCATGCCCTTCAATCTGCGAATGGAAGAGTATGCGGATAGATGATAAGAGAAGGAGAGAGAAGTGAATTCACAAATTGATTAGTCTGATCCGGTTCGTGTTAGGAGAGAGTGAGAGGAAGATCTCACTTTCAATGGCAGAAAAGGGACGGAGTAGGTCAGAGGAGAGAGGGAACCAACTACTCCCTATCGATATTTGCCTTTTGAATTAGTGTACGAGAGGGAGGGAACCCTTAGGGGGTGGATCGATTTGATTGAAGAAATGAGTGTGATTCGAGAGAGAGAGGAAAGACAAGGTCACTCCACCATTGTCTCCCATCGAGAACTCATGAGGAGAAGAGATTAGAACTGCTCCTCCTACTGCAATGCGACCCCTTCTCCCGCAGGATGAGACTAGACTGATGGAGGAAGATTCTCCCAGTCCATCCACTCCTCCTTCTTCCCCCCTTCCACCCCAATCAAGACGTTATTTACAGTTTCTTTATTGATGCATCGAGAAATGAGGAGAAAGGCGTGAAAGTGTGTACAATGCAAGAGAGAATGGAATGATCTAGCCATCGGTTGCCTTGAATGACAGATCATTGGAGGCACATTCGTCCCATTGTGGGAGGTACGGTAGGGATACGGTAGTCTAGCCGGATTGGGGTATAGTAACCGAGATAATAAGTGTATGTATGGTGGGATGAATGATGCCCGCTAGAGATAACTATGGAGAGGGAAAGAGAAGAAATGATGGACCTCGAAGTCGAGGGGAAGGGATGCACATACCGTATGAGAGGAGAGGATTGAGGGAGAGAGAATCTAGCTGAGTACGGTATTCATCTACCCTAGACTGAACCTCCTTTGAACAAGGAAGGAACATCATTATCCGTCTATGGACTATCACTGTAGGAGGGGAATCAACAAGGGAACATTTCCGAGGGGGGAGAATCAAAGTAAGAAAGAGCAATACCACCATATTTCAATGTGTGATCTACCGATTGGAATACAAGGAGTTCTGAATGAAGTGAGATAAGGGGAGGAGAGAACTGAATAGAGATGATCAATACTATACGGAGACAATTATCGATTACTAGATGGGAGAACAAAAGGGGGCTCGGTTCTCTCTCGGACAATAGTCAATCACTCGATCGAATACGGTAGCATAGGGATACAAGAGGCACGGCTGACTATCTATAACATATTAGAGGTATCATCAAATGGGATAATCCAAGACGAAAATTATAGAAAGAAAACAACGAAAACGAATCTATTAACGGTCAAGCAAAGAAGTACTACTACTAAATTTTTTCTGCATTATAAATTATTTTTATATTTTTTTGGTGGTAGGACTAGCTAGATTCTATAGTGCGTGTCGCTGTTTCGAACGAGGAACCAAGAGAAACAAAGAGTCAAGGCATACGGTAGTTATCAAGTTCGGTAGGCCACTAGGAACGAGAGTCATTAACAGTACCCGGATAGATATCGATTGATTGAGTGGACAAGAGGAGACAACGGGTATTCGTGGATTACTGTAATAGAGAATAGAGCATCACGACGGAAGAATAAGCACAATCACTACCCTTTTAAACTACGTATTTAAATGAGATTTAAAAAAGAAAAAGGTAAGAGCCAACAAATGAAGAGCAAAAACAATATACTAAAAACAGAAGTGGAATAAGGAAGATCATTATCAAAGAGATTGTTCAGATTGAGTCAATTGGAGTGATTGAAGTATGTGATCAAGACGGTTTGAAACGATTAAATAACCATTGAATGACCGGGAGGGGACCTGAGGGGGGAGGGGGAGAGGGGCACTACTGGTGGATCATTGATCGAGTGAGGATAGAGGGGAGTTCTCTGGCCGGCTACTCCGATGGGGACGAGTGTGCATGGGGGGAGGGAGATCCTTCTTTGCAGGACGAGGAGAGGGAGAGGGAGAGGGCATCATCATCTCACTCTTCTCCATTCCTCCTTCTTCCTCTCCACAACTGCTGGAAGCAGAGGAAGCATGTCCCGAGTGAGGAGTGGAGAGGGACGAAGATGACGACGAGGCAACCACAGAAGTATCCGCGTGAGAAGTACCCATGTACACCACTGCACCACTGCAAACAAGAGATATACTCAACTGCTCCATCGCTCTCTCTCTCCCTCTTCACTCACCTTCCATGGGGGAGATTAGGCACAGAGATGGGTTGGCAGTCCATCAGCTTCGATAGATCTCGCGTCGACTCGAGTAGACTGAAATAAAGGAACGTAATGTAGCCATCCATCCACTATATTCGAGTCACAGTAACTACTATGAGTCTACGAAGTCCGTTTCATCAAACTGACTGGTATGCGTCCTTGAATGCCTCCTTTATCTTGGTGAAGACCATTTCATCGTACACGCTGTGGGCAGTGTTCGAGAAGGTGAACGGCTCCTGCATCCACCATGAGTCTCCTTCCCCCCCCCCTCTCTCTCTCTCCCTCTCTCACCTCGATGCACACACATCTCCACTGACTCCTCCAATTGTTCGTCTGTTGATTGTACTGTCCTCCCCTCGTCCTCACCACTACCGTCCTATCCAACTTCTTCCCCATTCGCACACTGATCGCGTACTGATTGTAGCTGCAACCACACCATTCACTCCTCTCCACGGATACGGTAGGAATGGGCAGAGAGGCAAGGAGGAAGAGAGACGACTCACTCGAACTTGAGGGCGAAGTACTCGAGGAATCCGATGAGTAGTTCCCCTAGGGAGCTGCTGTCGTTGAATGTCCAGTCATCGGGGGGATTCCCAAGGGGAATGGACACGTTCAGAGAACGGACGTCTGCTGATCGAGCGAATCGACGGGAGAACATCGACTGCAGAGAGGGAAGAACCGGCTGATCCACACCACCTCAAGCAACACCATTATTCATCCTGTCTATTATTGATTGCAAGTCGTTCAACAACTAAACTGAGCGTGAAGAGTACTGTGAAAGAAGAGTATGCAATACAAGATGTCAATAGATGCACTGCTTCAGAAGGGGAAAGAGTGGTACTCACACTGCAGATAGTGGATCACCATGAGAACGAGTGAATAGGAAGTGAACGAGGATCGATTCGCATCGTTGATCCCCTTCTTCTTCGCCCATTCCTTCACTATCGTCACTAGAGGTCGCACCCGCCAATCGACTGAATGCATCTCATCTCCTTCCAGCCATACTTCTCTTCCCTTGTGATACCAAGGAAAGGCAAGGCGAGTGATATCAAGAGGACTCACAGGTGGAGTAGTAGCAGAGGAGATGGGTGTTCTTGATGGCAACCGAGTTGTTCGCATTCAAGTCCACTGTGATGTCGCCGAAGGGAGCGGTGAATTGGATTCGAAGGATAGGAACCTGCCACAAGACAGAGTAAGCAATGGAATCGAATGAGTCATCCCTCCCCTCCCTCACCTTGGCGAGGATGAGATGCTGATGAGCCACCCATTCCACGTTGTCCAGCTGATTCTGAATCATATTGAGAACCACGACGGCATCTGTCTTCTGGTCCAACTGCAAACTGAGTGTACAAGACCTGTTTCATTGAAAATAAACACATTTTGAAATAAACTGACATCCTTGTTGGTGATCATGAGGCAGAGATCCATGTCAGACGAATTGTTGCCGAATCCATTGAGAGACGAGCCAACTACGTACAGACCACACACTGCAACATCAGCCATCACCACTCATCTATGCACTTCTCGATAACCCCTCACTCCTTTCTTCTCTACCGTACTCACTGGGAAAGACGGGGCAGATGGCGTAGTAGAGCATGTCTCTCAGATGCAGTTTCCTGCTCAGCGTGGACTCCGTCTGAGTCATCGTGTTGTGGTAGTGCCAGATCTCCTCACTCAACTGCAATCAACCATCACTTTCCAATCAATACCAATCCCTGTCTACAGTATCCCTCACTCACATAGTCCATCTCGCTCAGGGTGATTCGTCCTCCTTCGTCAACGAATCCAGAAGGAGGGGCACGGGGCGGTACTGATCCCACACTCTCTGCATAGTCACTCTCCTCATCCTCATCGACAGCACTCCTCACCTCCAGCGACTCCTCCACTCCCACTATTCGCAGTAGTGCTCCAGGTGGAGGGATGGGAAGAGAGGAAGGGGGCACGAGAAGAGGAGATCGCCTCTTCCTTCCGGGGTCCTGTTAAGACGAGATATTACGGAATGCGAGGAGAGGAGGGAAGGGATCGATCGATACATTTGAGAGACGGCCAGTGATCTACCCTAGGGGAAGAGGTCAAGAGACTGACTACTCACCTCTCTCCCATCATTCTCCATCACTGAAGGAGGAGGGACAGAGAGTGATCTATCCCCGTCCCATACAATGCACGCACAAATCTACTTCCTACGAAAGGAACCACCCCCAACTACGTCATCGATGTGACAGAAACAGGATTCAGTCATGTATAATTTCCGTCTGGAATTTTAAAAAATACCCAAGAGAAAATGGAAGGAGTCGTTCCATTGGCTAGTCGAAGGGAGGAAGGGATTGAAGAGAGGAGAAGGCCAGGCAGGTCTAACGAACACTAGCAGCATGAGTGAATAGTGACCAAGAGACAGAAGGGCGATCGGAGGGCGAGAGGGTGTCCTCCCCTCCCTCCCTCCCCTCCCTTCGCCATCTACATTATTCATCTACCGTTTGACTCTGTCCCTCTCGTTTTCCTGTGATGCACTCTCGATTGCAAGCAAGAAGGAAGGGGGAGGGGAGGCAGAGAAAGAGATGGGGAGAGGGAGAGGAGGCATATCAGAGGAGCTTCCACCAATGTTGCATGAATATAATATCAAGGACGACAGAAGGTCGATACCCTCCCTCTCTCTTTTCCGCCATCTTAGCCCCACCAGGATGCGTTCAACTGGTACATTCAAGACAGCGTCATATTTACCTTCATCTCATAAAAATGTCTCGACGGAGCGAAAAGAGTTCGATATCGGTTACTCCAATCACGGTACTAGTCAATGGAACGACACTCGATCAGATCAGTGAAGAGAATCGAGAGGAAGAGAGGGGGCGGTCAAAAAAGGAACAAAGGGCAGAGATACACAAACTAGCAAACGTGTGCTAACTCTCGAAGCAGCCAGTGTGAATATCAATGGGATTCCTCCCTTCGGTATGTTGCGATGAGAATGGAGAGGAAGAGGAAACGAGAGATCGTGGGGAGACGGAGAAGGGACGAGACAATAACATAAATACCCTCTACTCGACTTTAAATGAGTGATATCAGAGGGTGCAGAGAAGAGCAGAGAGAGTTCATTGCAGCTCGAGGAGAGGAGAGGAGAGGAGAGAGGGAGACCACGTCGAATCAACACAAAAACTACAACAGGGGGGGGGGGGGACGTCGTCCTGCCAATGGCCAACAAACTGCACGCCATCAGTTCTTGATAAATCGACTGACTAAAATTGGAGCAAATTCAGAGTAATATTTCATACAGACTAGAAGCACAATGAGGTATCAAATGCAGTTCTCGAGAAGTTGTGGAGAAGAGGTGGGAAGAGTATAGATTAGAGGGAGATGGGAAAGAGAGAGAGAGAGAGCAGCTAGATTCGAGAGATGAAAGAAATGAACGAGAAAAGTGAAGAGAGACGGCATTACAGCACATGAGAAACGAGGGGGAGAAGAGGAATGGAATGGCATCTCGATATCCAAATGAGGGGAATCAAGATAGAGAGAGAATACATTATCAATCATTCTGTTCACACCTCAACCACTTCCTTATACCTACTCCACTTCCTATCATCACTAACTCGCTATGGATAGAGGGAAGTAGAGGGAGAGAGCATTTGCCGTATCCATTGAACTTCTCGAAAACAACAATAGGACTAGCTGCCAGAGGGGGATCATGTGAAATGATGAGTGGAATCGAGGAGAGAAGGGTTGGTGAAGAGAAGATGAGAGAAAAGGGAGGCAATTGTATCATCCACTCCTCCATCCAAGCCAAAAAAAGGACAATGGTTGAGATTATGATTGCACAGGCAGAGAAAATAGAAACGGACGAAAGTAGTTCATCGAAAATGGGGAGCATCCCTCGCAAGTCTACAGAGAGAAGAATAGACGGCCGATCATCTTCACTTCATTCTAGCACTTCTTCCAACTCTCATACCATCACTCGCGCAAGGCACAAATACTCATTTGCATACCACTTTTGATCTCTCATTTTGAAGGTTTCATCGTTTGATCATCGGTCAATCGATAAGATATAAAAAAACACGTGGTGAACAGTGAAGATACCCTAACTCATCAGCCCCTAAAAAATAAAGAAAAATAGTAATCTAAAAACCAAAGATGTAAGGGGAAAGTACGCCATTTATGCCCTCCCCCCCCCCCTCCGTCCATCCAATCAGACATATACACCACTCACCTCCGACACTTCCATTGACGACGCCCATTCTCGTGCCATCGTCCGACTGATCCATCACTGCAAAGATCAAAGATCAGTAGAATCAGATACAGGGAGAGAGACCGTGATAAGGCAGAGGAGGCCCTTTGCCCAGTCTCCGTTTCTTCCGTTTCGCTCTTCTAGGTCCGTTCTCTCGGAAGCGATAAGGACTCGGAGTGGTGGAGAGGGGAGAAAGGGGATGGGAGGAAGGTAGGGGGGAGGAAGGAGAGGTATCGGCCACTGAGGATGGAGGGAAGTGACGATGGGAGTAGTGGTGATGATGATGAGAGGGGAGAGGGGGGAGATGAGGATGGTGAGGTGGGTGAGTACGAGTATGGACTAGCGTCGACCCCTCCATATGAGACAAACTAGGAAGGAATGAATGGAGAAGAGGAGGAAGAGAGATCCCCCCCCCCTCTATGATCTTATTATTGATTGGTTCAACGAATCTGACCAATGGAAGAGCGAGGCAGCATAATGTGCAAGGGAGACGACCGATGAGTGGAGGAGGAAGAGAATGGAATGGAAGGGAAGGGACCCCCCCACCCATCCTCCCTTTCTCACACTTCACTCTCATTAGCGTAATCGAAACAAAGCAGAAAACCTTCCCATATTAACTCAATTATTTCGTGTTTTTTCCATAAGGGGCATTTTGATCACTTTCTATCCCGTACCAGATTCCATCCCAATCCAACCCAGCCCCCCCCCCCCCCCCATCAACTCACTCCATCTCTTCATTTTCCTGTCCTTCATGAGCATACTCCTCCTCAATCTCGCTGGCAGAGTCCATGGCAGTCTCACTTCTGCCGGCCAGAAGATGTAGGGTGGAGGGGCGACGAATCTCTCCGCCACATCCCCGTAGATCTCGAGTAGTCTACTCTGTTCGTGCGCCCTCTCCACGTATTCCAACTCCTCGTCAGTCATCTCGACCACTACACATCTTCCTCTTCTCTCCCTCCCTCCGTAGTAGACTGTAGAGGGAGGAGGTTCGTTCTCCCCGAGGGGAAGAGACGAGGGAAGACGATCGGTAGATGAAGAGGGAAGGGAAGATGAAGGAAGGGAGGAAGACGAGGCATCCTCTTCCATCTCCATCTCAGAGGAGGAGGAGAAGCAGGATGATCTCATCGAAGTGGAGGGAGAAGGGGAAGGGGAGGGACACGAGTGGTACGACTCCATCGAATCCAATCGACTGCCTCCATTCACTACTGCAGTCATGATGGAGAGGAGTGTGATCTACCCGAGTGATCCGAGGAATACCGATCGATGACTAGCCTGAAGAAGGAAGAGACTCGAGAGAGAAGGACGAAGGAAGGACGAGGAGTACACGAGTATGTAGATTGGCGAAGGGATAAGGGATTACTCTTGATCGAGTGAAAGAATGAGATTAGAAGAGAATTGATGTAAATGGAAGGCAGAGAATGAAGAATAGAAGGAAGAAGAGAAGGAAGGCGTTGAGGAACGGGAAGAGAAACGAGAACAATCTTTGGAAGTTGCAATGGGTGGGTGGGAGGATGGATAGGAATGGATTGAATGGAGTGGAAGAAGGAAAGGAGAGGAAACTCGAACGGAGATGAGATGAAAGGAGATGAAGAGAGTATGAGAAAGGGAGAAACAAAGAGAGATTATGAGAACTATCGAGAGATAGAAGGAACGAGAAAGTGAGAAGGGAGAATAAGAGATTTGGATGAAGGGAAAAAGTAAAGGAGAGGGGGGAGGGGAATCCCCATCCCATCCACGAGAATGTTTCAGTCTCAATGATGACATGTGATGAGATTGAGAGGGCATCAAGGAGCAAGTTAAGGAAATGAATACACACTTATCCAGTTACATTTTTTCTCCAATACAATACTCAATAACTAAGGCGAATACAGGGGGGGGGGGATGAACAGTCTATGCAATGGTATAGTAATGAGATTAGAGTACAGAGACAGGGAAAGGACGGGGAAGAGACGAGATGAGACCATCGAGGATGAAAAGAGGGACGAGAAATGGGTGTAATCGTACAAGAAACGGATGCATACAGACTGCACTCATGAAGGTTAGAGAGAGGAAAGGAAGGGAAGAAGAGAGAGGAAGGGAGAGGGAGAGGAAGGGAGAGGAAGAGGGATGGCACGAGGAGAAAGGAAGAGAGTTGAAAAGGAGAGGATGGAAACGTGGAATGAAGCTGACATCAATCAATGGACAGTTCCTCTCCCCTCTCTCTGTACTCTCCTCCCACTTCAACAATGGAAACAGAGAGAACAACCATCTACACTCATCGACCTCTACTAGTCTCCCTCCCCCTCTCCCTCTCTTCTATCACTTCTCTTATACGATAATCATCACAACGATAGCGATTCGCGTTTGGAGTGAAACAATGGATGAGTGTGGAGAGAGGGAGGGGAGGGAGCAGAGAGATTCCAATCAGAATCGTCGTTTAAGTTGCCATGCCCTGTAGCACAGACAGCATTCTCATAGTAGAAGGTAATTGTGATTTGGGCCGTTCTAATGAATAATTCGGAGGTTAAACAGAGAAGAGAAGGGTGAAGAACGGGGAAAAGAAGGAGAGTGACAATTGGGGAATCTCCCTTCTGGATAATGGCAAGAGTGCGAATAGCCTGCATTGATTGAATAAAATGAGCATCCCCCTCCAACCTCCCTCTCTCTCTCTCTCTTCCACCTCAGATAACGAGTGGAGGAAGAACCAAAGGACAGTTAGTAGTGAGAGTGAGAGAGTGTAAGAGATCGAGAGAATGCATAGAGTTAAAGGAAGAGAGGGAGGAGAAGATGGGGAAGATGGGGAGAGACTAGTCGCAACATCGAAACTTGTTGTGGAATGGATAGGGAAAGGTAAGATAACCAAAGTGGAACTGAAGACGACCATGTCAGTCAAAGTGGTCAAGCAAGACAGGAGAAATACAGAGTGGAAGTCCTAATTGGAAAGAAGAGCGGGAGGAGTGTAGAAAAGATGGGAGGAGAGGCAGGAGAGAAGGGGGAGACGTCATACTGTTGTGCATGCTCCAAGGAGAGAGAATACGGCTAATGCAGCAGAGAATAAAGAAAACGCAAAATAAACAAACAAGAAGGAAAAAGAGCACTCGAAAGAAATGAATCAGATCTCTTCGTTTAACGAGAACTCCGTAAAACAGATGATATCTAAAATAAACAAATATGCGTATTCAAAGAGAGGAGAGCAGAGTCTGCATTAGAATTAGAGGATAGAAGATCCCTATGATTCAGTTGGAGGAAGGGGGAGGAAGGGGGAGGAAGGGGGAGGAAGGGAGACAGGGACGACGGAGGATACGGCGAATATTCCATGAAATGGATAGAGTACATCAGAGGGAGAAAAAGGGAACGAATGAAGTGGGTCTGGGATGGGAGGTCCCCTCTCCTTTCCTTGCCAAATGAGGGATATGGAATATCTGAAAGAGCATGAAGATCGATGGGATAAAGGGAAAGAGAATATGATGGGCAAGTAACGTCATGACATCAATAAATTTAGAGAACAAAAGAAAACGAGAAAAAAAAAGATAACAAGAACAAGAAGTTGTAACTGTGAAATGATCGAACGAATTGGAAGGAAGAAGGAGCAATGGAAGAGGAGAGGGAGGCGTAAGGTAGAAAGGAGAAAAGGGAGAAGGTAGGGGGAAGGTCAACCGAGAGAAGAGAAGGAAGGGGGTGGATGGGAAGGATGAGAGTAGGGCAAAGAAAGAGAGGGAGGAACGAGATGAATCTCTTTTTCACTCCTGAGGGGAGAGAGGAGAGTGGCATTCCTCATCCACACAGAATATCGTTATAGAAACTAGAGTTGGCAATACGATAATAACGAGACCGCTATTCCTCTCCCTCTTCCTATCCGAGGTCACGAGACCGGAATAGAGGCGAGCGCGCGTTACGGTCTCGTTATGAGAGAGGGATGGGAAGTGGTCTCGTTATTCTCGTTATTCTCGCTACGGTTACCGCCAGTTAGGAGGGAAGGGATGTGGGCGAGAGAGCATGGGAAAGTGAGAGAGCGCAGAGAAGGGATCGAGGGGGAGAGCGAGATAACGAGACCGCTTCCCATCTCGTTATCTCTGACCCGAGGTAACGAGACCGGAATGGAAGCGCGCGCGTGTTACGGGCTCGTTATATCGGTATCGTTTAGCCATCCCTAATAGAAACCATCGACAGGTGGACAGATTAGGATTGTTTCTGATGTCAGGTGGGAGGGGAGGGGAGGAGGAGGAGGAGAAGGGGGGGGGCTGCATTGATGGGCATGAAGAGAGAGAAACAAAATAAACAAATAGAAGCTGCCGATAGAAGGAAGATGCACGATGAAGAGGATGCCATCATGGGGATGAAGAGGGGGTGGGAAGGGGGAGAAGAGAGACAGCGAGAGATCCATGATTTGAGAAGACGTAGTAGTGGAGAGGTCTCGTGAGTTTATGTGCAGAAAGGAGATGAAAATAGAATAAGTGGAGAGAAGAGAAGGGGAAATATGAATAGCCAATGAAGGGGAAATGAAAGGGAATCTTGCTCACCACCATCCTAATCAAGGTATCAACCAAATCTGAGTCGAGCATTCGTATACAACCGAATCGAGAAATAAAGACATGCCAAGGAACATATTAACGTAAGCAATATATTAGTAGAAGTATCGAGTAAAATAGTAGAAGAGTGGGATAAGTGTTACAAATATTGAGAGGGTGCTTTCAAAGCTACCCTATCTGAGCACTGCCAAATACACTACATACGTATCAAACTTCATCTGAATGGAATAAGTTAACAGCGTTGGATCGACAATTAACGAGTATTGCATCCACCATATATTTACGTGGAGTCATTGCATCATCCTCCAGATTCGATAATAATGCATTCATCTACCTTTCCCATTTCCCTTGTATATCCTGTCCACTCGCATATTCTCGATAGCCCTATCTCTGTCCCTACTCTCTCCTCGTTCAACCTGGAGGCTCTATTTTCAGCGCATTTCAACGACAAGGTGATAGGTTGATAGATAGGGAGATCAGACTCTCTATCGCCCCTTCCACCCCCCCCCCCCTCCTTCCCTTCGTCACTCTTCACTCCAAACTTCAAAAGGACGTCGTCATCTCTGCCACACACTTCATCGAGGTCAATCGATATCAGGTCGACATCACCATCTCCCCAATCAGATCCCCCTCCACCTGTCCTCCACCCTTCCACTCATTGCCCTCGTCAGTCTCTCTCTCTCTCTCTCTCTCTCTACTCACTGTTGGTGGGAGGATGCTGTCCGTATCCATTCCTTATTGGAGAGTGAAGCATCGAGTTGGGGAGGGGGGAGAGGGCGACCAGATGGGAGGTCGCAGTGGGAAGAGGCTGATGAGAGTAGTGATGACGGGAGGAAGACCTGCAACAACACTAGTATTTCTCTCCCCTACTTATTCTTAGCTACCTATTTTATTTATTAACGAAAAATATATCCTACCAAAGAATCGATTTTAAACATTCCTCAATCTATGGCACCTTCTGTAAACCAGAGAGACAATCTTCGTACCTTCCCCTCCCACTTCGACCTCTTCTCATACCGGTTCCGAATCACATAACTATGTGCATGTTTCTCACATTGACAGTGTACACAAGTTTAGATTGCTCTCTCCCTCTCCATCTACTCTCTGACCTACACGACTCTTCATCGATCACTCCATCTCCACTTCACTACCTGAAGAGTGTCTCCTGAGATCTCTGTGGATGGGCGACCATGGTGGAAGGAAGGGCAGAGGATACGGTGGGAGGATGGGTCGATGTAGATACGGTAGTTGTGAGAGAGGGAGGAGGGATGGAGGTGAGAGGACCTCCGACCGAGGGAATCAGTGAATTCTCGAGAGGGGCAGCATGATGATGGGAGAGGGAGGAGGAGGAAGTGGAGGAGGAGAGAGCAGCCATCTCTCGCATCTGCAAGGGAGGGATGATATCCACTCTCTGACTGCTTATTCATGCCTTCCAGCACCTCTCTCATAATTCCCATACTCTACCCATGCAGTTTCAGCATCAAACGTTCAATTTGAGTCGCCAAATTGACAAATAATTTTGAACTTTATGATTATGCTTATCTGAATAAAGGTGGCACCGCTGCAATAGCTGACCTCAGTGTGAATGGGCGGCACGGGAATTCCATTGTGGAATGGTTTGACTGAGATGGGGGCAGATGCATCCATCTCCTTCCCTCCCTCCATCGTCCCCATTCCATCCCCTATCACGCATCCAGAGGGGGGCGCCGAATCTACAATTATCCACATTATCAAGGTATCACATCTTTTTTTCCAGAATATATATCATAATATCTTATTCATTTTCATACACACACCATTCAAAGCAGTGCACTGCACAAAAAGGACGACCATTTACGATTACGGTAGTTCCTGGATACGGTAGAAGTAAAAGATGGGAGAAGAGATCAGAGTAGTGGGTGAATGGAAGAAGGGGACTAGTTCATTCTCACCAACTAGAAGTTGATAGGGGATGGGCCCTGAAGGAGTCTCCAATTAGGGAGGAGGGGGCGATCACTCCCCTGCTCCGGTCACTTACCCAACCCCTCCGTGTATGGTCACTGTCCAGTACAAACCGGGATAAACATCGTAATCATTATTTCGAGGAGGGGGGGGGGGAAGAGAAGAGATAATGACTTTCAGTCGCTTCTGCATCGTGAGAATTCCCACCAGTTCTCCTTTCTATAACAGTCTAACTTCGAGTTCCTTCATAACTCACAAAATCCAAAGTTATCGGTTTACACAAATCTCAATAAAAAGGCGAATCTAATTAGCTTCTGCCATTGTTTTGAGTTCTCTGTTTATGAGTATCACCAACCCCGTCCTTACACTCTGGAAGGGGAGCAGTGAGTGAGGAGCGAGAGGGACTACTGCCAAACTATGAATTAGGGGCGGAGAGATAGAGGGAGGAGGCAGCACGGAGATACTACAAAAACCAAGTGATTTATGAGAGATCAAGGATGCGGAGGCGACGAGAGGGAAGAAGGGACTGGGGAAGTGGGGCTACAGGGGTCATCCTAGTGCATAAATAGAAGCATACATGTCTATCACTAGTCCACCACATATTAGGTTGGTGCAAAAGTCTTGCGGTTTTTTGATATTTTGCCTTCCATCTTCCTTTCAGTTTGACCGATGACGATCCGTATATTAATTACTATTGAGGCCTTGCATACTCTTTCATATGCGCACTCTAACAGCATTGCTCAATCGGAGAGGCGAGAGCAGGACAAAGTTAAAATTGTGAAAATTTATCCATCGAAAACGACACATTTCTCAATATTCTTTTCCCTCTGAAGCATTAATGCTCAATTACTGGTGGATATATGAAGCTCCCATCTTTACCCTATACACACTTTTTCTCATGGATGATGGAAGTTACATCCTTTTGAGAAATGCATTGATCTGTAAATGACTACATATTGCATTTTTTATGTTGATTTCGCATATTTTTGAAAAATGAGAAATTAAAATTTTCTGAAACTAGAAAGGTGCAGGCGCCAATATTTTTTCTGAGAATAAAGCCTATTGGTGGGCGAATATAGCGCACTCATAGTTAAGCCTGTATGCTTGGTCTTCGATGTAAAAAATCCGAAAAAGTTTCATGTAGCCATCGTCGACAGTATATTTTCAATAGCATGTAATTCGGTCCAAACTTAATCGAGACTCAGTTGAAATATATTTTCTGAAAGGGTATACGTGATACTTCGCAGATATCAGTATGGGCAGTTTTCGTGAATTTTGCCAACAAATATCCAGTAAAATACATTTAATGCAAAATTTTGAGCATCAATTGCAATTGGGTTTATCATAATTTATTGCGTTGATTGCGATATCCGATTGATTGAAATGTATGTATGTAAAGTACAAGCATACCTCTAAACACTGCTATGTTTGTTAGTCATTGTGATTTGGGACAAGATAATTATGATAGTTAAAAGTACGGACACAAAAAACCGCAAGACTTTTGCACCAACCTGATACATAATTGACTATCGTATTATACACACCAAGATATCAAAAGATTGAGCGTATTTTAATTGTAACCATCAAGAACGAAATTATCCTCCCTATTTTATTTTAATGAAGTGGCCGAAATGCCGAAAAATGTATAGAAATGCGAAAACACACTAATAGTCCTAGGGGGTGGTCAGACAGGATCAGGAAGAGGTAGCCTGATACCAGCATCTCCATTTTGTACTCGCAATGAGTTTCTCATGCACACGGCGAATATCTACATTCGATAATTGTTTCGTCATCAGCTAGTAACATTAAAATGATAATCTTTTGTAAGATCTGAGAGAGCATGAAAAGAAAAAAAGCACCAATTAGTGTGACATATCGCGACTGCTATTAAAGCCAAAGGTCAAATGGTGAGATACGAAACGCTTAATCAAATAATATAATAAACTCACTTGTGAAGATAACGTCAGATTCGTTCGGAGTGGAAGGTAGTGAGGATTCCCCTGAAATGAAGGACATCAATGAATATCATTGTACTTCCTCCCACTACAACGTACGGGAATGGTAGGAGTAGGTCTCTCTCTCCTCCTTCATCCTCTCCTTCCCCTCCATTCCACACACCTTACTTGTTGCAGCAGGGTACAATCTGCAATTATTCATTCATTAATATAACCACCACTCTTCTCCCCATCACCAACAGACAGTTGGGGCTAAAACTCCTTTCGATCTATCTTTTTCCTCTCACTTCTCAATCATAAACTCCCCAGTGATTTCTATCTATCTTTTCTGTTCCACTCACGACTGCTCCTTTCTTCCCCCATTTAGATTCATGTCAATACAGTACACCCTTCATGTTCAACTTCACTCCATCTTTCATCGTTCCTCTACTTCCTCCCCGTACCTCCTAAGTATCGCCAGATACTCGTTCATATCGCAGCAGAGCAGTCCGAGGGCGACTGCGGGATGAGGGGTTGCCCAGCAGGCTGCCACCGAAGTATTCGATAGTCCGGGATAGATGGGAGGGACGAGTGCCCCTCGAGGATCCACTCTCTCCTTCCTCAATCCTCCCCATCGACCATCCTCGTGTCTACTCATAGAAAGAGCCTTCTCCCATCGGATCTTCTCCCTTCGCAGCATTCCCACCACCTGACGGATACCCAGATACACGCAGATGATGTGCTCTTCTGAAGGAGCAGAAACCACTCCGAAGGGAGGAGCAGTGAGGAGGGAGGGAGGATGAGGACGAGAGGAGGGGGGAGGAGGGGGAGAGGATGAAGGGGAAGGGGAGAGGGAGGGAGAGATACTCGTGGAGGAAGGAGCAGGCAGTGAAGAGAGGGAGGTCATCTTCTTCCTCCTTGATCTCTTCGATGCTCTCATCCTCAACGACGAGGTCGAATGTCTCCAGGGTGACTCCAATTGATGGAGGGAGGTCGACGCTCTTCCACCTCCTCTTCCACCACACTCCGGCCAGTATCCAGAGTCGGATGAAGCAGAGGAGGACATCCAGGCAAAGGTGTCGATGTTGATCAATCGAGGGAAAGGAGTGGGATGAAAGGGCAATGGGTGGAGAGATGAGACTACCGACGAGAGTACTTCGCAGTGGAGAGATCACTCGAGATATGGAAGGACGGGAGAGATCAATTGGAATCGAGGAGGGCAGTGATCAGAGTTCTCTCGATGCTTCTTCTCTTGCTGCAATTGCCTCATCACTAGCTAATCACGGAGGAACGGAAGAATCGAATGAAGGATGAGTATTATACGAGTGAATCGTACGTGAAGAATAGAGGAAGAGAGAGGAGGAGGAGGGGAGAGAGATAGGGGCGAGAGGAGAGACAAAAGAACAACGGGTAATGAATGAAGTGAAACGATTGGCTCTCTCTCTCCTCCCTTCATTCTCTCTCCAAGTCAACATTTGATCAATACAACGAAACGAAACCCAAGTGGTTGCATGCAGTCATTGATAGCACTCCCTACTAGTAGTACTCACTATGAATTACGTCCTAGAAGAAGCAGTTCGTTTCACGGATGCATTCGTGAGTGATAACAGCACACAGATATGAACACAAATATGGTTGTACGTAATAATGCACAACAATAGCTCCGGGGGTATTTCTGCAACTACTCTGTTTACTTGCACCTCGACAATGCCTGAAGGAGTTCTCGACTCTCCTCGAATAGAGAGACTCTCTCCTTGTTTCTCTTACACTCATCAAGGACAGACTACAATAAGAGAGGAATTCGAGTGTGAAAGAAGAGATGAATAGATCAAGACAGAGAGAGGAGTGGAGAGGGAGAAGAACTGTCTCCAACCACGGAATGCCCATCAAAAGAGTAAACGTGACCATCGCTCCAGATAAGCACCAGCTACGTGATACAACCATCGACCACGAGAGAGGAGGAAAGCAGAGAGATCAGTGATCAATCTACGACCACCCTCAATATAGATCGTAACCACGATCTTAATATCGATTAGTGCAGACATGTAGCATAATGGGGGAGGGGGGGGGGGGCTCTGTCTAAGCTCACTCTCGTTATCTGCTCCTCTCCTTCTCTAAACGTGTGCAGAATAACGAGAAAGCGAAGGAGAGAAAGAAACTAGCTGAAGCATTCAGAGAGACCAGGAGGTGAGAGGAGTGAGCAGAGGGGGGGGGAGGAGAGTGACGCAGGAAGAGCAGAGGGAGGGGGGGGGGGAGGGGAGAGAGCGGAGGTGAGGGGGGAGGGGCAGGTTAAATCAGTGGGTACAGAAGACGAGAGAAGTGGGTTGGGGATACACGGAAGATGTCAACTGCGTAAGAGAAAGAGAGAGGAGACGATCCCCTGTATCATCTGAGGCACTCCTCCACAACATACAGCACACTCCATTAGATCGCACGTATCAAATAGTACGGGCGACGTTCAATTGAAGATTCTGGGGGCAGCAAATACGAGATGGGTAATGAGTGATTCTCGTGAACAGTTGCAGATCGAACCTTGCATAATGGAAGAGACAAAAAGAAAGTAGATAAGCACAAAAGAGAGATGATTACGGCATTGCTTGAGACTCTCCCACTCCCTTCCCCCCCCCCCCCCCTCCTCCCCCTCCGCCCGCTCAAGTCTCAGGAAAAGGTGTGTAAAGAGAGGAATGAAGCAGTGTCGAGAGTAGGAGAGAGTGTGTGAACGGAGGAGAGACAGTGAAGCAGAGATGAGGGGGGAGGATGCATGCCTAGAGGGGATCACCCCTCCAATCGCCTTCCTTCACCTGTACTCACACATAATCTTTACCATTCTTATTGGAAGGGTAGAATAATTATCAAAAAATGCGTATATTACGAGTGATTGAACTCAATGGCGGAATCTGTCAATTCTTAGAACGAATGACGGGCGCAGTGATAAGAATAGCTGCAGAATGCAGAAGAAAATATATTATGACGTAGAGAGAGGCAACAAACAACTGCCTCGGAGAGGTTTCATACACCGACATCCCTCCCTTCCCAGCATCACTCCCTGATTGGCCTCTCACTGGATATCATTTTTTCCACGTAGGCACAATTTGGCAGAATCGAAGCACAAGTCTCGGGCCATCTCCGTGGAAACACGAAAAGGAGAGAAAGGGAGGGAGATATCAGCCCTATCCTTCCTCGAAAGGAACAGGGAAGCGGAGGAGGAGAGATGCAACTGAGTCACCTCCAAGATGAGCGTCTAGAAACAATCTCGCGTACTTTCTCATCTTCTTCCTACAAATTCGACAAGTGCCATGCGTTGCTCCTCCCACTTCGTTTAAACATCAACAAGAAAGCGACGTCCTTTCAATACTGGAAAAACAGAAGAGACGAAGAAGAGGTTGGAGAGAAAAGGCGAGAGAGCACGGGTTTATACCAGAGGAGAAGCGAGAACATTCGAGATAAATAAGCAATGTAGAAGGAAAGAGAAGGGGCGAAGAGATTAACTGCTATCAAGGGCATTCTGGAGGGGCGAAGAGGGAAGGGAGAGCATCTACTCATTCTACATTCACAACCATATCATCGACCATCCTCTTCTACTCTTCATCTTGTCGAAACTTCTTCTAGCATAGAGAATGGCGAGTAATCAAGTTCATGCGCGAGCGTATCAGCTAAATACAAAGTAAAGACGTAAGAATGAGGTATGTGAAAGTGGAGTAAAGACTCTTTACTAAAGAGGTAAAGTGGAGGGAATGCGAGGGGAAGGGGTGAACAACCATTTGAGGTCACCCTCCAGGCATCACAACGATAATAAAGATTGCTATTCCTTTTGCAACCATTCTCGGAATCATGCAATCACTCCGAATTAGAGAGTGATTGAAACGAGGGACGGAGGGGGGGGGGGGGAGGGGGAGGGATTCGAAGTGATAGGAGGGAGAGGAGAGACTCGTCCCGTCCTACGGTGATCAGCATAGAAACAGAGCAAATAAGACCCTCTGCATGTTCCCATCTAACGGGAATCAACGGAACCCTTCCAAGACCAGGAGGGCATCATGATAGGGAGAAGAGAAGGCAGAGAGGAAAAGAATGGGGAACGGGAGGTGAGAGATCAATCTCTCTTCCTCTTCCTTCCTCTCGCCTCTCCTTCGATGGACAAAGCTCTCATCTCTCCTATCACATATCACTGTTATGACTAAAGTGAAAGTGGCAATGAGAGGAGGATGGATTACAAAGGGTAAGAAGCAGTCAAATCCAGGGGAGGGAGAGGAATAGGGAGGAAGGTAAACGGGTTCCCTTCCCTCCCTCTCCCTCCTGTCCACTTTCTTCTTCCCAAATGGCAAGTGCATGCCAATGAAGAGGCAAGGAATGGGGGAGGAATCAACCATTCCCATATCCTTCTCCTCCCTTATCATTGACTACCTGGAAGGAACTGAAGCAGGCACTACCCACTATTCGTTTCCAATCACTTCCTCAGAGATACTGCGTCTACAGTCCATGGGATATACGGTACTCTCATCGATGGATCAATCATAAACTGATTGCCATCCGGTTCAAATCTCCTAATATCCTCGGGGTCTTCTCTCGTCCTTCTCATCATGCCAACGTCCCTCCATCACACTCATTATTTGCCAACTCTTCTTGACTTCTTCTCCATCCTTCTCGCCCTCTTCTTCTCTACTGTCGTTTTACCAGTGCAGATTATGCTACCAGAAGGGAGATCAGAATGACAGGATCGAAAGGGGGGGGGGGGGTTGAACGAGTTCACGCTACACACTTCCTCCCATCATCGATAGAGAGAGGGAGAGTTATCATCTAATAATTCATTCTTGGTGGTAGAAATTTCCTTCCAATACATTTGATAGTTCAATCACCAGGAAGAGTGATATCAATGGGATAACAACGACAGCTTGTCCCCCCATTGTGACTCAGCACTCTCATTATGATGTAACTACCAACTAGTTCCAGCTTCCAGAGTTCACCAGTTAGTGAGCACCCATCAAAACGGGAGAGGATGGAACAGCAAGCACATCCTTCCTTATCACAGTTCACTCACCCTGCTTCCTTGTTCTCGATTGGACTGGGAATGGATATCTCTCCCTCCGTGGGTCTCATCCCTCCTCCTTCCCTCTCCTCTGCTCTCCTTCTCCAATCTCCGTAGTATCGAGGCAGTGTCTGTCCTTCTGAATCAGTCTTCAGTCCCCATCCGATCAGTGCTCACTCACTCATTCCCTGCACTTCTGCCATCTGCTGCTGCATCTGTGAGAGGGCCTTGATTGCATGCAGCGAACTGCGACAGCTGCAGAGATCAAAGATCACTCCTCCCCCCTCAGTATCACTCACTGCTCATCGTTCTGTTGCTGGAAAAAGACGGCACTCGAATCTCTCTCCGTGTCCATCTCTCCGATCGAACTCCTTTCGGGAGTCCTCTTCACTCCTCCTCCCATCCTCCGATTCATCCCTCGAGACGAGTCACAAGGAGTGCGCATATCTCGCCGTACTCCGCCCTCTTCCCGTCTCAAATCAAAGGAGGGTGAGGGGACATCCATTCTATCACCGTCATCCATTCGATTATGCGTAAAAAGATATTTCAGTACACACTTACTTTTCATGATATCTGGATGTCTCATCGATGCCTCGGGGTGACTTGAATGAGGTAGTGCCGGGGAAGCCTCCTCTCGCTCCCCTCTCCACTCTCTCATTCTCCCATCCAGGAGCAGGACCAGCGTATGCAGAGAATGCGGCAGCTTTCGCATTCTGGCGTAACCTGTGATAGAGAGGAATCTCGAGTGGAAAGGGAAGGACTACGGTAGACACCCACGATCCGATCCGTGCTGCGGGTGCAGTGCCTGCTGCGATGTATGTTACGTTGCCCTCCTCGGAGTCAGGTGAATTCACGGCGATTCGACGGACTGAGAGGGGAATAGAGAGAGATCGATAGCCATCAACCCCGTAAAAATATCGATTACCTCTATCCTTACTCAACAGGGAAAATTACTCTCTCGAGTATGAACTTTAGCCACAGCTGAGAGCTGGCACGAAGGACCTCGGGGTGGCAACCAAAGGGCTCTTTATATGAACATCCCATATTTGTGGATTATACTTATTCAAAAAATAAATACAAATGAAAATGATTGAAGATATCGTAAAAATGGTATACCCTCCTACTTTGAAACCAGCGAGCTTACTATCATTGGCCACATCGCTGCCGGCAGTGGAAGAAGCCGCTTCTGATGGCTCCTCCTCTATTTTCCTGCTGGCATTCGAATTGAGTGACTGTGTGCTCGTGTGGCGACAGCTGAACGAATTTCATGCGCATGATATGCAAAGATAACTGACAGATTTCCAGAATCAAAGGAGGAAGAGGGCACGAATGCGTCACGATTTCCGTAGTTGTGGCTGTGACCACGACGGCTTTCTGACGATCCTATAATACCACCACTTCAGGATTGGAGTTGTTAGCGAGTAGTACCACGATATTTGCTGTATCTCTGACTGTTCCCCCATGTTCGTGTGTAGACGGGCTGTGAATGAGTGGATGATGCGCCCGAGTTATGTCGTTCCCGCTCCCTTCTTATCTCGTCATCACCAGTCTCTGCAACAACTTGAATAGGGTACAAGTTTTAACTAACCGGCAGGTCTCTCCATGGACTTGATCGTCTCCTGTGAAGAATTGGATTTTGCTGCGGTCGCTCTGTTCGTATCCTTCTTCCATTTCTTCACAGACTTTTCTTGGTTGGCCAAGTTGTCGGACATGTCCAAAAAAACAAATGCCCTCTGAAATGATAGTCAAGACGTACGCAGCTAGTTCTGTAATGCCGTACGACATAATACGATAGAGGTTACTGCGGAATTATCGAGCGAGCGTTGAAAAGTTAAGATAAAAAATAACCGCGCGATAGCGCCAAATTCAAATAATATCAATGAGGACCGTATCTTTTTGGGGTTCTACCTGGATCTCAAGCCTGATCTAATCAGGCCTCATATCAGGGGGCTTGAGCAATATCGATCACCATCGACTTTTTTCCCTTGTGGAGTGTTTGCATACATTGCGGAAATTAATGTTGTTTTGTTGTTGTTTTTATTTTCACATCATACATTTTTGCGTCTCTTAGTTCTTCTCATTCTCATGAATCTTTAGATTGTTCAAATGTTTCAGTTTCGAACTTGTTATTGACGTTGTGAAGTAAAGTTCCTTATTTTATTTAGTTTTCTTATTATTTTTATTTATATTTTATTGAATGTTATTTTATATATATTTGCATTTTATCCATATTTAAAGCTGGCATGCTTCTGACCCACCGCGCCAATGGTCTCGTAGCGAGTGTCCTGCTTGCGTGGCGGTGTTACTGTCCACCCCCAAGGTATGCGATTAGTGTTTGATCGATGCTTCTACTCTGATATGGGTGCAGTTAATTTCTGTATAGGCTTGGCTAGTTGATAATGGTCGGAAACTCCTCTTTATTATGGGTGGGGGCGGTTGAGAGTGAGTGAGACATCACTCGTATTTCTCCCTACTCCACGTTATCGACCAATGCATACTCTTGCCTGCCTCGCTCCAATATGAGTTGGAAGAAGCGGAGAAAGAGCATTCTCTACTCACTCACAGCTCTTTTGTCTTCCTTCCTTTCGCCCCTCTCGTCCCTCCTATTTGCTCGTGTTGTCCATTTGTTCCTTTCATTTAATGATAAAACCCTGTCTAGAATTGTCGCAGTAACGATAGTTTCGTCGTCTCTATCAAAATGGCGGCGATGTCCGCACGAACGATGGATGGAAATGAGGAAGGGAATCTTAAGAAGGAAAAACTGGGACACAGGAGAATCGATGTGCAAGGAGAGGTATGATATTTATTTGCTAACAAAATCAGTCGTTTTCTTGTTTTTTTCTCAACTAATTAATGCACATTTAACCACAAAAGTTTTGGTTCCAGGTTTCGTACAAAAAAGTGCCGACGAATGCTCTCATGGCGGCAATTCAATTGGGAATCGCCAATTCGATTGGAAGTCTTGCATCAACAGTCAAGAGAGATCTCCTTCTCCAAGACTTTGAAATCATCGAGACCGTTAATTTCCCCGCGTTCGTTTATTTTCCACTATTTCAGTTTCGAAGCACCCATTTTTGCATAGAAATCGTTCAGCATATGTTTCTTTGTTCTAAAAGATTTATCTACCATGCCACGTTTTAATTTCTTATGCGCTCTTATGATTGTATCAATCTCAGTGCGGGAACCTCGACGACTCCTTCCCATTCCTATGGCGACTTCCGATTTCGATCGTATGCTCCCATTGCATTTCGATACTTCCGGGAGTTGTTTAACATCAGACCTGCCGATTTCCTGGTGAGTCACCACTAGTTCATCTTATTCACCGTACTTTTCCTCTCAGAGATCAATTTCGACGGAGCCCCTCAAGGAATTATCGAATGCGGGTGCGAGTGGATCCATCTTCTACGTTTCCCATGACGATAACTTCATCATCAAAACAGTTCAACACAAAGAGGCTGAATTCCTACAGAAGTTGCTGCCAGGCTATTACATGGTTAGTCACACTTTTTCTTTCTTCTCACTTCCGGTACTTGTGTTACATCATTCCTTCGAATTGCGCCAAGTGCAGAATCTCATCCAAAATCTGCAGAATCTCAACCAAAATCCGCGCACTCTCCTTCCAAAGTTCTTCGGTCTTTTCTGCTATCAGGTATGCGTCCATTTCTCGAACCAGTGTATAAGTGAGTCATCATCATTGTTTTCAGAGCTTAGGCAAGAATATCCGGTTGTTAGTGATGAACAATCTGCTGCCACAGTCAGTGGAGATGCACGAGAAATACGATCTCAAGGTGGGAAAATTCCATTCACCCCCCCCCCCCTCCCCTCTTTCCCCACCTCTCATTCAGAGGCCAATTCGCGTGTCTTGAATTATCGAAAGAGAAAGGAGTGAATTGCAGGGTTCGACGTACAAGAGACTCGCTTCTTCCAAGGAGAAGGCCAAGTCTCATCCCACACTCAAGGTATGGGCAAATCTAGACTATAGCACAAGACAACATCAACTGAAGTGATTGATGAGGGACACGATTGGCCTTCTCCCTTATTCCAGTTGTACCCTGTAGAATGGATGTGCTTGAGGATCTGGACTTCATGGATGCTCACGGGGAGGGATTCCACGTGGACAGACAGGCGTACGAGCTGCTGATGCAGACTCTCAGCAGGGATTGTCTGGTCAGAACATTCCCGATACTTGAGAGATCTTCACGGGAGAAATAGAGAACGAAACAGGGTCTCAAATTAGGTACTTAATTCCGTGTCTTCGTTCTGAATAGTGATTGTTGATTGGCCGCAGGGATATGGTCCTCAATCTATTAATATGTGATACAACTGGAGAAATTACACTTTAAATTTGTATTTTCATGCAACAATTTTCACACAAAGAATAATGGGTATCGTAACATGAAAATGTCTGATTTTCCGAAAAAAACTTTAAAGTTTTCTGATTCGCATTCTTTCTATTTTTTTCATACGCATTTTATTCTAATGTAGAAATTTGATTTCTACGACTGGGATATAAATGCCGTATTATATTGGGATATCACCTTTTTCAAATAGTTGCCGCCAATCAGCACTCACTCTAAACTCTAGAGAGAAAATGGGGATTTATCAAATTGTTGACAATCCAAGAGAAATTAATCTAGGCATTTGTAGGTGCTTGAAAGTTTCAAGATTATGGACTATTCTCTGCTCGTGGGAGTTCACAATATGGACGCAGGCAATTCCAATGGAGGGCCGCGATTCAGCGAAGGAGGTGGGCATTCTACCAGTGTTTATTGAGATATCAACAGTATTATTGATGATTTAATTGTTACTAGGAACGTTTTGCCATCAGTGGTCGAAAGGGTAGGTCACAAAAATTGTAAAATGTGGGCACGTTTCTAAAAAAATAATATGAATTCGTTGAAAATGGGTACGTTTTAAAGAAAAATTTCGAAAAATGGTTACGTTTTCTACTTTTACACTGGTCCGAACTTCGAAAACCGGGCACGTTATGTCATTTTGGACCTACTTTTCGACCACTGTTTGCCATAGTACCGTATAAATAAGTGGTTTTATTGGTTTGTAGATCGAAGTGAGGACGAGATAGACAACGAGGGGGAACCAGGGACGTCGAGGAGAGACGACGGAGTATTGGACGAGGATATACCTGGTGAGATCATCTCCTTCTTTATCCAGTCCATCCTGAAGAATTAGTATAGAAGAATTAGTAGCCCCCCTCTGTAGTTCCATCGACATGAATGGGAGGAAGAGAGATAGAGAGAAGGATTCCTCAGATTGAATAAAAGATGATCCTGATTGATGGCAGGTCGAATCTACGCTCGTAATTCGAATGGAGATCGACTCATCATCTTCCTCGGAATCATCGATATTCTTCAAAATTATCGATTATTCAAGAAGTTGGAGCACACGTGGAAGAGTGTGTTGCACGATGGAGTCAGTGAATCCTTCACTTATTTCTGCATTCGAGAGAATATTGTCGGATTGCTTCTAAAAATGTGGGCATGTGTTTTCGCACGAGTTCAATAAGTAGCGGAGGGATGAAGTCTTTCTCTTCTTCTCAGGATACAATCTCCGTCCACAATCCAAACTTCTACGCCCAACGATTCCTCACTTTCATGCAAGAGAAATTGTTCAAGAAAGTGATTCGTAAGTTTTCTCTCATCCTCATCCATCTCTTCTTTTCTACACTCATCTCGTCTTATCTTCCTCCCTCTTCCAGATACCCTCATTACTGCTTCTAATCGATTTGCTTGTTTGTGGTTGCATGCTATCTCTCTCTTAACCCCTCCGTCGTCTGTCGATCCCTATTCCCTAGATCATACGGATCGATCTCGATGGTCAACCGTAGTCGAAAGAGTGGATAGCTACAGTACCCCCAGCATGTATCTTTCCCTGGTGTGAATCCCCCTCAGCTCTCCTTGATCCCTTCCAGCTCCTCCTGGTTCTCGTTCTCATCAACAGGGAGGTCATCACAAGTTCCGATCCCTCGTCCATTCCTACATGGGTATGCCTCTACTCCCCTTACACATTCTCCCTCCTTTCTCCTCCCCTCTCCTCCCTTCTCTCTATCAGTTGCCTAACTCCTCGAATGAACTCGGATTTCTGATATTATTTAATCGTCATGTGCCACTCAACCCTCTCGATGGAAATCCGATCGTCCTTTTTTCTCTCTCCTTTGTACTATCTTTTTGTTGCTTTGTTTTGAAATGACTGGTTCATCCAGTATTTCGCCATTCTCTCCTCTGTCTTTCCTGTCCTTCGTCCCATTCCACTAATCACTCCAATCTTATTACTCATCTATAAGATCTCACTAAACGTAGTTCCTAGCAATTGAACCCTGAATCGCCAACTACTGTAGTCCGCAATCGCATCATCCCACTTACCGTAACCACCCTTTCTGCTAGTCTCCTCACTTCCCTCCTTCTATCTTACGCTTGGAATGAAATAACTCTCTCTCCCTTTCTTTCCTTCTCTTTTGACATTATTTAAGCTTCCTATGATTAGATTCTGAAGACATAGCTCGATTGAGTCTCGATGTGGAGTGATTTCGAATGAGGAGACCATCGAGTTGTGCCCTCAGCAGAGATTGTGGATGGGATTGGGAGAGGAGAGAGATTGGATTGCAGCTCTGAAGACGTCTCCTTCGAGGAGAAGGAACAGGAAGAGCATCGGGGAAGAGGGCGAGAAGGAAGGAGGAGCTGTCTCTGCCAGAGATGTACAACCCATCGTATGTTCCCCTTCTTATTAACGAGTGTCGTTGATGATTAAAAGGGGAATAGAGATGGGGAAGTGTGTATGGAGGGAGTATGGAGGTCATTCAGATTCGATCGCAGGGACGTCGTTCGTACCAAAGGGCGGACACTGAATCGGGTCTTCGAAGGGAGAAGAGGAAGGAGAGACTATTCGCCCCTTCCTCAGCCACTGAAGAACCGGAGGAGTTAGTAGTAAGTGGAGTGTGATCTCCTCTCCCCTCTGGTTGGCTCCTCCCTCCTCTCAGTTGACGGCTGCACTCCCTCCCTTGCCATGCTTATCCTCTCTGCCTACTAACTCCCTTCTCATGACATCACTCAGTCTCGAATGAGTGACGTCATCTTCCTCCCTCTCATTCTCTCCTTCAGTTAATCCCTTCACTTCCTTGATCAGTCCTCTTCGCTCTTTCTCAGTTAATCGATTGCCTCTTCACTCCCTACACTGCACTCCCTTTTGAGTTGTCCTCTCCACTTCCTATTTCTACCCTAATCCAATTTCGATTATCAATTCTTTCCAGACCCATCTCTGATCTACCTTGCCCCCTTCACACAAGCACTATTATTGATTAATTAGATGATTCTCTCATTCCCATTAGTCCCGGTTCGATCCCGTAGTCAAATAATGAGTTTGGTTACTTAATAATTTCTAGACGAGTCGTTTGCTGTCCATGAATGAATGCTCTCTCTCTCTCCCCCTTCTACTTCCTTCCTATTCCTAATACTGTAGATTATCCATTGATTTCATGAGAATTCGCTTTCTTTTATTTATTTTTCACTATACACTGTGGATGCACAATAATTAGTAAAAACTTTCGGTAGGTCACATTTCCTGGTTTGGTAGAGAGCTTTGTGACCTATCGTGTACTATCGATTCTAATCGATGGAATGTAGATAGGGTAGTCCCCCTCCTTTTTGCGATTGGACCATTCTCTGTACAGTGTACAACAATTCACTTCATCCCACTCTGACTTACCATCACACGTGGCTTTGAATGTGCTAGGAGATCCATTTATAGCTTGACGAATTCATTCCAATTGATTGTAGCCTATTTAATGGCAAATTCGATCATAAATTATTATTTTGATCTGACTTTTGATGCGAGGAAAGGGGAAAGGACTGGAACACGAGTGCGTGAATATTACATATCGACGATTATATGAACAGTGACAGAACTGAAGTCGAGAATAGTACAGAAAGAGGTACAAAGGGCAATGCAGGCCTCCCCTCCCCTCTTCCCAGCCCCGCCCCCTCCAGTCTCCATCCTTTCCATCAGAGGAAGAAATCCCCTCAGGGCGTTTCTGACGCGTCGCGGCCGTGCGTCGCGGTCTCAACTCGCAGCATCGATTCAGAAGGCTAGAAGAAGAGAAGAAGCAGTAGAGTCTCGTCCCTCTTAGTGGACACAACTCTCGCACTACGCCCATCATGCCTGTGGCCCATCGTGTCCAGTCGTACGGTACGTGACTATTCATCGATTGGGAGGGGTACTGTAGTCCCAGAGAGATCCCTAGTACATTCAAAAGTACGCTGGACTAGACTTGCCCTTTTATGCATGGAAGGGGATAGATGTCGTAGACAAGGGTTGCGTTGGAAGGGGAAGTAATCCCTCTCGAAGGGTATGTCATTCCTGGTCTTTGAAAGAAAGGGGGAAATCTCCTCGTGATGATGTAATACTTGTTGACCATGGATAGAATAAGATGAAAAGGAGGGAGAGAACCACGCGGCTTTGACGTAGCACTTATAATTTTAGTCTTTCTGTTGGGGATAAGCACATTAGTCTCGCACGTAGATATACGGTAGATTGGGAGGTGAATTGAATGTGCTTGTATACCCAATTACATACTCGTCCCTTCTTGACTCGAGGGATTTCGTCCGTCTGACAGAGGATTGACATTGGGGGATAGGGGGGGGGGACTGGCTGGGAAGGTTCTCTTCAATCCTGAGAACCTCTCCTGTTTATCACAAAGCAGAACACGAAAAGGGTTGTTAGAAAGAGAGTGGGCACCCCCCCCCCCTTTAGCCCCCTTCGACTACGGGAAGGAGTGGAAGGATGAAAGTGGCTACGTGATGGATGTTCTCCCTTCAGACTGGGCAGTTGGTGCTCTCATCGGCGTGAGTGGGGGCATCGTGCTAATCTCTGCCCTTGCCCTCCTCATTGTGAACAAGAGAAGGAAGGCCTCCCATCAGTATCCCCATCTACTACAGACGAATCACTCCATCGCAGTCAAGAATGCACTCTCCATGGTAAGTCCCCCCTCCCCCCCTCCCCCCCTCCCCCCTCATAGCTCTCCTTCCGGGTTGTCGAGGGAACGAAATACGAACTGTAGGGAAAATGAAAGGAAGGATTGTTCTCGTAACAGTCTCTCACTTCCTTCCTCTTCGGAAGTCTCTTCATCTCTTCGTCTCTCTGTTTTTCATTCCCACTCAATCTCAAATGTTCGCCTCACCTCCATTTTCTCGAGCGAAGCTTCAGTTGCCATGGGAACAATCTAATCCGACACGTAAACCTCCCACGGATTAGAATCCCCCTGACCACGAGATTCCATTGATTCACTCCTTCATTTGATAATGGAGAAGTAATGGGATTGAGGATGTGAACGAAGTGAATTGAGAGAACCATTGAGAGAAGAGGCTGAGTCCACTCATATTATGAGATTATGAGAAGGGAGGGAATAAAGGGAAACGAAGCTATCTTTCCTCCTTCCTAGTCTCAAATTCCATTGTTTTTGTGACATTGAACATCGAAAGGCGAAGAGTGTCTCGAAAGAGAAGGAAACGATAAATCTAGTGCTTCCTCTGGAGAAGAGATGAGTTAAGCCTCCATGCAAACTTATCTTTTTTGGGGGCATTCATTCTTTCGACCTAGAATCTTTCCTCTTGTTCGTTCACTCGACTACATATTTCCTTCGAAATATGCGAAGGAAATGGAAGAGAAATGAAGTAATAAGAATAGGAATGAGTATCTATGGATGTCTATTTGAGGGACCTGGAGGTCTTCGTCAGTCTGTCTCTCCCCTTCAATCTCCCCTCTCATCCAATCAATCCACTCCCTCTCCCATCAACTCTTTCGCCTCCATCATGGACGAACGAACGCGGTGAGAGAAGTTTGAGGAGGGAAGAGACGGAGAAGGGGAAGGGGGAAGAAGTCATGCAGGCAGGCAATCATGAGATGAACGAGAGTACACCCGAATGGAGAGTGATATTAGCTGAATGCACGCATAAAGCTTACAGAACTAGCACAAATATTCAATTCTTTGCACCATTTTGCTGTCTTTTCGATTTCAAATACAGAAATTCACTACGAGAAAATTGCTTGCTTGTTTTTCGATGTAGACTCGAGGTGTGAAGGAGGAAAGAGAGAGAGTAAGACGTCACTCCCACTCAAAGGGAACTCATTAGTATCCCTTCCAGTCGTCTGTCTCCCTCTGAACTACCCATGGAGAGAGGGAAGGTCAACCTCGTACTCTCCTACGACCAACTCGCCACTTCCCTCCAGGTACCGTACCTCCCTACCGTACCCCTACAGTACCCTCCTCTCTTGAGGTGGGAGTTCTTTCGTGCGAGACTCTCTGTCAACTGTCTCTCTCTCCCTCGGGACAGTGTCTACTCGACCCGTACGTGAAGCTGCAGCTGCTGCCTGATAGAGACCACAGGTTGGAGGAGGGAAGAGGAGGGGGGGGGGGGAAGGGGGAGGAGGAGATCATAAAAAGGTGCTGATTATCAGTGGCCTTATTAACTCCATTTGTATCCAATCAATTGGAAGCCACGCAAAAAGGGCTGCTTTTCTCACGCGAGGAAGGGGACGCAGAGCATACCTCGTAATGGGAACGGCGAGTGGGAACTAAGCTAATCTGGCCAGCAGCTAGTCAAATATAGAGGGGATGATTCTACTGTAGAAGGAGAGTAATTCCAGAGTGAAGTCTCGCATCGTCCGTGCAACGAACAATCCTCAATTCGACGAGCACTTCACTATGTATGGAGTCTCATTGGAGCAATTGGCAGCCTCCACTCTTCATGTGCAGGTGAGAAGAAGAGAGAATGACGTCATCTATTAGGATGTCCCTGACAAGGAATGCTTCCCAAGCCATTCCTCGAGATGGAATGAGTACACACTTATGCATAGTCTCATAATGAGAAAGGGTCGAGCATCTAGGAGATCAAATATTCCCCTTCTCTCAATAATCTCTCGCGGAACTTCGAATCTCCTTTGAAACCTGGGATTTTCCCAGAATCCGAGTGAATGAGATGCATTCAAAGGGGGATTCCAGGGAATGGAAAGGAGAAGAGGGGAAGATATTGCAGCTGCCCTTAGATACAACGATTGCTATCCCCTACTTGTGACTAGATACAGTATCCAAGTGTGTAACTCCCTGATTGTTCCCCTGATGATTCCTCTCTTCTCTCCAGGTCTGCGCCTTCGATCGATATTCTCGTGATGCTATCGTGGGGGAGACGACGTACCGTCTGGCAGAGGGCCAACTCACTCTCAAATCGAGTGTCTCTCTCTGTCTCCCTCTCGGTCCAGAGAGTCTCATCGCATCCAAGGTACTTCCTTCCCCTCTCCTTCGATTGATCTTTGATCTCTTGAGGGCGAAGTGCTGCTCTCTCTCACATACCAGCCAGCTCTCAACAATCTCACAGTCGTCATCGTCAAGGTACTACAAGAGTATCTAACGAAGCATTCAACTGCATGAATTGACCAGTGAACATTCCCGACTCACCTTCTCTCCCTAGTGAAGTCGGGCGAAAGCAGAGGCTACTTCTCTCTCCATCCACTCTTCCCTTGCAGGCTCGTGGTCTGATGGGAACTCCAGATCCGTACGCGAAGTTGTCTCTGCGGGATTCGGATGGGAAGAGATTGGCGAAGAAGAGAACTCATGTGAAGAGAGCAGCCAAGAATCCAGTCTACAACGAGAGTTTCGTCTTCGAACTACCACAATCACAACTGAAGCAGGCTGTGATAGATATTCAGGTGAGTACAACGACAATCCCTCCCACGTAGGGAAGTGGCTCCTTTGCACGAACTTAATTCACGTTCTCTGTTTTCCTTTAGCAACTGCGACAAGACAGACAAATGGTCGCTATCTAATGCAGGGGGGTGAGATGGATGAGGGGGGGGGGAACTAGACTGATTCTTCCTCTTAAGATGATGCAGCACGTCAATGGTCACTCTGAGAGCATCGGCCGCGTCGTCCTCAACGGGGCAGACTCCCATGTCGCTGACGTCATCACCAGATCTGACAAGCAGATTGCACAGTGGCACGCTCTCGAGTGATCCCCCCATGAATACGCCCCCCCCCCCCTTCCCCACCCTCCTCCCCCCTCTCCCCCATTCCCCCCTCGAATGATCTCATCTCCCAATGATCTCCCATCAAAGACCGTGTAAAGACTCTGTTATTGTACACGCTTTATTATGCATACACAGATTATGAAGTCAGAGATGGTGAAACAAAGCAGAGTCAAGAGGGGATTATGATGTCAAGGTAGAGAGGAGAGGGGAGGTATCGAGAAACCGTTTGGGATATGGCGTGTAATCTCGGCTAGAGATCATAACTATTTGGGAGAGAGGCCATCATATTTTGTCCGATAATTCCCTCAACTTCGATCTGACAGCATCCCTCCAGTTGGTGTCATTGCCCATTGCACTTCTAACCATTCTCACGATGATCTCGTCTAGAGCAAGAGAAGAAGGAGCAGGAGTAGGAGTAGGAGTAGGTCTTACGGTGAAATTGGACTGACGAGTACTCATTCGCACAGTTGTAGTGTTGAGACGAAGGGGAGTGGAGGTGATTGAGGGAGAAGAAGACCGACGGGGAGTGGAGGTGGTTATGGGAGAAGTGGAAGTCAATCGAGTAGGTGACGTCATTCTGGTAGTTCCATTGGTGAGTCTGATGGTTGGTCTAGTGGTGGAATTGGAAGTGGAGTTATTCCATCCGTCATCAGTCCAATCCGTCTCCTCCTCCCATTCAGTAGTCCTCTTCACTCGATCAGGAGTAGAAGAAGATGAAGGGGATCGAGGAGTGGAAGAAGAAGAAGAAGGAATCACTCGAGGGGTGGAGGAGGAAGGAGTGGATATTCGTGGAGTGGAAGAAGGCTGCTTCGTGGTTCCTTTTGATGTTAGAGTCACCTCTCCTTCTGCAAATTCTTCTATCTAATTCACTCAGATATTCGTCAACTCTCTAACCGGGGTCATAGGAAGCACTCCATATCCAGCAGATTGGTTCGGAGGGATATCTGTAGGAATGGGGAGGAACATCCTTCTCCGATGTTGTGATGAGCGAGTCTGAATCAATCGATAAATGGGCCATCGATGGATGACCTACCAATGTAGAGATAGTCGAAGTGTTTATAGAGAGGGAGGGAGGCTCCGCATTGTCCCTTTTGGGCGGCGCAGTAGAACTTCTCCCCTGTGGGAGAGTACTTCTCGAAGATTCGATTCAATTCTGCATCGGATCTCATCAATTTGTGATCGATTCGATCTGCAATGAAGACATTCGAGAATTCATCGAGAGATCCAAACTCACGGAATATTCCAGTCTGGTTGTCGAGAGTCTGCACGAGTTCGACTAGACACGAACAGGAAGAGTCGTTCTTAGTCAGGATCAGACCGAGATCCTTCTGAAGATTATGCAGTGATTAGCCCCTCCTGCCCACCCACAGTCTTATTGTATCCAGCCAGATCCTTCGATGTCTTCAGAGTGTAGAAATGGTCGAGTTCACTGCCTGAACGAAATAGATTGTAACTGTGGCACGGATAAACACAAATTCCGTACTAAACACAGAGTGTTGATTGCAAAGAGACGGACACGAAACGGGAGGACAAGGGACGGACACTACACACTCAAAAAACTCACTATCATCTGACCCTTCCTGTGTTTCTGAATCTACAAATTATGTGTTCAGAAAGAATAGAGAGACAGAGATCTATAAAACGAAATGGTCCTCACCAGTCCGATTGTTCTTGTACTCGATGAGCATTTCCATTTTGGTTCTATTGGGGAAGGAGACATCGCACGTCTTTCCATCCTTCACCACTACCGTATTCCGCTTTCGTCGCTGACGAATCAGTTTTCGATTAATCTCGCGTGTCTCTACCGTACGTCTTCCTCTTGCCCCGATCCTTCAACGTCGACATCTTCTTGATTCCATACGAAGCATAGAGGGAGTGCCTCCCTAGTGTATCCATCCTCCATCGAATCATCCAGTGTGTAAGTGTGATCTGTCCATTCCTTCTCACCTCCTCCCTCTATCATCCACTCACAGATTCCCGTTCCATTGAGTGAGAAGTGTCTCCACACGGGTACTGTAGCCCCGCACGTTCCCTCACTTCGAGCGCAGAGTACGGTAGGTTCATTAGGGATCAGAGAGTATCCGAGCGGAATGAGTTCCGAGAGTTCCTTTCGAACAACCAAAGTCGAATCTGCAAATTTGGCCTTTGACCATTTTGTTATTCGACTGGATTAGAGATGAATCCTCTCCTCTGACCCAACGAGGGAAGTTAATCCACTTCCATCTCCACGTTGGCTCGTTTCAGAACGAGAATATTCAGATAGAGATCCCTTTCCTCCGATTATCCAACTACCACTAATCGTATTTTGCAAACAGGAGTTCTTGCAAGAGTGGCAACACTATTTCGAAATGTTTGAATTGAGGAAGGAAAGGGAGGGGAGGTCTCTTCCTTCATCTCACTCACGATGTTGTGGGGCATCGTAGCTATCGAGAGTGAAGAGACAGGAAGAATCGCACTCATCCTTCGGCCCATTCATCGCCATCCCGATCACTCCCTCATCACGAGCATCGTTGAGTACAGTAGTCAGAGGACCATTCGATCCCACCGCCAGGGGTACTGTAGACAAGAGTGAGAGGAGATCGATAGAGAGGGGATACCGTAGTCTGCATCTGATGCTGGATGGGGGCCACATGAAGAGAGAACTGAAGACGAGAGAGAAGAGAGGAGAAGAAGGAAGAGAAGCATCTGAAGAGAGAGAAGGATTGAGATGAAGAAGGGAGAAGGAAGTGAAGGAGGATTCTCCCCGTAGTGAGGAGTGGTCGTAGAGGGGGTGGAGGATGGCTTTTATAGTTGACGAGATCGGCTTAAAAGGAACGTGTAGGATACGTCGGTGCTATCTATAGGAGAAGGAAGATCTCTAGAAGGGAAAGGGAGGACGGAGGATAGATAGTATCTATCGTAGAATAATCTTCATTTGCATATAGAAGGTGAAAAACATGTGATAGTGGTCAGTGAATGATAGTGAATAATCACGAGATTCCAGTGCATCTTCACGGTCAACTGATGTTTCACCAGCATATCTAGTGGATGACGATACGAGCTCTTCTCACTCTTCAGCCGACTTATTTTCTTCTCCGCTTTTTCCCTTTAATTTGTGAAAAGAAAAAAAATTATTTTATTCAGGACGAAATTGTTGTTAAAATTTTTTGAGCATCAAAATGTTGAGACAACTTTAGACGTAAACTTTTTCTCGTGTACTCATTGATGAAGAAAAGGTAGATGATTGATACATTTTCCGAATTTAATTTAGCTCTATTATGTTACAATAGAACAGATCTAAATTAAATTCTGTTTTTGTTCAGAAAATTGAAGGAGAATCAAAATGATCTGCAGATTGATCTCTTTTTAAAAATATCAGGTTGGTCCATAAGTCTTTTCCCTTTTCCACAATTAAATATTTTTGGATTTGCTGGCCCGTACTTTCAATCGATTGTCGTATGGTTTGATGTATTCAGTGAATGCATCGACACTCTATTTAGCGCACATTGGGTCAAGCCTATATTGTCTGTATATCTACCATAAGGAAAAGCAAAATGCACCGAAATGAGAAAATAAAGTTACTTCTATTTCGACTTGTGCTGAAAGGAAATCCGACATGGGACTACCGTCATGCCATCATTGTATAGCACGGTATTCGTAGTTCTCAAAACATATTGAACCCCGACATCCCGTGAAGGATGGGGTCAAACTGGTGCTACTTTAAAAAGTTCAGTGCTGCTTAAAACGCTGTCTTCCTAAGATCGGAGCATAGGGTGGCACAATGTCTTAAACTTATCACTAGGAGTTCAAACTTTGGTGGTAGAGTCCTTATGGCCAAAGAAAACTTTTCCAGAAATTTTGACCTACCATTTGCATATTTTTCAAAAACTGTCATTTTTTATATTGACCCATTGTGTTATATACCATTCGAAAGAGCATCAAAAGTTATGTCATAACATGCTATTATGTGAGGAAAAACAGCATGTTGAAATTTCGATAGTTCAGGAGAACATGTTCCAATCATTTCTTATTTCCGAAAATACTATACTAGATGTAAAATGATATAAGGAATTCAGAAAAAAAATATGCCGAGGACGAGCGAGGTGCCACAAATTGAGTTTTTCTCAAAAAACCGATAGGGTACTTAAACGTAGGTTCGATTCCTCCCGGATGCATACATTTTTGCAAGCATCTTTTGCAGAATTTTCTGCTTCTAATATGCCTCCAATTCGATAATATGCAATTTAAAACAGATTCTGTAGCAAAATGTGTTCAATGAGTGCCTGCAAAAATGTATGCATCCGGGAGGAATCGAACCTGCGTTTAAGTACCCTATCGGTTTTTTGAGAAAAACACAATTTGTGGCACCTCGGTCGTCCTCGGCATATTTTTTTTCTGAATTCCTTATATCATTTTACATCTACTATAGTATTTTCGGAAATAAGAAATGATTGGAACATGTTCTCCTGAACTATCGAAATTTCAACATGCTGTTTTTCCTCACATAATAGCATGTTTCCCGAACAGATGTTGATCAATTTCTTCGCAAATTTGGATTCTGACATAACTTTTGATGCTCTTTCGAATGGTATATAACACAATGGGTCAATGTCAAAAATGACAGTTTTTGAAAAATATGCAAATGGTAGGTCAAAATTTCTGGAAAAGTTTTTTTTTACCATAAGGACTCTACCACCAAAGTTTGAACTCCTAGCGATAAGTTTAAAGCATTGTGCCACTTTGCCTCCAGGATCTGACGTTCTAACGGAGACAGCGTTTTAACATAACAATAGTCCGTTTAATCCACGATATGTTCGAACCAATAGACATAGACACCCCAATTTTATACATCCACGAAGTTACATCTATATTGAGTTTACATTCACGTTTTGGTGCATGTTGCAATAATCCTTTCAAAATCTACGTAACTCAATATTACTACATGGATATTTGGTTATGGAAATGTCCAATTTCGAATCATCTTCTTTTTCAGCATCGATTGATGATTCGGCATTTTAATGTTAAACGTGCAAGCTACATTTCACCTATAATATATTAAAAGGGCAAAATTGGGGAAAGCCTCTTTCGTCAGGAAATCGGAACTTTTCGACCACTCCAGAAATTGATTTTTTTGACTATTTTTGCCGTTTGAAGATATTTTTCAAAATAGTGTTGCATTGAAAGATGAATGAGACATGTGCTTAAATATTTTTATAATAGTGTGCCCCAATAGTGATTGAATATAGTGCCCTTACATAGAAGCCAAGATCTTTGATCCTTGGATCAGGAGTTCCGATCGTTGGAGCAGCATTGCATTGCAAATGTTGGAATTTTCCTGCCTGTATTTCGTAAAGTCGCAATGTAAGCACATGTTCCTACACACTTTTAGAAAGAGAAACTAATGAGCTTTCCATTCATATATGATAATGAAGATCGAGCGTACTCTTACATACTGCCTTAGAGTCAGACAATTCTCTTTTACTGGAACAATTGTAGGTGAAATCGAATTGTACACCCCAAAAGGGAAAAGACTTATGGACCAAGAAAAGACTTATCCTATTTAGCAAATGTTCCATTTGGGTGTTGTGCAATATGTTTTAAGGATCAAACATTGCCCTCAAATCGAGTATACCATAACAAAAGACCACACGCAGAACGGAGTGAATAACATTTGATTTATATTTACAGTTGAACAAAATTCTGACGCGATACTCTATCTAAATCTCTTTTTGTGTCTATTTTTTCCGCCTCTTCACCTGTGCTCTTCTTCTGACTACCTCAATCTCTTATTCTGAATCCCTCGAGGACCTCCCTTTTCTCGTGAATCATTCACACCAAGCCCTTTCCAATCATTCTCTCTCCATCTCATTCCCTCTGCACCTATTCAAGGTAAGCTCAATCTCTGTCTCTTCTCACGTAGTTGATAGATGCACTCCCAATATTCCACTTTTTCTCTTCTCTCTTCCTCCTCCGCTCTTTCCATCCATCCAATCTTTCTCTACACGTCTTTTGCATACCAATTATCCCATTTCGGTTCTCCCTCTACTACATCTATAGTCTATCTCTTCTCTCTCATAGTTGCTTCGCTTCTCTCCACAGGGTGCACCTCATACAATGTGTGTTATTGTCTCTCTTGATCTCTCCTCCATCATCTCGCCCCCTCTCCCCCCCCCTCCCTCCCCCCCCTCTCTCTCTCCGCAGGTGCAACATCTTCCTCCTCTTCGTCCTTCGTTTCTTCGATGTACATGGTAGGTCAACTACTTCCTTCCTTCTTCATTTCCTCTTCTCCATTTCAATTCCGAGACTTTCCCCTCCTCTTCTCCTTTCTTCTTCTTCTCTTTGGCCATTCTTCACCCCCTTCAATATCGTTCTGTAATGTCTCTGAGATACGAAGCCAATTCCTCATTTCGCCAAGATTTTCCCTCCTTTTCCTCATTTCTTCCCGACCACCTCCACTTCCCACTCAAATTCACCAGGCAGTCTAGTATTTCAGGTGTTGTCTTAGTGGTCGACCCGGAGAGGAAGAGGGGGGGGGGGGGGAGGGGGGGGGACTCCCTCAGCAAGGATGGGAACCTCTCCCCTCTCTGTTTCATGCTCCATTCACCACTCTTCTAAGTACTCCCTAGGATGTCGTGATCTTCCTCCTCTCTTCTTCCCATCCTTCCCTTTCTCTCCCTGGCCACTTTCTGACGAGATGAAACGTCGTGATGAAGAATGAACGGAGGAAGAGAAAGGGAGAGAGATAGGGGATCGTCTCTCCTTCTCTCTGTGGTTGATCAGAAGAGAGATAGGCTGAATACACGATGATTACTCTCAATTCGCTGGCAATTCCTTGCCGTTGATCTTCGATTCATTCCTCTTCATTCATTCTCTTTAGATGACTCCATTCGTATCAGAGAGAGTCCCTCTACTCGATTCCTCTTCTTCTTCTTCCATCCATCGACTATGGTAAGTACTCGTGATTCTCTCGTTAACCTACCTCTCTTGGGAAGGGAATCTAGTGGATACTCGAGGGGGTACATCACATGGTGAGAGTGAAGGTACAGAGAAGGAATGAGTCCTCTTTCACTTCAGGAGAAAACAGGGAAAGTCGACGAGAAGATTGGGAAGATTCATCCAGAAGTTCAAAGAGGTTTGTCCCTTTCTTCTTTCTGAGAAGGGAAGGGAACGGTAAAGATAATGAGTCTGTAGGGAAATGATGGGGAAGGGATTCAACTAGAGGACAACTTCAGATTGTGTTGTTGTTATGAATTATCATTCTGGGAAAGTAAATGAGGGAATGGAGAATGGAGGGAGAGAGAGTTGACAATGGAGGGAGGAGAGATCTATCCCCCTCTCTCTCCCCTTCTAATTCAATTCATTTGCCATTGAATCTCTCTATTAGTAATAATCTCTCGCTCTTTCCCCTCTCCTTCCCTTCCAACCTTCCTCCTCCTCTTATCCATCATAATCAACATTAATCTTCCCCTCTTCTCCTTCTCTCACTACTTCTCAACTAATTCTTTTTCTTCTCATTTTCTTACTTAGCTTCTCGTTTCCTTCTCACAACTTCTTACAGTAGGTAATAACTATGCAATGTCTCTCCTCTCTCTTCTCTCTATTCCATTCCTTCTTCCTTCCCTTCCATTCACTCCATCTCTGACATGCATGGAATAAGCTAGATCACCTCGTCTCAATTACTCTTCCTATCTGTTCCCTGTCCTTCTTCTCCTCTTCATCCTCATTCTCTTCCTCTTCATCATCCTTCTCCTTCTCAGTCGATGGATGCTCGATCAGCTCTTGCCGACACGATGCTAATGGCGGTCTCCACTGCACTCCAAGTAGTTCCTCGTCGATCCTCACGGAGGTACTCCTTCCCCCCTCTCATCCTCACCCTCTGAGAGGGGGAATTGGATTGAAGTTGAAGGAGATCTCTCCACGTGTCACTGACGTAGACTTCAGAAGGAGACTAGAGATTAGACAGACAAAACATTAGGAGGCGAGGGAAATCAGGCATTAACACCATGCTTCAAAGAGGGAAAACAATTCTTGGTCTTTCCTGTATCCGTATATGCTATCCCCATCTATCCGTTAGTTGAAAGTGTTCAATGATGCCTGCAATGGCCTCCCCTTCCTTCCTTCCTCATTCATCTTCTCCATTGAGACTCTCCGACTTCTCTGATATCGCCCATCTCACAGTTCAATTCGACGGAGTCACTCTGAGTCATCAGCAGAGGAAACTCATCAAGGTGCGAATCCATCACGAGGGGATTCAAGGGAAGGGAGGAGAGAAGGGATGAATCACTCTGTCGAAGGCGTCGTCGGGAGTTCTAACGAATCCTAATATTCTGCAGTTATATTCTGCCTTGAATGTTCACTCCTCTATTAAAAAAACTAGCCGCCTTTGCTCAGTTTCTAAATTGAGAAATAGTAGGATGGAGGGCCGAGGGGGCGAAGAATGCACAGGAAATTGGGTAATCAATCAAGTGACGAACCAATCCTCTGTCTTATTCTCCATTCATTCCATTTTGTGCTCAAGTGAGGGAACGCCGTGGCTATTATCGAGAAGGAAATATTAATGAAGTGGTTTTCTGTTCATGGCTAAGTGTTTTCACTTCTGCGCCTACTCATTAGAATAACTCGAGGGGGGACAATTGGGTTGGTGTTTGAACTCGGAACGATGGAAACTACGGTAATTGTTATAGTTCCTCATTTCAGAATGGATACGAGAGTTGGCGCAAGAAGTCGTGTCTCTCAGCTGGTCGATGGGTCCATTCATTCGTCGCATCGAAGGATGATCGATTGAGAGAAATGATGGAGAGGAATGAAGTGACGACGAAGAGACACGAGGAGACCATGACACAACTACTCGATATGGCTGTGGAGTCACTCGAATCACTCGGTGAGGAAGGGGAAGAGGAGGGAAAGTGCAGTGTCCTCCTAACGAGTTCCCTCTTGAGATGACAGTCTGGGTCCTCTCCTCATCAGCTACACCAGTCCACAGGGAGCATTCGAAGAGAAAGGTATCATTTACCCTTCCTGCTCTCTCACCAGCGAGAGAGTGTGCGAATGGAGGAGAGTCTCTCTTTGCAGCTGGGTTCGACCGTGTGTACTGGTCGCGAGTCTCTGAAGGGATGTGTCAACTAGCGAGGCATTTCCCATCCAAAGCAAACAAGGTTCGCGAAGCAAAATAGCGTAATGTCTTCTGAACTTTGGAATTAGAGGTGCTATAATTGGATGAATCTTGGGACAAAAACATGGATGAGAATGGGATGAATGCTGATTCCTTTGAGTACGAGACAGTTTGTGCATGGAGGATCGTCGTACTCTTCATTTGCAATAAGATCGAATTGGGATTCAATCTCCTCGAGAAGGAACCCAAGGACGGATTCGATAATCCCTGCTATAGAAACAATCAATAATCAACTCGCCCCATCATCTCAAATTCTTCATGTTTTGCACATCTCAAATAGTGATCACGGGTTACGGTACATCGATTGTAAGTGAGTGAATCGATAAAGATAAGATGACTAAGCGTCTGGCAGTGCACAATGGAGATCTCCTCTCTTGCTCAGATCCCCCTTCCGTCTCTCTCCCCCCTATCCCTCTCCCCCCCTCTCTCTCCCCCTCTTCTCTCCTTCTCGCTATCCCTCTCATCACCTCTTCTCTTCAGCTGATTTTCCTCTAATTTTTCTGTTCCTCACGCATTTTTTCGATCTGCAAAATATCGATTGATATTTTATCTTGATCTACCAGTTAATCTTGTTTTGATCTGTATTCGTCCATGATCTTCTATCGATTTCATCTTTCAGGAACGAGTAAATGGAGAGAGGGAGAATCTGAGATGTGAATGACTCAAGATGAGTTTCGAATCCCTCACCATTCCCACTTCGAGTGGAGGACTATTCCCCAGAAGGTTCTCTCTTCTAATACAAAATAGCAGAAATAGTTTGAACGAGCTCTTTCCCATGTAATGCACCCCTCTCTTCCGATGGTATAGCTCTCCCTCGATTCCCTCGATCCTTCGATTCCCTTGCAGAGCCCTGACGATCTCCGGAGTGGACGATGTGCCAGTGCACTGTGTTACTCTCTTCCTCCATTGCTTCAGAAATGAAGAGGAGAACAACAAGATCACTCTCACAGTACACAAGAGATCCACAGTGGAGGAGATAATCGAGAAAGTGATCGGGAGTCGAAGTGGCCAGTTTATTCTTCCCTCTTATCTCGTGACTCCATCCGAAACCCCCATTGTATTGACGAGAAGAGAATGAATTGACTGGAGAGGGAGAACTCAGTCATTGTTTCTGCCTCTTTCTCTGCCCAATCGATCGGAGTGTAAAGGAGTCTCCCATGAGTGAGACTGATCATGCTCCCGCGATTTGAGTTGAGGGGGAGGGATGGAGGGGGGGGGGGGGGGAGATATCTACCCCTACAGACGGAAGAGTAAATGTTTGCAGAGCTCACGGGAAATGAATCAAGTTCGTTCGAGCTCGTCGAAATTATGGCGACTTCAGATGGACAGACGTCGAAGGTTCGAAGAGGGGAAGGGAAGGGAGGGGGAAGGGAAGGGAAGAAAGGGGAAGGAGTAGCTTGATTTGAGTCCATTCTGTGGCCATTTCCTGAGATGATGAGAGATCTCTCAAAGAAATTCCGTCTAGTGCACACCCCACGGAGTCACACGCTTCGCACAATAAAAATAGAACGTCTTCCGTTTGTCGATTGGAGAATGCAAAACAAAGAATTGGGAAGAAAAGTGATCTACAGGAGAGGGCATTGGACAAGGGAGAGTACCCAGTGTCCATCCAATCCCTCTGGAAGAATCTGTCGGAGGACGAAGGAGTTCCCAAGAACAGATTCGTGTTGAGGAGGAAGGGACAAGGAGTGAAGAATCAAGGAGGAACCAGGTAGATCAACGGCCATTTACTCGAAGAATAAGTGGGCAATGGATCCGATTGAGATTCGGTGCTTCTCAAGGGAATACTTCTGCCATAGAGACCTTCCTCGCCAAGTTCCTCGTCCAACCACCGGTTAGTAAATCAGTCACTCTATGAACGTGATTCTCGAAAAACGCAATAATAGAGCATTCTGAAAGCGCGACTCTTTGAAAGATAAGTGAATTGACAGGACCGTGAGTACGCAGATCTTTGTCTGCTGCCCGAACTCTCTGAACAGACTCTGCTCGATAATCTGAAGGAAAGATTCAACAACGGACACATCTACACGTATCCTCTTCTTTCTTTTCGCTCTTTGAAATTGATTAAAACAGTTTTTAATAAGATGGTTGATTTCGGTTCTCTGCAGGTACATTGGTCCCATTCTGGTGGCAGTGAATCCCTTCACCTTCTTCCCCATCTACAATCCCAAATACGCTCGGATGTACTTCCAGAATCGTCGCCTTGGTTCTCTTCCTCCTCACATCTTCGCAATCGCTGACGTCACTTATCACAAGTCAGTTTGAGATCACTTCGAACTCTTTTCGAGGCACCAATTACTCCCGCTCAAAATATAGGCTGCAACGTGTGAAATTAGGAGGGTGCCGGGATAATTCTTCCTTAGAGAGTTTCGTTTCTGCGGCCGATGACGGCCGCTAACTTTTGCTTCTCAATCTTCTTTTAATCGATGACATTGATGATCTGTGTGCTTTGAGCATGATGCGCATCAAACAAGACCAGTGCATAGTGATCTCTGGGGAGTCTGGATCGGGGAAGACCGAATCGACCAACTTCCTCCTCCACCATCTGACGACACTCTCGCAGAAGGGACAGAGTGCAATGTCTTCCGTCGAGCAGACTCTTCTCTCCGCTGGACCCGTACTCGAAGTTTGTCTTCTCCCTTCAGTTTCATTAGTTCCTCATTCAAGATCTCTTCGTGGTCAAGTGGAGGAAGGAGAAATGCATGCGATTTCAGGCATTCGGGAACTCAGTCACTGTGCAGAACAACAACAGCAGTCGATTCGGGAAGTTCATCCGAGTGAATTACAGAGACAATGGAATGGTCACGGGGTGAGAGGGAGGGAGGGAGAGGGAGAGAGAGGACTGAAGGAGTGATTGCAGAGCCAATGTGGAGATCTACCTACTGGAGAAGTCTCGAATCATCTCACAAGCACAAGGAGAGAGGAATTATCACGTATTCTATTGGTTATTACAAGGAAGTGAGTAGATGAGTCCTCCACTGCACTCTGATCTGAGACGACTTCAGAAGCACATCCGATATTCAACAATGGCCCTGAACCGTATTACAAAAATAATCTGTATTTAATGAATCCTGAAGACTACGCATATCTAAACCAGGTAGATACAGCAAATGGAGTTCAATAAGAAAATATAATTTTTAGAACGGCAACATTCCAATTCAAAAGAAGGGCGAGAAATTCGAATTCGATCGTCTTTACCACTCAATGCTTGTCAGTTTGCACTTATTCCATTGAGCGAGATGAGATGAAGCGAAAGTAATTCTCCCCTTGACCATTCCCTCCCTTGCAGTCCGTCGGATTCCTGGACGAGACTCAGCAACGAGTCTTCTCAGTCATCTCAGCAGTTCTCCTTCTCGGCAATCTCAACTTCATCAAAGTTCCTTCCTTCTTTCTTCCCTCTATCATTCCTCTCCCTTCAGAGACCGGGCTATCACAGTGACGATGCAGCGTATATCGAGAATGAGGAAGTAGTCGACATGGTGGCCAATCTACTCCATGTCAAGAGTGATCAGGTTAGCCATTCACAGAAATAGCGCTCAAAAGAAAAGTTAAGAAACATTTTGAAGCAAAGGAATGAATTCAGTTGTCGCAAGCCTTGACGATGCGGAAGACTGTCTTGAAGAATGAGACTCTCGTCGCCAGATACTCTGTCATTGATGTGAGTCCACTTTTAGATACATTCACGAGGAGCCCTTCTCTAGTGACCCTTTGGTGTAAGAGTACCTTCGTAGATGATTCATTGAATGAGCATTTAGTTGAAGGAATTAAATGTTTCTTTATCTAGGCGACGAACACTCGAGATGCGATGGGGAAGTGTCTCTACAACGCCCTCTTCCATTGGATTGTACTCAAAGTGAATCAGGCTCTGATGAAGACTGATGCTTCCACGAGGAGGAGTTACTCCATTGGTGAGCAGAGGGAAGGGAAGGGGGAATCTGTAGATTAGAAGAGTACTCTTACTGACTACTTCTACAGGCATTCTGGACATCTTCGGCTTCGAAGACATCGGGGCAGCCATCAATTCCTTCGAGCAACTGTGTATCAACTACGCGAATGAACACCTCCAAGCATACTTCAACCAGCACATTTTCCAGTTCGAACAAGTACGTGAAGGAGGTTGACAGATCAAACTGAAATTGATATCGAATACGGTAACCCTGATTCCGTAGGAAGAGTACCAGCGAGAAGGGATCAAGTGGACGAATATCGAGTACACTGACAACACGGAGTGCGTCCAGCTATTCCAGGTAGGACCAGTATCTATCTTCTTTCGATAACTGATTCTATTTGAGAGTAAACCGTACGGAATCCTCCGTCTCATCGATGAGGAGAGTCACATAAATAACGGGACAGATCAGACTCTACTCGATAAACTCAATCAGTTCCTCAAGGTGGATCTTCCCTCGTCTATGGGAGGGGGGAATCTTCTTGCAGGGCAACGAATTCTACGAGGCTCCCCAGAAGAGAGAACAGGCATTCATCGTCGCCCACTACGCTGGGAAAGTCAAGTATCAGATAAAGGTACACCTTTGGTCCTCGTTTCGAACATCAGCTCCAATCTGTATGGGGAGGGGTAGATATAAGTGTATGCAGCAGAACTACCTCTTCGTCTAGCAGAAGGGACAATCATTGGTTGCAGGGATTCCGTGAGAAGAACAAGGACACGATGAGGGCAGAAGTGGTGATAACTCTGAAGAATGCGAAGTGTTCCCTCGTCCGTCAACTCCTCTCGAATGATCCCGTCGCTCTCTTCCGATGGAATACTCTCAGGGCAACCTTCAGAGCTGTCTCTGCATTCAAACAAGCAGCTGAGAATGCTGCACTCAAGACAGGTCTGTGCTCCCTCTCCTCTTCCCCTTCATTCTTCCTTTGCAGTGGAGAGTTCCTCCCATCTCTCAGCGGATGATTCTGGCTCGGGATCGAATACTCGTCGTGGATCTGATTCGTACCTCCAGGGATTCCTGAGGGGGGAAGTCAACTGCGAGATCCCCGAGTTCTGCGACACTTCCATGTTCGATACCATCGTGAACCAAGCTAAGAAGATGAATCAAGAGAAGGTGAAGAACGAAGAGAAGATGAGCACCATCGCCACTCTCAAGGTGAGAGGGAGAGGGAGGGAGAGAGGGGGAGGGGGAGGAGGGAGGGAGAGGGGGGACTACTGGAAGGATTGCAGTCAGTGAAGGAGATGATCTGTGGGAACAAGCCAGTCACCAAGAAGTCCTCCTCCGTCTCCAAGCAATTCCAACACTCGCTGACGAAACTGATGAAGACTCTCTCTGACTCCGCCCCCTACTTCATACGATGCATCAAGTCAAATAATGAGAAGGTTACTGTTGCCTCGTCCTTCATTCCAATAATAAGGAGATGACATGATGATTGATTCAGACGCCCGATTACTTCGACGATAACATCATCCTCCGTCAGTTGAGATACACGGGAATGCTGGAGACAGTGAGGATACGAAGAGCAGGCTACTCGATCAGGATGGAGTTCCCCGTCAGTTACTCCTCCCTTCCCTTCTTGAACACTGGATAGGATTAGCATTGAAGGCATTTGCAAAGCAGTATCGTATTCTACTGGAGAAGGGAATCGATTCGAGGAGGGAAGACATCAAGGCATTCATCAAGAATCATCCACTCATCGAGACTCAGAATATCCAGTATGGACACTCGAAGGTAGATCTTCCTTTGAAATGGAGGAAGAGGGGGAGAATTGAGATCTTCATGCGAGACGCCGAGAAATTGATCCTCGACGATGAACTCCATCGGGCGATTATGAAGCACATCGTAGTGATACAGAGATGGTACAGAACTCATTCCACAAGGAGGAAATTTCTTCGACTCAAACAGGGTATCATCAAAATGCAGGTGAGAAGAAAGGGACTTGAGAGGGGATGAAATGGAAGAATCCTCCCTTGACAGGCTCTTGTTCGGGGGATCAACGCCCGTAACAGACTGAGAACCCAAGTGGAATCAGCTCTGATCATCCAGACGAATTGGAGGAGATGCAAAGAAGAGACGAAGTATCGATCGATGAGAGAGGCAGTGATGGCCATCCAGGCTGCATTCAGGGGCAACGAAGCCAGAATGAGGTGGGTGAAATACACCTGGTAGAAAGGACTGATGAATTCACTCAGAATGGGCGATCTCCCGGGTCTCTCGAAGACGAAGCCAGTCTTCAAGATATCCAAAATTCAGAAGTTCCAATTGCCAACCTTCAATCTGGATGACCCAAGGTGGGCAAAGGAATAGTAAAGAGGAAGTGAGGCCTGTTTCAGTTCCCTGGAACAGTATGCCTCATCCTCCGATGATGGATCCTCCAGCACTCAGGACGCTCTCGATGACTATGAGGGTGAGGAGTGAAGAGATAGGGAGGGAGATCATCACAGCTCTTCTCAGGAATCGACGACGATCTGGATGGAATGGACGCGGATGCAACTTTCATTCTGGAGGATACGAAACTCAAACTGATCGAGGACAGTCCCGATATGCACAGGAGGCAGTCACTCGCACCCATTGCAAGCACCACCAAGTTGAAGGTGAGAGGAGCAATCGATGATACGGTAGAAGTTCCCCCGGTCACACTCGTGATTCCAGATGCTTCGAAGGGCGGCGAGTACGGAATCAGAACAGATAATAAGGGGAGACGATCCACTCAGTCATCTGGAGGTTACAATTGATTTCGTAATAGAGGCAATTAATGTCTGATTTCACATAAACCGAAATATTTTTTTAACTTTTCAACATCCTGAAACAAGAAAAAGGTGAGAACGAGTAATGGTAATGGAAAGTGTGATTCAGTTGGCGCCAGGGTCGAAGAAGAAATCATCGTCGAAGATTGGATTCATAAAGGCGAAGAAGAATCTGCGAGCACTATTCGGAGGGAAGAGGAGTGAGAGTGGAGAGATATACGTTGATGACAAGGATTCCATCAGAGAACTCAGGAGTAGGTCAGTGAAGGGAAGGAGAAGAGAGGGGGTGTCTGATGGAGGGGAGAGAAGAGATTCTTCCAGTACTCGTGAGTTGGCTGCTCCCGAGGCGCAGTCGCACACCCTCAAGGCAAGCAGACTCCATCGAGCTGAGCCATGCGCCATCTGTGCCAATCCTCTATCTGGCATACTCGCACAGGCTCACAAATGTCTCAGTGAGTGAGATCCCCTAAACTGATCTTTGATCTCTGCCTCAGAATGCAAGATGTCTTTCCACAAGGATTGCTCTACCTTCGCCTCTTCCATTCCCTGCATTCCCTCTTCGCCCCTTCGATCTCCCGTTAGATGTGGTAGTGAAGGGGAGTCTCTCCTATCCTCATCGCCCCCCCCTCAGAAGCCTCTCGTCGTCCGTGGGATCTTAGTGGGCGAAGGACGGAGAAGAGGACGTCTTCTCCTCTCGCTTCCTCTTCCCCTCTCACTTCACTCCATGCCAAGTTCAATCTCACCAAGACCAAGCAGCAGGTTAGTTGGCAGTCTGCTCACAATGAATGAACTCCTGGTTGAGATGGATCCATCTGACGACGTGGTGACGTCATCGGATGATCTTCGATCTCTCAGTCTCTTCATCTTCAAGAAACAGTCTGAATTGGCCATGGAGAAGACGAAGAGAGACACCGTCGTGGATGCTCTGTTCAAGAAGGCATTGAAGGAACTGCACATGGAGTTGATCGGATACGAAGCTGTGTTTGATGTGAGTGAAGGGAGAGAACGAGAAAGATCAAAGATCATGTTGAAGGAGGATCGAGGAACACTACTCAAGTACAAAGACCTCATCCACATGTTCGAAGGACTGCTAACGAAGGTGAGAGAGGGAAGAGAGGGAGGGTGTGGGGGGAGGAAGGAGATGAGAGAGAAGGAAGGAAAAAGGCGATTGCAGGTGTGCAAGGAGGACAAGGTGATCTTCCCGACTACTCTGGGAGTGAATGCCTTCCGAGGATTCCTCAATGAGTTCATGCAACAGCAGAAGAAGAACAAGACGAACAAACCGAGGAGCACTGCCACCACTCTCATCAAGGTACCAACCACTCTGGATACTATGAGGCTTATGTACTGAATAGAAGGCTCTTAGGGTCAGTAGATCACGGGGGTTGAGTAGAATGGGTCAAAGTGGGATTTTTTCCTCTTGTAATCTCTGCTTAAGAGTGTCCGCAAGAAGCGGCGGAAGTCGGATGTGTCAGTGGTGAGTTGAGAGATGAAGTGGTGCGAGTTGTGTCGTAGTCGAGTGATCTCTCTAGTCCTCTTCAGTTCTAACTCTGTGTTCCCTTCTTCTCTTCCTTCTCTACTCTTCCCTTCAGATCCACAATGGACATCGATTCCGAAGTGATGTCGTCCATGTGCCAACCTTCTGCGAGTCCTGCGACCAGTTCATGTGGCACGGAGAGAAGGTAGAAAGATCCTCCCATCCAGGGGAAGGGAAGAGATGACCATTCAGATCTTCATCTGCTCCTCCTGTCGCATCTCCGCCCATAAGAAGTGCCACACGAAGATCGCCCATCCGTGTCCAGCCACCAACCCGGCACAGGTACTCTCTCTCTCTCCCCCTCTCACTGCAGCTGACTGGCTCTACTCTGATCAGACGGGTGGATTGAATCCTAATGGTATTTGTGCAGGCAACAGGTCGATTCTTCGGTGCTCCCCTCTCTTCTCTGGCTGAGGATGACTCTGGAGTGCCCATTCTTCTTAGTAAATTGCTGGTGGCCATCGAAGTGCGAGGATTGTTCACGGAGGGGATCTATCGGTGAGCCAGTTTACATAAGACAAGAAGAAATACACTTGAATAATGGACAATACACAAGCAATTTGCACTTATGTAGCTCTCTCAAGGCAATGTGTATCAATGCTTACCAGCGTAGCTGTTACAGGAAAATAATAGTATCTGTATTGCAGAAAGAGTGGGAGCATCGCTCAAGTGAGACAAGCGAGGGTTCAGATGGATGCTGCCCAGGTTAGAGTTGTCTCTCCCGTGAATTGACAACATCGGCCAATATTCAGCTAAGGAGGGGACAACTGGTGTTGGGATAGGATGAATTGGTTGATCCCCTAATCCCCTTCCTTCTCTTCAGGATGGAGTTTGTCCTGCAATGGAGAACATGCAAATCCACGTGTTGACCACTCTGGTGAAGTCGTTCCTTCGAGAACTCTCCGATCCCATCATGACATTCGACCTCTACGAGAACTTCCTCAATGTATCGGGTGAGAAGAACACTCTGAATCTCTCTCGAGGGAGTGAGAATTCAGAAGTGGAGGAGGCAGCGGAGCGAATTCGTTGTCTCACCGTCATGGTCGATCTCCTCCCCAAACACAACAAATGCGTCCTCGATCGACTCATCTTCCACATGGCAAGAATCGCCCATCAAGTAAGCAGAGCTACCATTCTATCCAAGGGAATATTCAGACAGTGGGCCAGATAATGTACTATTTGCAGGAGAGTGTGAATAGAATGAATGCCCACAACCTTGCCCTCATCTTCGGGCCGTGTCTGATGAGGAGGAAGGAGTCAGTGCATGCACAAGACCAACTCCACGACGTGAACAGGTACTCCCTCCCCTCCCCCCTCCCCTCCCTCCCCCTCCCTCCCCCCTCCCCTCCCTCCCCCCTCCCTCCCCTTCCTCCCCTCCTCCACCCCTCTCCTCCTTCCCCCCTCTCTCTCCTCCTTCCTCAGACAAGCCATCTGCGTGGCTGCTCTGGTGGAGGAGAAACTGCGGCAGTACAGAGATACACTCAACAACATCGTCGAGTTGGAAGGAGCCACTGAGAAGGTACTGTAGAGGGAGAGAGAGAGAGGGTAGACTCTGGTTGAGGTCTCCCAAAACATCCGCCTCATCGACGAGAAGAGTGGAGGACTGAAGAAGGTGGAAGCAGCGAGACAACTATTCGTGGAACAATTGGACTTCCTCGATAGACACAAGTGAGTACTCACTACGTCATTCCAAAGTGAGCGATGGAAGTGTGAGTGAGTGATTGTCTTAAAGAAGGACTGTCAGCAAAGTTGAAATTTTGACGTTGTCATAACCATGACCGACCTTTGTACAACCATAAGAGATTCTGAAAATTTCAAATGCGTATCTCTATTTTGAACCGAGTTATTATTCGTTGGCAGAATGCCAAGGAGGGCTTGAAGGGAAGGGACGTGCGGGAATTCAAATATCTAGAAGATTTTTCAAAAACTGGTGGGATTCGAACACGCAACCTTCCGACTACGCGGCAACTGCTTTACCACTGAGCTATGCGATTGACCTTTGCCTATCCTCTTAGCTCGCGCTATGGTCGTTGGATGATTGTCTAAGTCATGGTTATGAAAGCGTCAAAAATTTAACTTTGCTAACACTCCTTCTTTAAGGGATCGTCTCATCCACGAACTGCCTCCTCTCGCCCCCGTCGCTTCTTCAGAAGATCTCTCTTCTTCCTCCGAGCATTCGAATGCTCATCGGAAGGAGGAAGAGTACGCGATAGACATGGAAGGACCTCCAGTCTTCTCCGTTCTCAATCATCTCACGAAGAGTCGTCCTCGTCCTCCTTCAGTGAGGAGAGGGAAAAGGAGTCCCTCATGCACTTCCACTTCCACTCTCACTACATTCTTCTGATGAAGAGAAGAGGAGAGAAGAAGCTGATGACACGAGTCCACGACGGTTCCCTTTAGTACTTCTTTAGTTTCAATCATTCATCCTTAGACAACCTTTCCATTATCGTATCTTTCCCTCTGTGATCTCATAGTCTGAGCTTCCAAGGAGCACTGACATTATTAATAATCATATTTAATCAGAATTGTTGTGTGCATAAAAGTATTACAGTTCAGTTGATTATAGAGTCCGATCGCTTTGAGAGACAACGATCGCTACGTTTATTTAAACATCGACTGCGCGGGTAGAATGCGACAAGAAACTTTTAACATTCAAAAGTGGGCGTTCTTTCTTATGTACTGACTATTTTGAGATTATTTGCCATGGGTCAGAATCATTAATAGTTTATCGATGGATGTACAGTCGCTTTCGCAAGGAGTCAATGGAAGATTGATCTTTGATCTTCTCTCAAGATCCGTTCATATTCTCGTGTGCTGTGTAGATGTTGCTGTTATGTCGGCCTGCGGGGGTCTTCTTTGCTGTTGCTGTGCTGTCGCAAGGTTCCCGACTGGAATTACGTATCTTAGGCTACTGTATTATATCTACTTATTACAGTAACCATGGTGCTTGCCATGGATACGGTAGTTCCTATAGCCTCAATGGCACCTCTGACACGTGTCGTCCTTGAGTTCGATGGGCACGGCAGTCTGGACGACCGTCCGATAGTCGGTCAAGGGCTGCTTGGGTCGGAGAGTTCGCTGCGTCACCAGAGGCTCGTGACTGGAAGGGTAGGCAGCGAGTACGGTATTTATATTAAATTATCAATTCGTGCGAGGTACAGTATCCATTCAATTACAGAAGTGAATGGGCAGTCTTACCTGGGACAAGTGTTGTCGATGTGCTCTGCTGATGGCGTCATCTGTCTACCAGATTGGAAGTCGACCACTGGCCTCGGACGGGATACGGTAGTTGTTCGTGTCGAGAGAGGAGGGAGTGCGCCTCGAGAAGGAGCTCTCTTACACTGCAATCAATCGATAGACGATAGGTACGGTAGGGATGTCTTACCGTAGCGAAGACCTTCTCACTCTTGGTGGGCAGTTGCGGAGTGAATACGGATGGTAACCGATCGGGAGTAGTGGGTGGACGACTCTCTGCAGGATATGATATCGATTGGGTACGGTAGGTGGGAGTACGGTACCTGCCCTTGCGCGACTCGTCCTGATCCGTCTCTCAGATTGGCGTGGACGTCTCTCACTTATCGTGTTTTCCGCGATCGTGTCATCTTCTGGCTGGAGCACATTAGCCTTCGGACGAGGTTGAGGCTCCTGGTAGGGATACGGTAGGGGATACGGTATCTATGAGATGCACCTCTGGATTATTCTCCTCTCCACTCTCCAGATCATCGAAGATGATGTCTTCCACGTTCGGATCCACTGTCTCGAGTGTATTCTGAGGATACGGTAGGTGAAGAAGATTGTGAAGGGTACGATACCTGATCCACGATATCCGAGTGAACCTTGCTAACATTCGTCTGCGGAATCACAGAGTCCATGAAAATCTGGCATACGGTAGGAGTACGGTAAAATAGGCTGAAGGAATCGATTACCTGAGTGACGTTGATGGGATTGAGCGATTGGACTTGCGCATTGTTTTCGAATACTTCGGGTGAGTCTCTGCAGGAAATTGAATAGAGTAGTAAAGGATATCGATCGACTCACTGGTCTCTATCCGCTGGTTTAGTCACAATGGGTCCTGAGCCACTACCACCATCCTTCTTCTTAGGCTCTCAAATTGAAAGGGTACGGTAAGTATACGGTATCTGTAGGTACTGTAGGCGGATATCTGCATGTGATCGCTCTTCTCCGATATGCACGTCTTCTCAATGGCAGAGCAGTCCTGATTGGACTCCGATGGAGAGGCGATCGGCTGGTCGGGACCCTTCTGGAAGGATACTGTACCCAGCATACTGTAGGCAGATCACTAACTGCTGGAGCGGAAGGCGTCTTCTTCGAGATGTCCACCTTAGGCTGCGTCGCCGTAGCTCGTGCCGAAGCTGCTTTCACCTGGAAATAAGCCAGTTATCGATACCACATTCCGACAGAAGAGTACTGTAGCGATGCTTACAGGCGCAACTTTGGGCTTCGTCTTTTTCTTCATGCACATAGTCCAGAGATAGTCTATGACATGGACTGGTGAGGAAGGAGAAGAGAGGGGAGGACACCCAACCGATGAGAACGAGTACTGACGAGTAAAATGAATGGGAGAGGAGCGAGAAGAGAGGACAATATGAATAAATAATTAAATTAATTATATTATATTGAGCAGGATTGATGAAGGAAGATTCTCCGGTCTTTATTTCCTTCTCCTTCTTCAATGATTGTTTACTCATGTAATGCATTGATGATAAGAAGAGTCAGGGGATTACTAGGGAAGATTTGTTTGTCCAAGAGATCTCTCACGCAACATTCCTCTACTCTGCTGCATCCCAGATGGAGATCAACAACTATTCTCCCTTCTGAAGGGGAAGGATTGGTTGTCTGAGGGAGATCATGAGAGTTCCTCATCTCGTTCCTCCCTGGGGAATGAAGGGAGGGAACGGAGACTATCCATCATCCAAAGAGACTTCTTCTTCTTCTTCTTGTCGCATCGGTCAACCAAAGGGGGAATCACACAATCACATTATCAATATTCACAAACTTGGATAAGCAAATCAACGAAGTCAATTACGATGGAGAGCTTTCATCACGCAATAAAATCTCATTACATCTTTCTCGTTTCACGATAAAATAGGTGGTTGATCTCAGTATCTCATCCTCATTCAGTTTTTCTCTCTCTCTCTTCTCTCTCTCCTTCAATCTTTTTTCCTCAATTTCTTTCTCAACGCAATTTTCCAACAAAATTGGAAACTTCCTGTCTGTGATTCTCAATAATTATAAGGAGGGGATGGCTTGTCCACTCCTTCGATGAGGGGATCCACCTGTGACTCCGCCCCCTTCAATCATGTCCCTCTAGTGGCATCTAACGATGTAACGACTGTTCTCAGCTCTCCCCAGGGATTTCCCCCTCCCCCCTCCGTCTCCCCTCCCTCTCCCCCTCCCTCCCCCCTTCTCATCTCGAAACTCTTGCACAATCTGTATCACTTCCACCCGTCCTTCCTTATCTTCATTCTTCTCTTTCTAGTTCTTTTCTCCAGAGTCGAATCCATTACTCCGTACTCTCTAACCCTCCAATCCAGAGGGGATCCGTCTTCCCTCTCTCTCTCTCTCTCTCTCTTCCTTCACAGATGCACTTTTCTTCCCTCGTGAGATCACTGATTCCCTCCATAGATCCATCATTATCTCACTCCTTTCCTTCACTTTTCATTTCAATGTTCTTCTCCTCCTTCCGACTACTCTCTATTATCCCGTTCCTTAGTTCTTCTTAACATCTCCTCCCTACCTCTGAGAGGTCCTTCTCATCCCCTATTCATGCTAATAACGAGGCTATGCATCTACTTCCCTCTCCATCTCTTCTCTTCTCCCAGAATCGAAGTGAAAACAAAGAAATAAAATTAAGTGAGTTAAGTGGCCTCTGGTAGTCGTCTCTTCCACCTTGAGACTCTTCTCTTCCTTCTCCCTTATCGTCTCTTCCTCCTATCAATACACTCTCATTCCTCACTAAACCAATTGGTTATCATCGACTCCTCTTCATTTTCATTCCACTTCCTCTTCCTTTCTTCTCTTTCTTCTCACTCAGATCCAATGACTGAACCTCCATCAAGTGCCACGAATTCCCACTCTCACTTCACAAAGTCACACTCTCAACTAAGCTCATCCCTATATTTCGGAACCACTTCGGTCTTAGAGAACCATTCGACCGATCAGTCCTTCTTCTTCCCTCTTTTCCCTCGTCCACTCGTCGTTTTCTTATTTCTTCCATCCACTCCTTCATTTGTTTCCTTCGCCCCATTTCAATAAGCAATCGTGGATATTGGGGAAGAGTAGGACGAAGGCCAGCCAAGAGAAGAGAAGACAAGACAAAGACTTGGATGATCTTCAATCAGAGAATCTATTCTCTCTTCTTCCTTCCCTCTCTAGATGATAGACCTGTCGGGTTTCGAGTTTCATGCCCGCACATTTCAGCCCCGTTCGAAGTGCTAGAGGGAGGAGGAGGGGAGGGGGGGGGGGGGGAGGGGAAGGAAATGAGGGGGGGGGGGTAGCGTGCTAGATAGACAATAATCGAGCTTATACATTATGTCTGCCTCAATAATTGATGATGAGAGTGAGTTCTCACTTACCAATTGCCCTTTTATCGCATCTTCCATTTCCTTCATCGTTTCTCTCCCTCCTCCTTCTCCTCCTCTTCCTCCCTTCTCCATTCGTTCTCTTCCACTCCTTCTTCTCCCTTCTACCTTTCATCTCATATTTCCTCCTTCTCTTCCTCCTTCTCAATCCATTTCAGATTCTCCTTTCTTATTTCATCCTCATCATAATCATCGAATTATCATCTATCTCTGAGTGGGAGTAATCACTAATTCACTCTCCTTCTCTCTTCATCCATTTCCTCCCCTTCTCTCCTAGATTCTCTTCGTGAGATCTTCCTTCGTCTTCTCTCCTATCATCATCAACTACTCCTCTCCTCCTCTTCATCAATCACTCTCCTCTCCTCATCTCCTTCATCTTCATCATAACTCTTTCCTCACATTCAAATATGCAAATCCTCCTCGGTCTCTCCACTTCTCACATTGTCTTCTCTCCATTCATTCTCCAATTCTCAATGGGACTCATCGTCTTTCTCCTCTTCTTCTCAGAGGGGGGGGGGCGAATCCTCCTCGAACACATCTCTCACTTGTTGCACTTGGAGGGAGGAAGCTGGATTAGTCCATTCCTTGCTTATCTTCTCTCTTTATTGCACTTCCTTCCTCTTCTCGATGGCTGAGTGTCATTCTCCCCTTTCTTCCTCCTCGTATCTTGGCTAACTATGTGATCTCCTTTCAGATTGGCCTCGATCAGTCATGTTTCATCTCTGGACTCTTCGTGAGTAGAGATGGAAGGATAGGATGATCAGGAATGGGATGGAACTCCTCCTCTATTCCCTCCTTCTCCTTCCTCCCATCCACTCACGGGCCATTCTCAACGATGGATTTGTAGTGCACACCTCACTGGGAACTATTCGTGGAGTAGAACAAGTACGTCCCCATCCCCCCATCCTCTCTCCTCCATGGAGAGTCAAGAGACTCGTTCAGAGATTCGAAGACAAGGTGATCGGTGCGTATCTGGGAGTACCGTATGGGAGACCTCCCACTGGCTCGAAGAGATTCCAACGTCCTCAGATGGCAGAAAGGTGATGAGAGGAGGGAGAAGAAGGGGAGATTCAGTTGCAGATCCTCGAATGAGTTTGTGGCTGACAAACTGGCGAGATCGTGTTACTTCACTCTCGATCACACCTTCCCTGACTTCCCAGGGGCTGAGATGTGGAATCCACCCAATGTACGTTATGGAGAGATGAGTGATCGAATGTCCCCTGAATTAGAGACAAACATTTTGGATATAAAAGAATAGCAGGGACAAAGGGCAAGGGCAACTTCTTGCACAGCTCAGTCAGAGTCTTTATCAATATCATAAACAACCCGTCGTGCTAAAAGTTTCATGGGCTATCAAATGGGCATATTCGCATTCCATGAAAATCAAAAATGTCTGTTTTGAAAAAAATATTAACTCATCATTATCGTAGAAACCTGAAACCACGAAACCAGGTGCAATATTTAGCTATCATTGTGCAAGATTGCAAAGGATATGCTCGTACCGGGATTCGAACCCGAGTCTTCCGCTTACCGGGCACATTTCATCACCATATTTAGCTATGTATTGGTTGAAAGATTTGGCAGAACTTTCAATCCAAAATGTATCTCTAGAGGCAAATTATGAACTTTTGTGTGTGGTTCTGCGACGTATCCAAAAATAAGACTGTATATGCTACTTCATTAAATGCAGACGTGAATGTTTCTATCTTCAGAAGTTGGACGAGGATTGTCTGAACATGAACATCTGGGTTCCTCGTGAGCACGATGGTTCAGTGTTGGTGTGGATCTACGGGGGAGGATTCTTCTCTGGTTCTCCTTCCCTCGATCTCTATGATGGATCTGTACTCGCTGCACTCCACAACACCATCGTAGTCAACATCAACTATCGGTGAGTGAGAGAGAGAGAGACCTCCACTCACTCTTCCCATTTCCCCCTCGGAATCTTCTTCACTCCATTCATTTCCTGTCAGCAATGTCGAAATATTAACGTAAATGCATGTGAATACTTTAATTGTATTAGGAAATGAATCAATGATGAATGATTGAATGAAAAAAGAAAAAAATAAAGAATGACGATAAATGAACGGCGTTGCAGATTGGGTCCCTTCGGGTTCCTTTACCTCGGGGAGGATAGTCCCGTCTCTGGGAACATGGGACTACTCGATCAGCAGCTGGCACTCAAATGGATTCATCACAACATCGCAGCATTCGGGGGAGATCCTCAACGGTGAGGGAAGATCCCGCCACCCCCCCCCCCTCGACGAAAAATACATACCAGAGTCCCATCCATTGAGGCTCTCTCTCAATAGTGCAAACTATTTGGTAAACAAGTGAACAATCGTGTGTAGACCGGAAGAGAAGCTTAAAAAGGAGTGAATGGGTAGAGGGAGACTGTTGAGGGTGACCCTGTTCGGGGAGAGTGCCGGCTCCGCCTCCACCACCGCCCATCTTGTAGCCCCTGGAAGCAGACACTTATTCAGCAAGATCATCGCCAAGGTGAGGAGAGAGGAAGGAAGAGGAAGGAAGAAGTAGGAGCCCTCTGAGCAGATGAACACGACAAAGTACTATTGGAGGGGTGAAGACTGGATGCCAGGATGGTCTTTCCTCCCTTTCAGAGTGGTGCTATAATCAATTCGTGGGCGACTCGCTCTAAGCAGGATATGCTGGAAGTCTCCTTCAAACTCGTGAGGAGACTCAACTGCTCCAATTCAGATCACCATCTCATCCTCAAGTGTCTCGCCGAGATTCCTTCCCATGTAGTGCAGGTAAGCAGCGGGGAAATTGCTAAACAATGATATTAACTCGTTTTAAACCTAAACAGTTCATCCAATAGGGCAGTCCGTTTAACCCATATCCTTTTGTCAGCGAGAGGCGGATGGTATCACGGGTGGAATCCATCTCCCGATGTCTTTCGCTTTCGTGCCTGTCGAAGAAGACAACCACTTCTTCAAGGTTCCATTCCCGGCACTTCCTTTTTTCACTCACTAGCGAGTTGATCATCTTAGAATCGATTTGTTTGAATTCTTCAGTTTCTACACAAAGTGTTCCAAATCCATCACGACTACACAAGAGTTGTAAAATGACTTATTTTATTCCTCTCCGTCTTCATTCTCCTCCTCTTTCTCAGGGCAACGTCTTCGATAAGATCCGTCGTCGAGACTTCAAGAAGGACGTCTCCGCCCTCGTGGGGACTGTCAAGGATGAGGGGACTTATTGGCTTCCCTACTACATGAGTGATGGACAGTTCGGATTCAAGTTCAACCACACCATCTCCCCCGAGGATCCATTCAACAGTGCACGCATCAATCGGTATCATCCACTTTCGTCCTGTAAGACTCCCTCGAGTGAATGAAAATGAAAGTGATTATCTGATCAATCATCTAATAATGAGTTTAAAAATTAAAATTGGTATACCGTTGTAGTGAGCAGTACAAGAAGTCGTTGGAGGCCTTCCTGCCATACTTCGGGAATTCTCCTCTGGTAAAGCATGCTCTGATGAACGCCTACCAAGATGGACACGACAAACAGACATTTAATAGGAAGGACGAGTCAGTTAACTCTCTGATAGAAGGAGTTGAAGAAGAAAGAGAGAGGAATGAGTTGAGGGAGAAGCTTCGGGACGGGGTCGCTCGATTCCTGGGTGATTACTTCTTCACTTGTGGTCTCACCCAATTCGCTGATATTCTCTCCGATTCCATCAATGGACCACTCTACATGTACTACTTCACCATGAGGTGCGGAAGGGATCAATCAGAGTGTAGAGCGTATCTCTCTCCCTTCCAGGTCCTCAGCCAATCCGTGGCCTCGTTGGATGGGAGTAATGCACGGCTACGAGATAGAATATGCCTTCGGAGTTCCTCTTCGACGTCCGCACATGTACAGGTCACTCCATTTACTTCCCTTTATTTGCACATTCAATATCATACTCATCAACCGACCTTGTGCCATGAGCTTTTGATATTCGAAGCGGCACAAAACGGTGTGAATGTTGTATTCGTTAAGTGCTCTACTGTACACTTGTGCAATTGTTTCTGGACGGGTACACAAAGGGTACGCGAGTGTAATGAGATGCCGTTCAGGAAAGAGAGATTGGAGGTGGAACAGTCTTTCTCCAAGAAGATCATGCAGATGTGGATCAATTTCGCCAATTCAGGGTGAGGAGAAAAGGGAGGGAAAGGAATGCGAGAAGGTCTCTCACTGGTCATCACAGCAAGAGATCGAGTAGGATGAATACATTCGTTAGTGCTTACGAGGGCCTTTATGAGACACCCGCACTATTCAATACTCTCTCTAGATGGCATGGTTCTTAGTTACCATTCCTATTGGAGAAAAGGCTAATTTTACGCAGAAAATGTCGTAGATTCTAGAAGAAGGACGAACTCGTCTCCATCTCAGATCTCCTTCATCATTCTGGCCTCGATACAATCGAATCGATAAGCGATCTCTTGAATTGAACGAGAACATCGTGAGTGGAGGCTACTACGTGGGAGTGGATGTCCATGGAGAGGGATGCAGACTCATCAAGGAAGGGCAATCATTCTCCAGAGAGGGTAAGGGAGGGAGGGAGGGGAGGGACGGGTTACTCAGCCACTCCTTCTTGCGTCATCCATCTCAATGGAACACAAACTCTAGCCGGTCTTCCGGTCTCCGAAAGGGCAATCACCACCTTTCACCCCTCTTTGTCTTGCCCAGCAAAGAAACAGAGCAGCGATAGCTGAAGGAATTGCACAACCAACCATAAAATGAAGATTAGCACATCCAAAATCCCGTTTTTGAGATATCGTTTTACAGCGAAGGATTGTCGTGCAAGCCGATTCGACCTTCTCTCATCATCGACACTATCGATCGACTTCCTCTCTCCTACCGTAGTCCTACTGTCGATTATCAATATTATTCGGGTACTGTAGCAGATATCTAGTGCATCTTTGTTTATAGATTGTTTTCGTATCCTTTCCGTTCTCCTTTCATTCCCACCCTTCATTGATTCACTTCTGCTTCTTCTCCCTCCCTTCACTTCCATCAGAAGGTCCTTCCCTTCATTCCTCCCTCCCCTAACTGGTTCTTCTCCTCATCTGAATAAATGGTTTCCTACACGATTCGAGAGTCCGTCAGTCCTTTCCATTGAAAGGGAGAGCTACTTCGGAGTGAGACCAATTGAAAGATCACCCTAGATGATCCCTCTTATGTCACTCTCCCTCTCTCAATCTGCCCTTCTCCCTTCCCCCCCCCCCCTCCCCCCCCCTTCCCCCTTCCTCCTTCCTCCCACCTCCATCTCTCATTGCATCTTCTGCCATTCTTTTGTCTACAATAATCCGTGATCCTCCTTCCAATCACTCCTCCTCTTCTTCCTTTCTCTTCCTTTCTCCTCTTTTTCACTCTTTGCTCATTTCTCCACAGTAAGATATCAAGTTGGGTGGAATCGAAACTTGCGCATGCCATTCTCTTCTTCCTCTCCTTTTGTTGTCGAGATGACATCCATAATCTGAGGAGTAGATCAATTTGTTACAATGCGCATCGTGTAGAGGAGATGATTCCCCTCCCATTGTTCCTCCCTCTCTCACTCACTGCCAGATAGAGTAGTAAAGTATCTCCGACTTCCGTAGACCACTCACTCCCGACTACCGTAATCAACTCACTCCCTAGTACCATAGTCCCTCCTCCAAAAAAACTCTCTCAATCTCGCAATATTCCTGACTCCTCTCCTTCTCTGTAACCTTGCTTTAACCTTTGTAGCCGTGTCTAATTCCTTCCTTCCGGGGTTTTCCGACCTCGGGCCATCTCCGTATCGATTCCTTCATGTCTTCTTCCTCCATCGTACAATAATAGCGCCATTCTTCTCTATTTCCATCTCTTCCCGTTATGCAGAGTGAATGAAACTCGCTTAGCCCATACCTCAGTCAAGGAAAGGCAGAGGTGGTGGGAGGAGGGGGAGGGGGTGCCAGGGGTGAATGGTTGTTCCCATCAGACCCTCTGGCAACAGGACAAAAAAGTACTAGAGAGATCGGATTGGGTGAAGCGAGAGAAATAAGCTACTTGCTGAAAGAGGTCACTCTTCTGTATCCTCCCGTCTCTCTCTCCCCCCCCACTCTCCTCCCCCTCCCTCCCCTCCCTCCCCTCCCTCCCCCCCTGCTTCCTCCCCTCCCTTCGCCCTTTCCAACTCGACCGGTCGGACAATGCCGTAGTGTCTATAGTAGCAGTGTACTCTTCCCACTCTTTGCTGTTCCCACCTATACTTCCCGTGTCTAATCAATGTTGACTGGTCTTACATCACTTCCCTTTCTCCTCCTCCTCATCTCAATACTCTCGATCTCTATTCACCATTCAACTCCCCCAAGGGCTTTTAGCCTTTCCAGCCGGTTCAATCCAAACTAAATGACTCATGTAATGCTGCCCTTGTATCAATTGCCCTTTATTTTATCTCCATGCCATGCCCTCTCCTCCTTCTTCTCTTCTCCCCTCTCCTCCTTCTTCTCTTCTCCCCTCTCCTCTCCTCCTTCTTCTCTTCTCCCCTCTCCTCTCCTCCTTCTTCTCTTCTCCCCTCTCCTCTCCTCCTCTTCCTCCACCTCCTTCTCCTCTTCTCTTGTATCGTAGGTCTCTTTAGATCCAATAGGTATCCTCTCCTTCATATCTCGTTCTTCTCTTTCTCTCTTCTTTTCGTCTGCCAACGTATCTATTTGATGATAAAAAGACAACTCAATTAATAAACTGCTCGTTCATATGTTGATCTGCCTACTCCCTTCTATCCTTCCCTCTTCTCTTCCTCTATCAAAATACTCTACCTGATCTCAATGAGTCTTGGCATTCGAACCAGTCTCACTCACAAGTCCTCTGCCAATCTCTTCCTTCTCTCTTCCAATGCACTTACTCGTGTGTTCCCTTCTTCATCTTCATGCTCATTCCTTCAGGGGTCAACCATTCACTCCTCATGGTTCTTCTCTACTCCATAGTAAGTGTGGCCACTCCCTCTTCATATCGAGAACAGGGTTCTATTAGTCACAATCGTTGTAATTGATACCTCACGCTATCAATCTGAAGTTGTACAGTACAACCAGTTCTCTGGTACAATGAGTCTTCCGGCTAGGTCATTCTACTACCGTAATCTTCCTTCCAGTGTTTGTTAACTTGGGTCACACTCGTGTCTTCGGGAGGAGCTCCGCATGCCTTCGTAGCCCCCAATGCGGTTGGTCCGTACAGAGGTCCTGTATTGGCAGGAGGACCACAAGGAAGGTACGGTATACTACACTCTCCATTGCTAATTGACTAATTTCATGCCTCGTTACATTTTGTAGAATGTGTATAGTTAAGTGTAGGCAGGGAAGGCGCAAAAAGACGAGGAGGAGCAGCTTAAAACCACTTAGAGAACGGAGAAAGGAATGAATGAAGTGATTATGAATGGAATTGAAGAGTGTACTCTCGAGAGTGATCTTCCATTCAGATGCATTGGCCCTGGATGCGGACCTGACTTCAACCCTGCCCTTCTCGGGGGAACTCGAGGATATCCTGGAATTAGAGCACGAATGAATGCTCGAATGTTCCAGTATGCATCTCAACTAGTGGGAGAGATCCTCAACAAAGAGATACAGCGAGCCAGGATTCCCGATATCACCCAGTCTACCAAACCAACCGTGAGTCATTTCATGCCAGATTATGAGGGTGCATAGCATGCAATGTTGATACAGTAATCACCCTTATCACTTGCATCCCTCGGTTCTCAATAAATGCCGTTGGATGCAAAATGTTGAGAGTAGAGCTATATCCGGTTTGGAAGTCTCCCTTAGAAAGTGAGAGAGGAGAGAGAGGAGAGAGAGAGAAGGGAAGGACTTGGCACATCTCATCTAGCAATCACAAATCTGACCCAGCTTTGTCTTTTCGGGGTGTCCGAGTTATTACTCAACGAATACTTCGTCACAAAGAGAGGGGGGGAAGGGGGACAATGAGTTGTCCTTGTGATTCTAATCACTCCTTTGTCTTGGTGCACGGGAAGCGTTGGAACGTTCATAAGCCGTAGAGAGTGACTCAGGAGGGAGTGAGAGGGGAGGGGGGGGAATCAGATCCGTCCTTCTGCAGATCGATGGGTGCATCATGCTCTACAACGCGTACGTCTCTCGTTATCGTTGTCCCCAGAGGGTCGTCGTCTTCCCGAAGGCATCCAACCATCTCGTGCTACAAGTCCAGAATCTAGATGTGGGGTGAGTGATTCCTCCCTTGTCTAGACTGATCATGGGATGACTCACTCGAGTAAGTAAATAAAGAAGGAGGAAGAGTGACACTCGACCCTCTTCCTTTTTGTGAACTGCGATAGTTTGGATGGGAACTGGCCTGAGTACTTCTTCTTCGATTGGCACAACTCTCTACTCATTCCTCCCATTCCACACCTCATCCTCTCTCTCTCTTTCCGATCTCCTTGCCCTTGAAGGTCATCCCACCCCCTTTTTGCCCCTTGTTATCCCTAGTTGAGACAGAGTGAGATTGAGCGTGGCCTTAGCAAGGAGATAAAGGGATAAAGATGAGATAAAGTTGAGAAATCGAGTGAAAGTAAGAAGGGAACTCCGCTTGTTAGGGGTTCGAAGTGAACTTTCACTGAACACTCTCAAGTGGATGCCGATGAGAATGGAACGAATAAATCGGGCAGATGAAAAGGGGAATGCAATACCCTGAACGTACGATTGATTATCGATTACTTTGAGTGTAACTGGAAATCTCGGAGGTCAAATCAACGTGCTGGTGCCCATTCCCATCACAGGAGTTGCTCAGATCAACATTCATGGAGTGGGTGTCTATTTACATCGAGATCGAATCTCAGATGGGCGAATTCCCCTTGTTATTGACTTCATTTTGACAATTCCAACCTTGTCTTCCATGAAATTCACGAGGGGTTCTCCAGTGACCTTTGATCTCTTTAGGTGACGATGTCGGTGGAAGTCTCGATCGAGCACGGTCCTCAAGGCCCGATCATCTCCATCTGCTCATGCTCTGCCCATGTCCAATACGTGGATGTGTGCATCGAGAATGGAGGATTCGTTGGATCTCTCGCCAATTCGATGTTCAGAGTGAGACCCCCCTTCCATCTAGAATCCCTTCCAGAGAGAAGGAGTCTGCTACGTTGCACGATGATATACATCGATCCATTGACTGCTCATCTTGCAGAGACAAATCTCGGACATGGTGAGGCAGGCTCTGCCCAATGAACTGTGCAAGATGCTACCCAAGATAGTCAATGAGAAGGTGAGGAGGGAGAGAGAGAACCTTCAGAGGAAACGACTCTAGCCAGAATTGTGCAGTGTGTTTCGTAGACCAATAGACCAATAGATGAGAAAGGGAAGTTGGTTCTCGTAATTTGAATGATGGGATAGACTCTCCGTTGGAGGTCATTTGCCATGTGATAATTGTCGATCATACGCCCACGAGTTCAACCTCCTCTCAGATCAATTCGAGGGCCAGCTCCATCCCTCAAGCAATCGCCCTCACTCAACTGGCGATGCTCGCTGGATCAGGACTATCCGCTGCCCCTCCCAAGCCTGATCCCGCTTTCGTGAGTGGTGATGAGGATGAGGATGAGAATAAGGATGAGGGAGAACACGCATATAAATTGGGAATTGGAGAGAATATTGATAGAAACACGAAGAATTAAAGTTCCCAAAAGAAAGCGCCGGAGTAATGGAAGAGAAGAGAAAGGGGTTAAATGGATGAAGAAGTCTCCATCTTTCCAGTGCGAGCATCAGTGCGGCATCAAGATGTCTGCTCTCGCCCCTACTTCTTCTGCCCAATCTGCTCCCCTTGTCGCACCTCAGATTCCCACTGGAGCTTATGGTATTATCCAAACTAGATTACGGAATCTACAGTATTCGTTGAGGTAACTCGACGAAGTTCGTGGCAGCTCGTTCGATTCCCGCTCGGAGAGAGGTAGTCAGAGTGTACAGACGAAGGCCTGCTGCTTATATCGGAGTGAATGCAGTAAAGCCTTTTCTGACGCTTTCTAGATTAATCGAGTGAGGATTGCAGAGATTGACTGAACGAGGCATCCACTCACACAAATGATTCTAACTGACTAATAACGCATTTACTATTGCAACTTATCTATGTGTTACAAGACTGAGCTTGAGTAATAACACGGAGTGATCTTTGGTCTTTCCACTGTGACGTTATCTTCTCTCAGAATGAGCACCTTCGAACGGCAGGATTCACCCTTCGAAGGCAAATCAACCATCCCAGAGTAAATAACTCTCACTTTCATACTCTTTCACTTGTCCCTTCCGATAGCGCACTTTCTTAAATTCATTTTCATTCCACTTTACTAATTTTTTCGTTCAATGTCTTTGTCCTCTTTATTCTAACATTTCGAGAAGGTTTAAATAGAGAAGGAAGAGTTCTAAGCAAGGCTCCATCTTGTAGAGCGATGCGCGACCTCAGACTGTCAGAAGATCCGCCCTCTCCACAGCTCCTCTCAGGGTCAGACTCATCTACATCTCAAGTCTTCATTCGTTGATTTCAGCGCGAGAAGCGTGCGACCGAGATCGTTCTCCCCCGTACTCCCTCAGTGCTCCCAGCGAGGAGAGTGGAGAGAAGACTGGCTCCCCAAAGGAGAACTGTCCAGGCTAGAGGAGTTCCCTCCCAACAACAACTGCCCGTTGGTTACTCGTGATCCATTCGGATTGCATCCGTCTTCTAAGATGACGTCACTTGGTCCTCTGCAGATCTCCTCTCCTTCTGCTGGAGTGGTCGCTGCTCCTCCTCGTTCTCCCCTGTGCAATCAATGCTCTGCCTCTGCCGATGATCCCGCTGGATTCATCAGAGATCTCGCTCAGAATCTCAATCTGGTCTGTCAACTCGCTATTTACTCCAGCCACTAAGGAAGTACCTAGAAATGAGTAGTAAACATGGCTGAACACGTGTTCGCACTCTACGAACACTCGAAATGGAATTGTTTACAGCAAAAGCTGAATGACATGTTCCTCTCCGTCCAACTTCTCAACACCTATGCAACTGATCACGATTTCACCCTCGATCTCACTGGAGAATTCTCCCCCGGTACGGAGTGGCACTCTAAGCTCCTTTCGAAACACTCGAGAGGATGAGTAACAATCTGAGGGCAATCGATCATGGAAAATTTTTGATATTTTCGAAATACGCATGTTCGGATGCGTTGTTCGAGAAGGGCGGTAGGAAAGTGGGCAGACTGATGATGTAATCTTTTGACTCAGGAGGTCAGGGCGGTACTCCCTTCGGTCCATTCCCGACAATGTTCCCTGCCCCGTACGACAATCACATGATCGAAGCAATCGTCTCTGATTACACTCTCAATTCACTCTTCTATTGGATGCACAGGTAGGATAGAGGAGGGAGAAGGGATGGAGAGATTCCCAGAAGGGAAAGGAGAAGCCGTTGAATGGAAAGGGGAAAGGTCGCCCCGGAAGGGAGTTGAATGGAGTGGGCAGAGAGTGAAACGAGCCCCTTCCCCCGCAGTATAGTCAATCCCTTCAATGAAGGAAATTGCAGTGGAGGGAAGGGGCAAAGAAGTTGCAATCCACCAGCTTCTTCTCTTTCCCATAGATACTAGTCTAGTCAGCAAGGATGAGAGGAATTGCCCTTTCTTGGGGAAACACATTTCATTTCTTGCAGTGTAGGCCTTCCAACGTGGTCACTGATCAATGAGATCCAGGACAGATGAAGTGATTGATTGGATTGCAGGAAGGGATTCCTCTCCTTCCGAATTGGCCCCGAGACTCCCAAGATTGGAGAACTGCTGAAGACGACGTGCAGTGAGGAGGAAGACGAACTGGAGGCAACAGACCCTGAATTGGATACTGAGGAAGAAAGGAGAAGGAAGTGAGTCCCCCTCGGATCGTATAGTTATCTGCAAGAGAAGAATAGTGCAGAGAGTGCTTAGAATTGTAGTCTGATTGTGGATCATTCGGACTGTGAGAGAGGGAGTGCATTGACAGACTGATGCAAGGGGGCGACAATCCCAATGAGTTCGGAGGGGAACAAAGGGGAAGAGAATGACCTTTCAGACTGAAGAGACGTCATCTACGTCATCTCCTCACTCATCGCACCAAGAGATCTGCTGCTAAGGAGCATCGAGTCAGAAGACAGGTACTTGATCGATCACCCTCTCCTACCGTACTCCCCCCCTTCTTTGTAGGATGAGGGGTCCCTCTCTGATCTGGGCATCTGCTTCGGTGACATTCTTCCTGCAGTGAGGGAGAAGTACCCGAACAAGAAGATTTCCATCCAGATCCACACCATCAGAGCTCCCTCCATCATCCTCTCAGCCATCAAAGGAGGTCTGCACCATAATGTCGTCATCTCAAGCTTATTCACAATTATGATCTTTGATCTTTGTTAGGTGCTGCCCTGGTTGATCTCCAAGCAGACGCAGACATCTTCATTGATGGAACGACGACAAAGGTAATCGATTTTTTTCCAGAGATACAGTATCCTCTCTCTTCCAGGTGGGAACCATCACCATCCTCGCCCAGGTGACCATCGCCCTGCAGATGAGAGGCAGTCGATTGTATGGAATGGTGAGGGATACGGTAGGTTCGATGAGTCAAAGAGATGATTGCAGGGGGAGATCACGAGTCTGAAGCTGAAGGACAACTCGGGTTCATTGGGATTGCCCCAGGATGCACTCGACAATCTGGGAACTCTCGGAAAGGAACTGTTGACGAAGGTGAGATACAATACCCTCCTTTTTCCCTCCGAGACCACTCCCTTCACTCCTCCATTCCAGCTGGCTAACGATGCCCTCAACAAGGGAATTCCCATCAACATCTCGCAGTCTCCTGGTCTGCCTATCACCATCTACAACCCCCAGGTAGGTCAAGACTCCGTCCATCGATCAATAATCGAATAATTTCAGATAATGATCATCGAACACGGATTGTACGTCGCAGGAGACATCACGATATCTCCAGCCCTCTTGGGAACTCTTGCTTCTTCAGGCACGTGCTATCGATACTAATTATTGATTGGCTCATCATCATTGGTCCATTCTCGTCCATAACTCCCCCCTCCCTCTTCCCCCTCTCTCCCGCCCCCTTACCTCCCTTCTTTTGCTCTTGCCTCTTCACACGTCAAATCTCTCGTATTCTAGAGATTCTCTATTACATAATGTTGATCACTCAAATTCGGGTAGAAACCTTCCCTCATATCTATAGATTATCTTATAATTATTTGTAGTCTCGTTAGATTGTAGTATTTAGGCGTTTTGTACAGAGAATCGACTAGCTACCATACCCAATAATTGAAACCGTCCTCAATAATGTCTCCCGCACACAATGCTGCCTGCTATCCTAATCGATTCTTTCATTTTTTGACTTCGAATCAACAACAGAGATGCTCAATGTACAGTGATGGAAATTGCGAATGAAGTTTGATGATAATAAGATAACTAATTGGAGATCGAGGGGAGAAGGAATGAGATCATGAGATTGATTGTACACGGAAGGACGAGAGGGAATAGATAGATACAGAATGTACATGGATTACTTGGAGGTGGAGAGATACTCTACCATCTTCTCCCTCATCTTATCGGGAAGTCGTTGAAGAGCTTGACTCCAGATGGCGATTACGTCACTGACGAGACCTTTCGAATGGAAGTCATCGATCTGAAAGGAGAATTCGAGGGTGATAAGATGAGGATTGAGATCACGTGCCGTCGCGAAATGGTCAAATCGTGCAATAAATGGAGAGAGAAAGGAATGGATTGACCTACGAGATAAGAGGGAGTGGGGCGAAGACTGTGCTAGGGAGAGACAGAGGGGGGCAGAGGGGGAGAGAGTGTGAGGAGGGAGGAGAGTGCAGAGAGAGTTGTCTCACCGATTGTTTCTCCTCCTCATCGAATAGATGATCTGCCATCGGAGGAGGTCTCTTCGCAACGAGGAATCGCTCAATCGCAGTTCGTTCACTCGGGGAGAGATCGTCCCGCGATTCGATCAGTTTCTCCTCAAAGGATACTGTAGAGGAGGAATACGGTAGGAGAAGGAGCTATTGATTACCTTGATGAATGGCATCAGTTTGTGGTACTCTGCTCGAGAGTGAAGAGAAGAGACATGTAACAATTCCTGGAATAAAACTGTAGTTGATGAGCCGGAGATGGCGTTGAAAGGAGAGGCTACTGTAGGAGTACGGTATTACCTGGGTAGTCCAAGGGAGCGCCTTGAATACTCCTCCATGGGCTGAGAGAACGTCGTAATCAGCCCATCTACTACAAGAGATGAGGACAAAGGAGAGAGAAGAGAGAAGAAGGAGTCTCATCGTACTGTAAGAGGGATACGGTAGAAGGGGGGCTACGCAAACGACTGATTTGTGGGGTGAGACCCACAAAATGAATGCACAGCGAAAAATAGCGTGGGAGAGTGTCGGAGAAAGTGAAAGTGAGAATGGAGTGAGCTGCTTCTGAGAGAGAAGATAAGAAGGAGAGGAGGAAGGAGGAGGAGGGAGGAGGAGGGAGACATGAAATGGTAGATGGATGAGTAACTGGTAAGAATACTGTAGTCAAAGAAGATGAGAGAAGAGGAGGACAATGGTCAGGAAAGGGAAGATAAATCTGGAAGAGGAGTAGAGATGAAATAGGAGAGGAGGATTGGAGGAAGACTTAGAAGGGAGCCATGAATGAACGGCTGCACTTCCTCCCGTCCAAGATGTAGTCTGTGTCTCACGAAGAGAAGAGAGGAGTACTGTAGGAGATACAGAAAATGAATACGGTAGAATGAGCGAGGAGAGACGATGTGATGTGGGTTGGAGTATACAGCTTTATCTCGCGGTACAATTGTATTAAGTGGGAAGGGGCTACAAGTGGGGAATCAGTGAGAGACGGAGTCGATGAAAGTAGCCAGAGTGAGATCACGACGAGAGAGGCCATTGACATCGTGGGAAGAGAGAGTCACATCCACCTTCAAGGGACGAATGAAGGAAAGGGGAGGAGAGATCGAAACACCTTATCTGCTACCAACGCAGCACTTTCTTTGCAAACTCAGCCGATTCTTCGAATATGTCACGAGATTCCCCTTATCTCCCCCTTCCCTCTCACCTTATTGTAGACGTTGAACCATTCTGGGTGGTGGTCCATCTTCTCAGCCTTCAGTGCGACACGAGACATGAACCCGAATGCCTGCAATCGATCATCAGCATCTACAGTAACCCATCCACAGTTCATCGTCAGAGTCCCTTATATGTGGATGTCTCTGAAATCCCCTCGGATACCTGATTGAAGTCTTTGAACTGGTAGATCTTCTGGATGGCGTCTCTTCCTTCAGTCATCTTCCATCCATTCGAGAGGAGAACCGACAGTTCCTTCTCTCTTTCCTCTGCAGTCAGAGCCTCAATTAAAATTGTTCGCCAATTTAGATAAATTGTGGTAGAGAAGCGAGACTCTGACATCACAAGGAAGAATGAAGAATGGACGAACCATCTTAATTCGCTTAGGAGTGGAGGTAGATGCGATCGTTCGAGAAGAAACTAACAAGGGGGAGAATAGTAGGTAGCACTCCCTCCCTCTCATCTCTGATTCTCTCTCCTCTCTCCTCCCTCTGCACTCCCTGCAAGGAAAGCGGCCTTGTCTCCCTTCCTTATCCCCCTGGTCCCCCTTCCCGCAACCATATCCATCACTCACAGCGATTAGATACAGTGTATGGGCATCAGAGACCCGCTTTCTAATCAACGCGGAATGATAACAGTAACAACTGATATGGATACTGCATTCTAACACGACATTCTACCACGTGACTTTTCCCTTCTGGAATGGAAATGCAAACTCCAAAATGTATCTCTTTCTCAATAGTCAACACGCAATTGCGAGAATCTTATCGCGATCAAATCAGAAACAAGACAATTGGAGGGCCACTGTCGACCGTGGAATAGCTCCGTGTAAAATGTACAAAATGCACCAAGACGTGCGATTCCAGTCCGCTCGGGCGGTTACCGTATTCTCCTCTGATAGCACAAACTGATCATTTTGATATCTCGAACAGCGCTGCCGCAACAGAGCGAACTGCCAGCGACTAACAAGCGTATTATATACGATATTGTCATTTTCGGGAGTACCATTTAAAGCATAGGGGGTTGGTATTTAGACACATCGACTAGTACTTACGGTTGGGTCTCTTCGATAAAACACCATAATACATCGAATCAAATCATACTTGTTAATTTACGATCACTAGAAAATCAAATACTACAAAAACTTATTTATAATTAATATAAATAAATTAAGTAAAAATTAATAAAAATTAGTTCGTTCAAACAAACAAGACTACGGTAACTGCCAGGGCGGACTGGGCCTAGATTCGAGTGTCAGAAAGTGCGCTTGCGATTGATTTTGCTTTTCACCTGTTTTGTTCTTATCTCCTTATATAGTATCAGTTAATTTTTTTTTCAGAATGGCAGAAATCGGTGGATCTCCCACCGATGCATCTGAGCCAAACTTGGACAATACTGGTAACGTCCCCGGCACGTCAAATGTGATGTCGAAAGAAGGCGCTATAAAGCGCCAGTCGGAAGTCGTAAACGATGCTACTCCAGCCAAAAAGAAAGTGAGAAATTAAATATTAGTATATGTATTCAAATGGTATATTTGTAGAAGTCTGCGGAGGAGCTCGCGGGCACTTCAAAAGGAAGGAATCTACTGGTGAAGAAGCATATAAATGCGCTGAAGAGGAAGCGGCAGAATGAGTGTAAAAGAACCAGGCTTCTGGAAAACAGAGATGTCAGTACCAATGACATTCACATAAAATAGTTAGCCATTCTCACTTAAAAATTGTCTTCCGGCGACATGAGTATCTTGCTATCCATGTACGATAGTTTCCCAATTTAGAGCTATCTTTTGATAGTTTTATGCCAAGGGAAGTATCCTTGAATATAAATATTGTATTTTAAATCGCCACTACGTTTTACAGAGGCTGCTGGAGAAACTGGAAAAACTGAATAATCGGGACATGGAAGACAATGACAGAGCAGAAGAGAGGCTGGTTAAACGGCAGGATGAATTTGGAGCAGCTCTGGTTAAATGCGAGCGAGCTCTGGCGAATCTCGGAGCATGCGACTACAATGAGGAAGAACAGTCAGTGAAGAGTTATCTGTGCATTCGTCTAAGAATCATAAATGGGCAAAATTGAAGCTATTGTGGTGTCCTGAAAGTTCGTTCATTTTTTGTTTTTATTTTTTATTCAATACTTTAGAATTCTCAGTGATCAATGTATGCTCCCATGTTTCTCCTCACTTCCTTCCAGCGATCGGGCAGAGTAGCGATTCCTCTCTCCCAGAAATCGGGAGTCCTCGAGATCATCCATTCCACGAAAGCCCTCACAACTTGATCTCGATTTTTGAACTTCTTCCCCTTGCAGAAGTCAGAGAGAGAGCGGAAACAGTGGAAGTCACAAGGAGAGAGGTCCGGTGAATACGGTGGGTGGGGAATCCTCTCGATATCCAGCTCGTCCATTTTCTTCTGAGTCAATTTCGCGCGATGAGGGCGAGCATTGTCCATCAGAAGAAGGATTTTGCCCTCGCTCACAAGACTGGGAGGGGTTCTGTGGGCGACTTCTTCCAGTTGGTTGGAGAAGAGGTCGGCAGTGATGTTGGTGCCAGGGGACAGGATCTCCCAGTAGATCGGACCGAGCACGGAGAAGAAAAAGCAGAGGAGTTCCTTCTTTCCATGCTCTTCGTTCTTCGGGACTGGCTTGGGCTTCTTATCCGCATCGACCCATTGTAGTTTCCTCTCAGGGTTATCGTAGGCGATCCACTTCTCATCTGTGGCGACAATTGAATTGACCCATCCAAGATTTGATCTGCGATGGAGCAATTCATGACAGATCTCGACACGGTTTTTCAGCTGTGCCGGAGAGAGATCATGGGGAACCACTTGTGGGAACTTGGGCTTCTTTCCCACTCGATGGAGGATATCGGACACCGTCGATTTAGGAGTGCCAGTCTCTCTCCTCAAATCGCGCACACTGGCTTTGGGCTTCCTATTCAGAGTGCTGAGGACAAGAGACTGATCGAGGGTCGGAGGGCGTCCAGAACGGGGGTGATCTTCGAGACTATAGTCTCCGTTCTTGAAGCGAAAGAACCACTTCTGGCAGAACCGAAGGGAGGGGGCATCGTCACCTTCCGATTGGGCCAGGGCAGAATGGGCCTGCCTTACTGATTGGCCAAGACGGAGTCTCCATCACGAAAATCGATGTAGAAACTAAGAGATTGATTCAATCCTCTCACCACTTAGCGTCAGGATGATGCAATACTTTGCTGACAAACAACATTGCGTGATTGCGCAATTCGATCGCAAACTGAGTTTTTACAAAGGCATGAACGAACTTTCCGGACACCCTAATAACTTCAACACACCACCGGTTTGAAGCTCCAGCGCACCATGAAGTACATTTGTTCACCCCCCCCCCCTCTCCCCGTTTTTTTTGCCCCGACCCCAACCGACTTCAGTTCTTAGCTTCTACTAATGTCCACATATGCTAAAAATCAGATCTTAGAGGCAACCGGCTAAAAATTGTATCTGAAATTTTCACAAAAAAATCATGAACCTAGCCGTGTCGATTTTTCTTATTTTAATTTCTAGCCCAAAACCCCCTTGCTCCGTTGCTTATTACATACTATCACCGTTATCCTCAGCGTGAGGAGAGTCGACATTTTTAGGATCATTACATTATTTAACATTCATATCTCGTTGCGCCGTCTAGGGTATTTATAAAATAATAGAAATAAAAATTCGTTCCGAAACTCGGGGGCCCTAATAATTTAAGACCTTGAAAACAGCATTTTTATTGATAAATTAAGCATTATTTGGTCAATTTTGTATTGACTCCAGTGATGCCTAAGAATGGACATGCCTAAGAATCTGAAAACATTCAGAAAATTGCTTAAAATTTAGTTTGGAATTTTGATGCAAAAACGCCGGCTGCCGCGACGCTTGAGACACTGTAGTGTAAAAAATGGCGAGCGCGAACAGAGCAGCGATTCTGGTGTGTATCCACTACCAACGATAATCGGATTTTCATCTTTACTCCTGAGCGTACAGTTCAGGCGAGCAGGTCGGAATTAGGATAGTTTTTAAGGTCTTAGACTATGAGGACAGTCGGAGTTGCTTTTTCTATGGTGTAGATTTCTGGAACAACCTATCTAAAAATTGGAAAAAAATAAGTTTGTTTAATGAGAATATTTTTTTCTGAAACTAGTCCGGTTGCGCGCCCGCCTTCGGCGGGGGTTCCAGTGCTACATGACACTTTTTTATCAACACCATGTTGAAAGAAATGGTCTCTTTCGCGAACATTTTTAAACACAGAAAGACTTGCTAAATATAGAAATACATAGATTCTCTACAGTAAACATGCAGTATCTCCACAGTATATATTGCTACCTGCTAAACAGCTACGCATAGGTTGCCTGAGATACGGCATATTTAATTTGAAAAGTTACCATCGTGCAGGATCGCATAATGCACCGCACTACCCTGATTGAAAATTTTTAGCGGACCATTTTTCTCTGGTGTTTTGATGAAAAAATTGCCGTGGTGCTAGCGGAGTAGGTTTCGCAATCACCCGTTTCGAAACTTGTTGACGCGCGATCACGTTTCGTAATCGTTTCGCAATCCGGACAGACACGAACACAGACACTGCGCTTTTTTATATTTCTGAAATTTTTGTTGAAAATATTACTAACATATTCGGTTGCCGATCATGGTTTGGGGTCTAAAATCAAGTTTTGAGAATAACTGAACCATTGAGGACTATTCTGCAAATCAAAGAGTTTGACAGGGGGCAACATGTAACGACAATTATTTATTTTTTATGGTAATATCGAATACTGAAATCGATGAAGTACTGTCAGAAGTATCAAATTCCGAGAATTTCAAACTAAATGTAGGCTGTTTTTCTAAGAAATTTTGCGGTTCTTAGGCGAAGGCACTGTTATATCAATTCCGCCGTTGGAAATACTTCTCTTTTGATAATTATTTTTATCTTTTATTGTTTCCAGGAACATTCTCAAATCACTTTCGATCAACTTGCCGGACTGGCCTTGTCTGGATACGTATATCCAGGACTTTGTTCTGGATAGATTGTATCAAGACCAGCATCGTGAGAAGGGAACGTGAGTCATATTTCTTCATTTTGCGTTTGATATATCTGGGCGTTGTATTAGTGTGTCAGTAATGCGTTAATTTGAAGATGTGATTTTCAGTGCAATGAAGGCTGACGAACTCGCTGACATAATCAATAAAGTGAGATCTCGTGATCAGACCATCAAGTTGCCTAATGCATCTGAAATGGGTAAGTCCGTGTGTGATTTTTCACCTTCGACTGTCCTTTATGTATTTATCCTGTTCTCTTTCTCCTTCAAATTGTGTCTGAATAATTGATTTGAGAGAGACTCCTCGTGGCCATCAATTGCAAGATATCAGAGGCAGTGCACGAACGTCGATTTGATGATGTCGTCATGAGCATCGGAGATTTCCCCAATGTCGACCCCGTTCGTTTCCTACTTCATTTTGCTTTGAGCTATTCACATATATAAACTGCGAAAAAGCCATAGCAAAAGACATGGTAGAACGTATGTTTGGTGTGTAGGATGCCCCTGACACCGTTCCCGACGCTGCATTCTCATGCCCCAAGCCACTGAAGAAGGTGAAGAAGGAAGGAGTAGAAGCAGAGAGGGAGGAACTGAATGAACTCGTCGGAGTGAGTTGCAGTCTTCTCCCATTAACACTCCGCAAATATTGTTAGTCTTCCCTCATGGGCGAACAACCTGAAAAGTGTAAAATCGTTGAAGTTATTATCCCATTCTTCTTCATTGCAGAGAGTAATCAGTGCTTGTGTGGACGCGGACGACGTGTCGGAGAAGGACTTGATCATACTGGACGATGAAGACAATGAGAAGGAAGCCGACGACGATGAGATGTCCGATGAAGAGGTGAGAGAAGGGAAGAGATGGAGGGATCTGAGTGGTGAATGGGTTACAGGAGGGAGTTGAAGAGGAGGAGCAGATGAAGGAGGATGAAGAGGAGGAGCATGACGTTCAACTAGTCGACATTCTCAAACAATGCGTGAGTAAAGCAAGGGCTTTAGTAGTTGACAATGGTATTTGTAGGGTGGAGTGAAGGAACAGACGAAGGTAGATAATCTCCCTGAGGAGAATCCAGATGGAAAGGAAGAGTCGACGAAGAATGGTACTTGTGATACTGGATGTTCTTAGACTATTGCGGTCTCTTGATCGTACTCTGTCAATCGATGCTCGCACTCGATAAATATTTAAACTAGAGAATTCAGAATCAATGGTTGAGAAGGGAGAAGATGAAGAGAAGGAGCGTCCTGATTCGAGAGATGGAAAGGTGATAATGGAGGGAGGAACTTCCACTAACTCCCCCACTCTCGAAAGAGACGAGAGAATCAAGGAAATTGAGAAGATTGAGGATATCAAGCAAAAGGTACTATTTTGAGAAATTAATATTATTTGAAATGTTGAGTGATATTTTACCATTTGTTAGATCATCATAAACGCATGTAGTAGTATACATAATTGTAAATTAAAGAGTGAATGAGTGATATGCAGGGCGGTCGAATTGATAGTGAGAGTCGTGAGGAGGGAACAGACACGAATGGAGCATCGGAGAAGGGGAAGGACACTACTGACAAGGCAGATATCAAAGCTAATCGTGAGCACGCTGCTTTACCATATCCTATTGATTCAAGCTCACGTTTCATTAAGTCGTCAGTCAATCGTATATAGCCCCCCCCCCCCTCCCGTTTATGGTCTGGTTGTTGAATGTGAAGAGTGGATGTAGAGTGAGTGATTGCAGTGAGTGGGAATACGATCGTGTTGGACGACGATGAAGATGAGGAAGAGGAGGGATGGGATGAAGAGGATGTGAAGGAGGAAGAGGAAGAGGATGACGGCATCCATCCTCCTGTTCCCCAATTCCTCACCGTCAGTCACTCACACGCACACTCTCTCTCTCCTTTTGATGGAATCAATTTTAATAAGAAGGAGGATGGAATCATTTCATTTCAGCCTCACGAGGCGTGGCGAGTCAAGCTGGCAGAGATCCAGACATGGGTCAATAAACTCACTCCCGAACCAGAGGTACGGTTAACTTGTCCTAGTCCTGAATGATGGCTCTCATTGCATGACTCCAAATTTTAAAAAAACTGATGGTTATTTCCTGATTTTGCACAATTTTTTTTGATTAGTATAAAAGTAAGAGCTTAAAAGTTTTCCAAATAACAACTACTACTTATTCGAAATTCTAAATTAGTGTATGGATACGTGGTTTGGTTGAACAGGATGGGGGCGAAGCGAAGGACGAGGTGGAAGTGATCGAAGAGTGTGCGAGAATGGAAGAGGAGGAGAAGGACGACGAGATCGAATGCATCCAGGATGACTTCGGTGAGATGACCACCAGTTATTCCTTCATCGAATGCATGGAATTGATGGTTCAATTCCAGAAATGGACTCGGTCTCTCACAGTGGACTGCCCACGAGACGTTCAATGGGAGTTGGAAAGGAAGAGAAAAGAGGAGTGAACCCTGTCCGTCGTTCGATCGATTACGAGGTTGAAGTTATCGAGTTAGACTGAATACTCTTATTCCCATTGATCTCATCAGATGTTCCGTAAACATAGTATGACATGTTCTCCTCCGGTCTAGATTGACTGCCTTTCTCGCCTTGTTACCCTATTTCATCTTATTTATTTTGATCTTACAGTAGAAGTCGCTAGTTCGTCCTCTGTCAATTGTGTTCAGACATATATACCTCTTCTCAGATCATTAGATGGTTTGAAGAAATGTCTACTTGTTTCTCTAAGGGTAGCTACAATCAGAACCCTGTCGTACCGTTCAGGAAAGATTACTTACGTTTACTTCCTCTGTCTAGGCTAATATCTAGAAATGTCCTCATGGGTTCCCACCTTCCTCCCATCTTCCCCCCATCCCCATTCCCATCCCACTATTCTCTGTATCCACCCCCATGAAGTGTATTTTACCCGTCCCTCCCGTTGATCAGACCTTTCTTATTCACCTCAATTGTTGTTTTGAATCTGAAGTGAGATAAAGAGTACGTTCGAGAGATTGGCATTGTCTCATACTTATTGTAATCCAGATGGGTTCTCCTCCCCCTACCAGTCTTTTCTTGCACTGGCACCTCTTCTTTGATCTGTTCCTTCTCTCTCTTCCCTTATAGTTCCCTCGAATGGCTGTCTTAACTCGCTCGACTTCTCTCGGATCCTTCTCGAGGCTAAACAATTCCCATTGTGTTCTCATGTTGGGATGGGCAGGTTCATCTTCAGTCGATGACGTCATTCTCTGAGTGGAGAGGGGAAGAATGGAATGGAATGAATTGCAGGGGCCGATGATAAATCAGTGAAGAAGTATGCGGATTTGTATGAGAGGAGAGGTCTCGATACCATCAGATTCACCTCGGAGATGAAGGCATTCAGCCCCAAAGGACTACAGGTTGATGCAGTAATCTTTAATTTCATCCTGGTCCTTGTATCTCTGCAGGCAATGCGTGAGATGGATGACATATTTCCTTTGCTGGATCAAGTAAAGAATCGGCGCTATCTTATGCATATTTTCAGCATGAATGGTACGTTTGAATGTGCTTGTTGCAATAACACGAATCTGTGGATTATGCTGGGATGCTATATACCAACCTAAGATGGGTCGCATATACCCGATAACATTCTCAAAATCGCATGTTACCATTTTTGGTATGAACAAAGCTGGAATCAATTGAAAATTTTGTGAATCGGGCTTGGACGGAGTCCATGAGCGAGAGAGTATGTGATGGGGTGTGGTATTGCATTCCATTCCTTGTTAGTCGTCGCGAGCGGTCCCTCTCCCTTTTCTCTCTGATTTGGATTGGATTCCCCTAATACCCCTCGCTTCCGCCTTCGACTCATCAAGAAAAGAGAATCCCCATCCAAGCCGGATTGGTCACCGTGTGATGGGTATGACCTACTAAGATGTTTGGTCCTTCAGAATCTAGACTCGATCATCTCGTTGAAAGATTGATCATCGAGTCTGGCGGATTCGAACAGAGAAGATTCTAGAACACGCAAGGCTTCGTTTACGACCTATAGTGAGATTCTATCTATGCAATGCAATCCAACATCCTCTCGCAAGCACACCGCAAATGACCATCTTGAAATGAGAAGAACGACCTTTTCTGACCCCACATCTTGATCTGCGCCCAGAAAGCGATAACAGATTGTATTGTATTGTGGTATTGCATACTGAGCGATGGAGCGAATTGCCCCCCGAATCCCCCCCCCCCCCCCCTAAGTGATTATTTACTTTAGGAGTCTATTCACTCGTAACTCTCCTCCATCACAAGAAATATTCTGATCTATTCACGAAGACTGACGGAGTCATCTGGGACAGGTACGGTACCGCCCACTTTATCGTCGGAGATCAATGACCTCCAGTTGCCCCGTCGATTTCGGTTCCAAGCTCATACCGTATCTCATTGGATACAATCAAGTGATCAATAATGTGAATAAGTGAGTTATGGTCTAGATCTCAACTGATGGATGAAGTTTAGGAAGAGGCTCGAGTCTGGTTCAGTCTTGGATCGATTGGAATTCTTGGCCGGCAAGACAGTCTTCCTTTCCTCCGCTGTGATGGAAGCAATGAGAGTGAGTACTTTGATCACTCTGTGTCCATCCCATTCACTCGCAAAAAGAGAGCGATTAGATTGATTGAATGGAATGAAGAGTACTCTCAGCATTGGATGCACGTGTCTAGTGGAGGGAAGCTGGCAGAGGTCAGTCCCTACTTCTACATCAGAGACCACTCGCAACTCCCCCCTAGACACACGTTCTTCTACTCGACCCCTGATGAGCTGTGTCCAGCCCCGTGAGTGAAGACGAGAGAGGGATAACCAAGTGATGCCCATGGTGATTGCAGTTCCATTCGGTCGTTCCATGAGTATCTGAGTGGGACGAGGAAGATGGAAGTGCATGCGACGTGTTTCCCTGACTCTCCCCATGTCAAGCATCTCCCTTTCCATCCAGAGGAGTACAATGAAGGCATCCATCGAATCCTCACCTTTGTAGATACAATCTACCATCCCCAGTCGAAGTTGTAGTGTACAGTATCCCGATAGATAGATCTGTTGTTTTATACTTCCCACTAAAATCTAATATCCATATCAGTACTAAACATAGTTGCTATGAGATTGTATGGGTGTCGTATTTGTTGGCCATACTCCTGCCATGCGATAAACGAATATTTACAATATGTATGTTTGGTTCTCTCACTTCTGTCTACGTTTTTGCCACACTTGCATTTTTCAATGAGGAACGAACGAGTTCCACGAATAATTGGCAATTAAATTTGTCAGGCGAAAGCATTGCTTTCTCATTTTAGCATGTTAAAGTCGCTTGAAATGATAGAAAAGAAGTCAGGAAAATATTTTATATTTAAAAAATCAGTTAATGATCAAACATACTTAGTAGTACGGTGAAATATATTTCGCTATTTTTTCACCTATTTGCCGCTAAAGCTTAATTGTTTCCATGTTTTTATCGATTTTCTCGTTTTTCCGGAACGATTTGTCATGTGTTCTGCACACTAATAGTTCTGCCTTCAATATAAACATCGTGCAAGGCGGAGTTTTGTCACTGCTCTCTGTCTCTCTCGTGCCAGTTCTTTCGCTCGCTGTATTCGTGCTTCTGAACTTGCACACTTGTGTTTCCAGGTAGTGATGGACGACGTGTCGATACTCAAACTTCTTCTTCTATTGGTCATGATCGCAGGCGTGGTTATCGCCGGTCTTCTGCCCGTTCGAGTAAGCATTTCTGGATATTCGAGAGCAGTGACCTATTCGCACACTGTTACGAGTATTCGAAATGGGTTCTTGCTCCTCTACGTGGAATATCTGGCTGCGCTTGCAGGTGCTGAAGAAGCTGCGTCAGAATGCAGCCCGTGCCTCGACTAGTCAGAAGCACAAGAACATATCGTTGATTCTGTGTCTGCTCACTTGCTTCTCCGGAGGAGTCTTCCTAGGCACTTGCTTCCTCCATCTCTTCCCTGAACTATCCGATGGAGTCGACAATCTCATCGAGACATATCACGTTAGAGTCTCTTCTCTCTTTGCCCATTCAAAGGAGATTATTTGCAGTGGGACGTGGAGTATCCTCTTGCGGAGTTGCTCTCATGCCTCGGTTTCTTCCTTCTCTTCTTCCTCGAAGAGGTGAATCATCCTTATTTGCCTTCCCGGCCGCTAACTTCATTGAGAAAACCTGAATGGGTGTTAGTAAGACTGACGCAATTTTGAGAAAGCCTGAGGTAACTGAGAAATCTTTTGATTCCCCTGGACAAACATTCAGAATAAACACTGTTAAAATATGATTCCAATGACTCACCCTTTTATACTCGAAAAGAGTATGAATAACGTTGTTTAGCTGGTGATAATGTTGATTCCCTCCTTCGCCCATGGTCACTCACACGGGCACTCACATGGACATTCCCATGGAGGGGCGAATGATGAACAGTGAGTTTATGGAGAATCGAATTTAGATGATTAGTTTACTATTTCTTATTATATTTAATTACCATTTATGTTTATGAAGTATAGTCAGATTCAATAGAACGATGGTTGGCGAAAGGGCGGAATAGGTGGATGATGAAGTTGCAGTGACCATGGATCAGTTGAGAAGAAGATGGAGAGTGCGGGATGCTGCATGACCAACCTCCCCCCTGTTAAGTTGATGGAGGAGAGGAGTGGAGGAGGTGAGAGATTACACCATCTGATCCCCCGTGATTGCATTCCATTAATTGGAATATTCATATTTCATTTGAACAATAACAGATTTAAATGTTTATCAGAGAGACTTTAAATATGTTTGGTCACCCTGCCTTCTCTTGAGATGGTGCGGAAGAGTCGATGCTGACGAAGGGAGTTCCTTCTGACGAGGTGGATGGCCACTGCCAGAAGCACTGTCCTCTCACGGTCCACGACAGAAGACACTCGGGAGGAGGAGGAGGAGAGTGCACCAATGACAATGCCGAGTCAGTTTACACTCCAATGATGCTAGTCTAACTCAATTCTTAATATCTTCCAACAAATGTAGATGCATGAAGCATGCATCAAGTGACAAGACTAATGAATGGTGGTAGTAATGGTGTATTAATGGTGTATGGTGTGGACAGCGTCTCCCGTGCGGGTACTCCTCTCTCTCCTCTGACTCCTCTCCTTCCTCGTCACTCTTCCTACGGGAGTATGGACATCCTCGATCTGCGTCGGCAGTCGGATAAGGGGTGACAGTGCATTGTGAGGGTGGAGATGTTGATGGAGAGAACACTCATTCCATTCATCCCTCTGAGGGAATGGAGGGGTCTTCCCTCTCCCCCATTGTTTCCCATTGTACATCCACCTCACTCCTCTCTTCCTCCATTCAATCAATGTGCAATCTGTCCAGTTGACAAGAGTCTATTGTCCAGTGAAATGTCATACAGCCATACTATTGAATGTGAAATGGCCGACGATGTGTGTCTAAGATACCGTAATTCCAGGCTCATCACTACCGTAATTCTCGCCGAACCTGAAAGATGCGAGACTAACTGCGATAAGGGTGAGCATTTATGCACTCTCCTCGAGATTAAGTGACTATTAAATTGTGCATGAAAGAGTATGAGAGCAAAGCTGCTGAATGGGATAATAGTTGTTCACTTTGAGATGAGGATCCTCCCATCTTGATGAAATCCTCTCCTCATGCTCACTCTCACGGAGTTCGATCGATAACTCTGGTGATGGCACTCTCCTTCCATGAACTCATCGAGGGAGTCGCATTCGGAGTACAGGTACCCATTCCTCGTCATTCTAGTAACATAGTCAATTCATATTGAATGACTCGTTTGATCTTCTCCCCTTCAGCCGGATGTCTCGAAGGTGACAGCTCTCTTCCTCTCTCTCCTCGTTCACAAACTGATCGTAGCCTTCTCGACGGGTCTCCAACTGGCGCGAACTCACGCCCATCAACTGCATCTCGTGGTCATCTCGGTGAGAGGGAGGGAAGGGAAGAGAGATCAACCAGCTCAGTCCAGAGGAACATCCACTCAATTCACCAATCCAATTTACATTTTGTGTCAGCTCGTAGACGATGGTATACTAGGATCCACTCCTTATCTCGAATTCTCTCAGAACTGCTGAGTCTTTTTTTGTCGATAAGGTCAAAGGAATTGGGTGACTTGTGAAGTGCTTAAGTGTGGAATGCGAACTGATAGTGGAGGGTGAAATGTACCTTGAGAAAACGAAGTAGAATGTAGATAGGGGTTTTGTACAGTGGCTGAGTAAACTCATTGCCGAGCATGCTTAGGAGACACAATCACTATGCAAGATAGCAACGGACATGGTCGGAGCGGTAGTTGGGCGAAATGGGTTGAGTGTTCTCTTTGGTATGATCTGCTTGGATTCAGATAGTGGTGATCGCCCTGACTTCTCCGATCGGGGCGATTCTGGGGATGATTCTGGCTGGAGGAGAGGACTCATTCTCCAAGGACGTCATCATCACAGTCTGCCAGGGAATCGCAGTGGGCACATTCCTATACGTCACCTTCTTCGAGGTGAGAAGGGGGACCATGATGGGACTGGAAGAGAGCTAGGCAGTGACATGTGAAATGAATGATCTCGAGAACTACCATTGGAAATTATTTTGAAATTAGGTTATTGTCTGATTCAAAAATACACTTTGAACTGTGAAACTATGAAGATGAATTGAGGCTGACTAGAGAGGGACACTCAAACGAGGTGGAGGTTCGGTGTTGGATGACGACTTGTTTTCCCTTCCTTCTCCTCATTCATCCCTCCTCAGGTTCTTCTGCACGAACGAGACAACGAGCACAACAACATGATCAAGCTGGTCTTCATGCTTCTCGGATTCTCGTTAATTGGACTGCTCAGACTGATCGACACTCACGATCACAACCATGGACCGTGAGTGAAGGGGGGGGGGGGGGGAATGGCAGTGCTTACTAGAAGGGTTGGCAGTACTCTGAAGAGGAGAGGGAGAATGATTGGATGGAGTTGATCTCTTCTCTGTGCAGGTCGATGAATGCGACATTGCACTCCCTCTCACACGATCACGACCACGACCATGGACACGACCATGCACACTGAAGAGGGAAGAACCCCCCTCTCTATACCTTCAGATTCCCAGTCTTACTCTCAGTGATCAATCCATCTTCAATTATCCCCTGATTCCCTTGCTCCTCAGTGGAATCCGTGCTCTTCTCTATCCCATCTGAACGCTAACATGATCATCCTCAGTCTCTTTCAGTCGATGAGCGTTGTCATCTCATTTCCTCCTACGAGCTTTATCTCGATCCATAACGAGATGCTTTTCGTCCCCCCCCCCTCTCCTCTCCCTTGAATTCCCTCTTCTTCATTCCAATGCTTGTACTTCCTTCCCTTTCCATCCACACTTCATACCCGAATGATGCCCATCGTGTCGTCTTCCTTCCTTCATATCGTTATTCATAATTAGTGGATAACTGTTATATAATCAGTTTAGAAGAATCAATTATAATATAGTTATGGCACGATAAATCTCAATTAGACGCCATTTCTTTGTTGTCTTACTCAGTTGAGTATGGCGTTTATGTTTTATCCCGAAGGATTAATTTTGTTTGTTTCATTCCTTCACAACAGTTGTAGTTTCGAATGCTTTATTCACAATTGCAGTATGTTTTTACACTCGCAATTTGATCTCTCTTTCGAATGAATTGCAATGGATAAAGTGGCAGTGAGTGTCAACCCTGGAATTCGTCGAAGATGATGAGCCATTCCCCTCCCTCCTTGCGGAATATCTGCTCGAACTTGCCTGAATGGGGAGATGATTGGGGGAGGGGGCGGATTCACGAGGGAACCTCTGATGTGCTCCCCAGACGAGAGTACGGTAGCATCGAATTCTGCTCTGAGGATGATGTGATCTCCCACTCCTTCGATCTGTCGATTCACCATCTGAATTATATCCCTTTCCTTTTCTTGGTATCCACTCTAAAATTTATCGTTTCTTGACGGCCCGCCTGCTTATGGAATCTGTCATAACTGTTTTAAAAATTCGAAAAATTACTGCGCACTTTAAGAGGGTGGATCATCTTCTCTCTACTTACCTTTGAGTCGATCTTTCCCTTGGCAGTGAATTCAGCGAGACCCGCTTTAATGGCTGAAACGATGGATGAGATGGAGGGGAGAAGGGGGGGGGGGCAGACCTTGTCTGCCGTAGACCGCAGACTCTCCTCTGGTGACCATGACTGCATCTGTTCCGTAGAGAGTCACTAACTCATCGAGGTTGTTCTGAGAGGGAACAGTGGGACACTCCCAGCCCCCCTCACTCAATTTCCTTGTTACTCGGGACGAAGGAGAGATCATCAAAGACAGTGAAAAGAAGAGAGAAAAGAGTCGTTAAAGTTGAGAAGAGAAAGAGAGAGAGAGAAAATGCACCCACATCGCTGAATAATTTATTGAAACGTTCTAGGATGGGATCGAGAATTGCAACTGCATCTGAAATGGAAGATGGATAAAGCATGATATCTCATTTAGAATCTCCGTCGAGAGAAGGATGGAAACTGTCTCGGGAAAAGGAAGATCACTGACCCATAGTGGAGACTTGGCAGACACGTGATTGAATCCTCTTCTGATTGGGGATTCGACTCTGACCCTCCCTCCCTCCCTCCCCCCTCCTCCTCCCCTTTCATTGCCCAGTTTACACTCTTCACTACTCGGTTCTCAACTTTCCACCCCTCGGACAGAAAAATGGGAAAATGTGACTGGAATGAATGAATTGTGAATGGGGAGACGATTGGTTGGTCCCTCCTCGATTACATTGCAACATAAGAGAGATTGGATTGAGGAGGGATCGAGAGGGAGAGAGTGGATTCGACATCTTCATCTTCATGGTTATGGATGTCTGGAAGGGGAGGAGGGAGCGAAGGGACAAACTCCTCCTCCCTCTTCCCTCACTCCTTCCCCGTCTCCACTATGTTCTTCTCCACACATTCGAGTGTATCGGGGAGAATAATTAGCTAAGCTCTCCATCTCCCTTCTCCCATCCATTCCCCAGCCCTCCTCTTTATCCACTTTGCAAGTAGACCAAAGGGAGAGGCGACTCAACGGAGTGCAAGGAGGTGAGTAGGAAAGACTTCTCTTCCCATTCATCATTCCATTCAGATCTGGAGGCATGTGCCCATGTTCCTCCCTCTCTTCCCTCTCATCATTCTCTTCCCTCCAATCACTTCCTCTCCTCCTCCTTCATTCGCTGATACAGTAGAGGCTCCTCCTGGTGAGTGATTCACTCTTCCAGGGAGATCCGTTCCATTCCTTCAGATCCCAATGATCCCTGTTCCTCCATCCATGGCATCTCTCACATCAGGGGAGAGCCAGTCTACGATCCGAAGACCTTCTCCTCTCCCAATTATCCCCTACAGTATCTCTCTAAGCAGGTACTCCAGTCCTTCCACTCCTTCGCCCTCGCTTCTTCATTGAGTTATGGAGTGTGAGACATAGGGAATGTAGACTGACCACTCTCATTTCTCATTCCTCCCTCTCCTCCTCTCCCCCCCCCCCCCTCCCTCCCTCCCCCCCTCTCTCTCTCTCATCGCAGGATTGCATCCGAGTCATTCGGGCAACAAAGGGATACGAGATTCATGTCATCTTCAGGAATTATTTCCAAGTGAGCATTGGTCCTCCCGTGGAGAAAAGAAGAGAATTTCAGATAGAGAAGACGTACGATCGAAGGGGAGAATCACTGTTGAGTGAGAGTCACCAGGATTGCCCCAATGACTATCTGGTAGGTCAAAGAGGGAAAGGAGAGCGGAGAAGGGAACAAACACTCGCAGGAACTACGGGATGGCCCCTATGGATTTTCTCCGTTGATCGGTCGATACTGCGGGAATTTGCTGCCTCGAGAGGACATTAGAGCAACTTCTGGTGAGACGACGAAGGAGGGAGGGATTGTGTTGATTGTACGTGAATGGATGGAGGAAGGGAGGGAGGGAGGATAACCTCATTCTGACGGGGGAGAGAGGGGGGAGGGGGGGGGGGGGAGAGGGAAGTCAGCGATGAATGGATCATCCATGGAGAGAGACGGAAATTGTGCCATTCCAGGGTACATGTGGATCAGATTTCACTCGGACGATGCATTGGAATACGGGGGATTCACTGCATCCTACGAGTTCAGACTCGCCTATCATCTCGAACATCCAAATGCTGGAAGTGAGTGGAATTCTCTCCTTTTATATTATTATTGTTGCGAATCATTTGTGAACTCTGGAACTCTGGTGTACTTGGATGCATTATACATATGTTGCGTTGATGATGTTGTGTGGACATCGTGAATGGTCTCGATTAGGTAGTTCATGAGTGTTCTTCTATCTGTGATTCCAGGTTGTCACTTCGATCTGACAGATGGAATGGACGGACAAATCGAGACGACCTCTGCCATTTCTGCATTGGTGAGGAGAGAAGGGAAGAGGGGGGGGGGGAAGGGGGGGGGGGTGCACGCTCAGTCTGGAGTCCTAATTGTCAGTTCACGGAATGGTTGCAACAATGGCTGATTGAGTACTAACTGAGTGGGGAGAACACGAGCAACCTCTGGAAAGGGAAGATTGCTCATTGCAGTTGGAAGATCCCTCTCTTCGCGAGTCAGAATGCGTATGGAAAGTCGAAGTGCCGCCCAATCTCAGAGTATGGCTGAATGTGAGTAAACGAGGATGTAGGGATGCCTCCCAGTTCTCTTCCTCTATTCCTCCTCCTCCCTCATCTATTCGATCTCCTCTCAGATCGATAGATTCTCACTGGGTGAACCCAATCAATGCGCCTCTAACTTTCTCGAGATCTACACTGGCAACACATTCGATAAACCCGTGAAGAGGTGGGATTCTCTTCATTTCTCTCAATACCGAGAAAGGGCATCTTCTCTCTCCTCTTCAAGTCCTTCCATTCATCTGTCTGTGAAAGCACACGAAAAACAGAGTGGTAGCCAAAGAGAGTGACGTACACTCTGAATGGACTATCAAGGGGAGGACTACGTGGAATTCATTCTGCATCAACCATCTTGTTACTCTTTCGATCTTGCTGTTGAATGATTCAACGATGACATTGAGAGTACCATGTCTGCCTAGACACCCATTCCTCATTGCAGATTGTGTGGTGCATCTGCAGCTTCGATCTTCACTTCGCATCACACTCTCTTCCTTCGTCTCTTCACTCTCAATTCGACGATTAGAAGGAAGACTTTCATCTCTGCCAACTACTCTGCCTATGCTAGACGTCAGTCTCCTTACAAATTAGTCTTCAAACTTTTTTCGGGACAAACCACCAGGCGCGAATTCTAAAACTGCTGAATTGGCATACTTTTAGACTGATCTTCTTTCCCTTAAAAATAACGAAAAACGTTGAAAATGGAGAAAGATGAGGTGAATGGAAGTGAATAATTGCAGACAAGAACTGTTCTCAGTTCTCGCTCTACTCCTGTGGAGACGAGAACTGCATCCCTTCCCAATTGGTATGCAACTCACGCATCAATTGCCCCTATCAGAGGGATGAACAGTTCTGCCAGAGAGGTCAGTCCCCCTCCCCTCTCCCCCCCCCTCCCCCCCTCCCTCCATTGAAGATGCCCCATTCAGAGAAGACGTGGTTGATGAAGTTAGTGCATCTCTCTTACTTCCCTCTCATTCTCATCATCTCAATCGTCTTCGTTATCATCTCCATTCTCGTTCTCTGGACCACCAGAATATGCAGATGCCACAAAAAGGAGTCAGTGCTTATTCCATCTTGCAACCATTAGTTTAAAGTTAGAAGATATGGAGATATGAGATCATCTTCTTCATTTTACACCTTTCAACGATGGGAAAAATACAAATTTAAAGAAGGAGCGTCAGCAAAGTTCAACTTTTGACGTTGTAAGTAACCGATGGTTGCCTACCCTCCTAGCTCGCGCTATGATCTTTGGAGAGTGGGCTAGGTCATGGTTATGACAGCGTCAAAAGTTTAACTTTGCTGACACTCCTTCTTTAAATTGGTGAAACAAGTCTCAATAGGGACATTAATGTTTTAGTATGAAAAAGTGCTGAAAGTCCACTCGACTAGGGGTTCGTGGATGGAAGAGTGTGCAAAGCAGACCTCTCTTGCAAGAGATCCCATCCCTTCCGCAGAGTCAACAAATAGATCATGCGAATATTGAGAGCACGCAACCATGATGGATATCTAACAAATGACTGAGTTGGATTATTGTAGAAGGAGTAGGTATCTCTCCGAGCTCTCTTCTCGTCCTCCGCCTGGCATTGTGATGAACACGCCTCTCTCGGCACTCTCTACTCGCAATAAGCACTCCTCCTCTCACTGATCCCCATATCCCTCCCCACACGAGTACCCTCCCCCACTGCCATTCCCCTTCCATTGTATCCCCATATCAGAGACCATCCCAGCTCCTTCCTCCTCATATCGAATCACTCGCTAGTTTGAAGTTGATGATGATTAAACCTTTCCTTCTTATCCGTCGTCTTTCCGATCCTTCACTCAAATAGACTTCGCAATGTGCAAATACGATGGAATGGATACTCTACTCGGACTGTACTGGTCATTGAATGGACACATTCTCGATAGGGAGTGAGTACTGTGAGTGAGAGGGAATGAGAAGGGGAAGGAGTGGATGGAAGGGCTCAAATGAGGAACGGTAGAGGGTCGATGTTTGTGTGGAGAAGAGTACACAGAGGGAGAGAAGAGACAGTCCCCTCTCACTCCTTCGTCTTCCCTCCTTCCCTCCCCTCTCGATGGATCAAGAGATGGAAGTGGATCGATCCGATGACGATCAAACTCCTTCCACATCATCTACCGATTCCTCCATCGGATCATCTTCCACTTCTCTTCCTCTCCCTCCCATTGTGAGTCTCCTTAGAATATCGATCCATCGATTGGTCACTCTCCTCCCCCATCTCTCTCTCTCTCTCTCTCTCAGGACCTTCGTACCTTTCCCGCTCTGCATCTCCATTTATTCGCCCAACAAAACACAGCCAAGTAAGTGAAGATATAGAAACTGAGGGGGATCTCATCCTCACTATCACTTCTTTATCACTATGCTTTATGAATTTAAAAAATTCTCGTACGTTCTCAGTTTGATTTTAATTGAGTCCTTTTGTACGCAGCTCAACGTCTCATTTTCAGAAATATTTGCTAGTTTCCTTGTATTCTCGATAGTTGCGAGGATGAAAGAGCCGATCATTGATAACCCTGATAAGGGTCACGGGTACATTAAAAACAATACGACCCCTATGTCTCACTTTGATACCAGTCTCACGGGAAATTTTATAACCAAAAAAGTAATATTGTTAGTGCGCGAAAAAAAGAGCCCGGCAATCACAATAATAATACAATAAAAAATAATCCAAGGAAATAAACAAGGATTCAAGTAGAGATCACAAATTAAAATATTTCTATTGAAAATGTAAAAGTTATGCATCTGTGATTTGCTCTTACAATTACGTACTCATCTCTTGAAAATTTGTATTATTTGCATTTTGACCCGACCATACGCGAGAATATCCCTGGCCTAAGTAAATCAATTAAATGGTCATCTTACGTCAATACTTTCCCATCCCATTCATAGACAGGTCATCTCTCGATCACTTGCGCATTCATCACTTATTGCATAATATATACCCACTTTAGCATTTATGTAGCATTATTTCAGGAGTAAAAAATTTCTGAGGAAAAAAAGTGAATATCGCCAACAAATTCTTTTCGTTCCACAAAAAATTCCTGAATGTATCAATCATTTTACCGAACGATTTTTTTCGCTGAATTTAAAAAAAAAGCATCCTGAAAGAATAAATGTGTTTGAAAGAATAAGGATCCAAAAATAAGCTTGATCATCTACTCGATTTCAGTTGGGAAGAGTGGTTGGGATGGCTGGCGACGTCCCTCTCCCCCTCCGAATGGCGACTCTTCTGGGAATCGTACGCTGCTCTCTTCGGAGTTGAACGCCTTCCTCTGTCTCTCCTCCCTCCTCCTCAACTCTCGCCCACTCCATTCCAACTGGCAACTACTCAATACTGTGAGTCCATTCCATCCATGGATTCCCATTGAATCGAGGAATCGAGAGAAGTCTCTCTCAAAGTGTCTGAGGGGAGTGAAGTGTAGTGATGAGCGCATCTTTCGATTCGAGTTTCGCGTCCATCTATTAATAGAAGAGTGAAGAGAGAAGGGGAGAGAGAGAGAGAGATGAACTCACTGTTCAATACATCCATCGAGTAGACTAGACATTCAGGACCTTCCATCATCAGTCCCCGTTGAGAATTGCGATTGGAATATAATATAATATTTGTATATTATGCGCAGCTATAAATAGCTGGAAATCTCATCATTTGGATCTCGTGCGAATCTCATCATTCTGGGACGGAGATTAGCCGTACAATGGTCACACACCTCTACCCCCCCCCCCCCCCTCCCTCTCCCTCTCATTCCCATTCCTCCTTCGACTTCCTTGTCTTTCTGCTGGGAGAGATCCGTATATAAGGAGAACTACCACACCCATTCTATTCTGGGAGTGATTGGACAGTAGTGAATGTTGCGAATGCTGTGGGAGTCCTTGGGAGTTTTCCATCTCTGTCGATCCCCTCCCCCTTCTCCTCCTCCTTCTCCTCCTCCCTCACTCTTCGCAAAAGAACCACTCGAAGCTCCTTCGGCAGCTGAGAAACGTAAGGACTTCTCTTGCAACAATGCAGTTTTTAACGGTATCAATAAGTGAAAGCAGAAAGAGTAGAGATCTCACATTTGCTTCAGATTCAGTAATTGTTGTTGTGATAAGTTGCAGTTAGATGCAGAAACGAGAAAAAGAAAAGGATGGGGGAAGGAGTAGACGCAGATTGTACAACTGTAGATATTCCTCGTTCCTTCTCTGAGTAATGAAGGGAAACTTGGATGGGAGATCGACATCATCCGAATATCCTTCGTTCTCCTCCACTCCCTTCACCTCCTCTTCCCATATCTTCCTTTCTAATGAATAATTGAATCCTCAGGTAGTCTCTCTCTCTCTCTCTTCGTCCTTCCAATCAACTCTCCATTCACAGTTCTCCTTCACTTCACCTGTTCCGTCTCCTCTATCTCTCACTCTCCTTCTCTTAATCGTCTCCTTCGATATCTCTCATTCCTTCTCACTTCTTCTCACACCAGCTTAAACCTATCTATTTTCGCCTTTTCCCACGACGGAATCGAACAATCGATGTAGAATCTCCGTCTCTCTTCATCCTTTTCATTCTTCCTCTTGTCTCCATGATCTCTCTGTCTCTCCCACTCCTTCCGTTGGGAGGGAGTCAGGTAAAGTGAGGGGAAGGGAGGGAAGAAGGAAGGTTGTCGAGGGTGTGAAGTCATCTTTCATCCCTTCCTCATTCTTCATCGCCTCTCCTCTCATATCAACTGATTTTCCTCTTCTTTTTCTTCGATCGATCAGTTGTGGTGTAACTCTTACTTGAGTCTCTCTCTCCCTCCCTCTCCCTCCTCCCTCCCTCTCTCTCTCCCTCCTCCCTCTCCTTCTCTCTCTCTGATCAATCTGTTCCTTCTCGGTCTTCGATCGGTCCTCTTCCACTCCGTCGTCTCCTTCTCTTAGTTCGCTCTTCCTCAATGGGGAATGCAGCTACCTCTGGAGGGAAGGAGGCACGGAGAGGCGAACACCTTATCGTCACTCAGACTGCCAATCTCTCCCTCTACCAGGGAAGCCATCTCAACCACGGTCAGTCCACTTGGTCTACTGTAGTCGTGTACTGTACTGGTCTACTGTAGTGGAGTACTGTAGTAGTGTTCGATGTCGTGAGAGAGTACGCACCCATTGCACTGACTATCGAATGTTCCATCTAAGCAACGGGAGACTAGAGTAGGGATGACGGGGGAAGGACAGACTAATGGAGCCACCCCATAATCCTTCTCTTGCCTCTCTCATCTCCACTCCATCTGAGGACTTTCCCTACTCTTCTTCCTCCCTTCTTCTCTTCACTCCTCCATTCCTCGTCTCTTCATCAACACATTCCTTATTCTCTCTCATTGCAATCTCAACTACAAATAGTGGACAGTCTCTTCCTTCTCTTCTCTTCTCTCAAGTCCTCCATTCATTTCTCTCCTCCATTCGATTGCCGCATTGCTTCTTCCCTTGTCTCGTTCCCTCCTAGTTTCCATCCTCTTCTCTCTACTTCCGAGGTCCATGTGAGGAGTGAGGAGAGAGGAGGAGGGAGGAAGGGAGGCCTCGGAAGGGGGGGGGGAAGAAAGAAAGAAGCCAAACAGAGACACACACACTCACAATGCCATCCACGACTGGCCGCGTATCGATGCCCCCGAGAGGGAAGAGGACTCTCTTCTTCCCCTCCTCCCTCTCCTCCCTCCCCTCTCTCTCTCTCTCTCTCTCTCCCCATTCCTCCCCTCCCTACTCCCCCTCCAAGCTCCAAGCCCTGCCCATTCTACGCATCTACAATACTTACTTCCCTTGATCCAATTTGTCTCTCTCTACACTCTCATTCACACTAAAAATAGAAATAGACATTGACATTGTCTCTTTCTACCTTTTGCCTCCCCTCTCTTCTCACTCTTACTCTCGATCCTCTCAACTCGTTTATTCCATTTCTCTGCTCTCTCTCTTCTCTCTCACCATTATGGTCGACTTCCCACTCCAGTCACGGACTCATTTCGATTCCATCCTCGTGTTCACTAGACCTTCCATCTCCTTCTTCTCTCCTCTCCTCCTCTCATCTCCTCCTTCGAATTCCCATTCTCAATCTTATCCACTCTCAGTTTCTCGATCGTTCAATTCGCGTGTCTCTGTCTCTCCCCTTCTTCTTCCTTCTCCCCCTCCTTCTCCTCTTCCTCCTCTTCCTTCTCCTTCTCCTCCTCCTCCTCCTCCTCCTCCTCCTCCTCCTCCTCCCCCTCCTCCTCCTCCTCCTCCTCTTCCTCCTACTTACTCTCCTTCAGCTATTTTTCCTTCTGGGAGAAATTGAAGAAGAAGCAGGATGAGGTAGACAGTGCTCTCCTCCTCTACCCTCTCTCTCCTCCTCCCGAGTTCCATCCTGTGAGAGAGTCAAGTTGCAACCTATATTTAGAGTGTGAACAAGGGAATGAGTTGGGCAGGGAGTGATGATGGAGAGTAGTGATTGGGAGAGGAGGAAAGGAAGGAGGCAAGACATTCTTCCTCTCTCCCCATTCCAATCGACTCCTCCTCAAACGTACAGAGAACACGGTAAATAGGGAGTACTCCATCTTCAATTCCTCCGAGAGTCTTCTCCTTTCGAATCGCCCCTTTCCTATTGATCAAGAGTTGAATTCCAAACCCACCCAATTCATAAGATGATTCATTGAGAAGGCGTGCATAGGTATTAGTGATGCCAAAACGGCGCGAGCTCTCCTCGTTTCACACGCTCTCTCGCCGGTCAGACAGAGCGTGTGAAACGAGGAGAACGCGCGCCGTTTTGGCATCACTAATAGGTATATGTACTGACCCCTTCCATTCCCTCCTGCCAGTGGCATCCTTCCCATTCCTCGTGGAAGAATGGTCAGTCTCCTTGATTTATCTCCTCTTCATCACTTCATTCATTACTCATTGCTTCTTCTCTTTCTTCGTCCACTCTCTCTCTCTCCTCCCTTTCAATTCTCCATCATTCTAATCAATAGGAACCATCACTAGTCGCTTCCATTCCTCTTCCTCTATTCCTGTTTTTACCTTCGTATTCTTGAGCATTCCGATTGATTTTCCTCTTCTCTAAACCAATCACTCCCATCCATAAACAATACTCTCGACCCTTCATCTTTCTCTCTTCTGCTCCTCCTCTCATCATCAATTCATTTCACTCCTCCTTCCTTCTCTTCACTCTTCACTCTTCCTCCCTCCAATTATTCCTCCAGCTTTTCTTCCCAAGTCTTCACAAAATACATCGATTTTCTTCGCTTTTCTCCTTCCCAACTTTTCCTCTTATCGCTGCATTTATTTCTTTCCTCCTCTCCTCCCCTCCTCCCTCCCTCTCTCTCTCCCTCTCTCATCCTCTCCCTCTCCCCCCTCTCTCTCCCTCTCTCTCTCTCCCTCTCCCCCCTCTCTCGCTAGTTCTCAACTTCTCCTTCCATTCCACCTGTTTCTCGTGTCCATCTCTATTCGTGTCTTGTATCTGTATTCCCTCTTCTGTTCCTCTCCTTCATTCCTCATTTCGACTCTTCCATTCCTTCTCTCTTCTCTCTGGCAGTTGTCTTCTCTCCTCTCTCTCTCACTCGTCCTCTTATCTATCGACGTCTATCTTCTATACATAATCGTCTCTTCGACCCTTCCCTCGTCATCTTGATCTCCTCTTCCGATTCTTCTCCCATCGATCATTCTTCTTTCTTCTTTACGATATGCCTGTATGTCTTTCCCTCTCGAAGCACCTCCCTCCTCCTCTATTCTTCTCTTCTCTCACCCCTTGCCCCTTTCATCTCGTGTAAATCCAGGATGAGTGAGCGACTCCACTCTCCCTTCCTTCTCTTCTCTTCCATTCACATTTGCATGTCGTCTCTCTCTGAATCCTTCGACTCTTACTCATTCACTCCTCTCTCTCTCTTCATTCCGTGCTCCATTATGTTGATCAATCGATAGATGGATTCCCTATCACAGGAGATCTCTTCCTTCTCCTCCTTGGATGGTCCTCTGTCTTCCTTCTTGACCCTTCCTTAACTATCAGCAATGCTCAAATTCCTGAAGAACAAGACGGGGGATGAGCAAGGGAGTTCAAAGGACTCGCGTGCTTCGGCCAATCGTGAGTTATCACCAGAGATACACTACCAGGGGAAAGAGTATTACCCAATGGATGGCCTCCTTTCTATCTCTTCCTCTTCTTCCTCATCTCCTTTTCATCTTGCATCTCTCTCCTTCTCCCTCCAGTGATTTCAACCACTAGTCTCTATCTCGAATGGCCCTCTCAACATCAACACCTGTCCTTCCCTCGATTGAATGAATCTGTTCCTTGGCCGCCTTCTCCAGATTGACCTTCTTCTCCTTCTCTTCCTTCATCTGTATCCCTCCTTCCTCCCTTGCCTCGCCCCTCCTCCTTCCTCTCCTCATCTACTCCCTATCTCCTTTCCCTCCACGACCCCCAATGGTCGTAGACTAGTTCCATCGTACCTTCCCTTCTCTCATGCTTGCTTCTTCTTTCTTCTTCGGAAAGAATGTACGTGAGAAGCGGGAGAAGGAATTGAGTAAATCATCCAAGGAGGTCAAAGAGAATATTCGATCCTTCAAGAGTTCCTTCTTCACTCTAGAATACATCGAATTCGGTGAGTCATTCTGAATCTTTCCCATTCTCCTCCTTTACCATTTCTTCCCTTCACGAATCATCCTTCTATTTCCGTCCCTCTCGCCCTTTCTTCTCCTCTTCTCAATTACTTCTTTCAATTGTTCCAATTTGGCAGTGAATGTGCACTTTCGTCGCAATCTTGGTTCCTCCCTCTCTCACCTCATCAGGAATGGATATGATGGAAGCACCTCTTCTAGTCTCTGCTTAGAAAGACGAGCAATAAGAATGAAGGGGAAGAAACAAACTTGCGGCCCCCCTCCCCTCATATGAAATAATGTTATATAGCCCCTGTGATGGAATGGGTATGACATGGAGGAGGGAATCTTCTCATCTCTTTCTCCTTTTACTTCAATCGGAAAGAGGGATACTCAGTCTCCTCTTTGATTACGTTCCTGCAGATAAAGAAAGAGGCTCCCTCTCATGACCACTTTCGAAATGGGAAAACTCTTTTGGGAGGAAGGGACGGTCTCCCGTCCCGAAGTGAGACTACTCAACTGGAATAACCCTACTCGATTGGGTCTCAACCACAACCTCTCTTTCCTTCTTCTTCTCCTTCTCTTTCCTTCCCTTCGTTCTCCCTTAGATTCAGTTACGACTATCCCATCAGAGGGGCGAGGAATGGGAAGACGAAGTGTCAATGGGAAAGATCTTCCCGAGGAAAGAAGAATGTCCTCCTAGAGGAGAGAAGAAAGGACTGTTGCATGGCTTGATGATTGGAAGAGAAGAGAGACGATGTAAAGTAGGTGGAATTCATCGGATAGAAGCACATGTTTCCTGTGAATCCTCTCCAATCAAAACAACAACAGAGGGAAGGAAGGAATAATTGAGTGTGAACTGCGTCCATTAATCGAACGGAGAAATGAGATAAAAGGAAGTGAGAATTGAGTTGATTCGCTCGCTTTTATTTGCGATTCCTTCCTCTAGAAAGTTCTTCCAGTGTGCACAGTCTGCCTTTCCCTTTTCTTCTGCCGTTCGAAGTGCGAAATTGCAAAATAGCGGAGCAAGTAGATAGAAAGTAGATGTTTGCAGAGTAGTCTGCGGTTCTCTACTACCCATTCACTTGTTGCATCATTTCTCTCTTCCACACTCAACCTCTCCGTCTCTCTCCCTCTCTCTTTCCACTCCCATTCATTCCTCGAATCCTTATCATATTCATTCTTTCATTCTTCTGCACATTTCATTCTTTTACTCATCCAATCAATAGTCGAAAGATAAAAACCCCGTCACTCTTCTCTCCACGAAGAGCTTATAAATTAGAGAACCTGCTTCCCCCTCATTCTCCTTCGTCTTTCCAATTCGTAATTAGATAATAGATATTTTATTAAGACTTCGATTTAAATTTAGATCACCATGATCACCAATAATATTCGCCAATATATCCATTATCATTAATTGAGCAATTTAATTAAGAGGCGAGTTTGGCTGGTTATAACCAATCGATGATCCCCGACCCGTGTGTTGGTTGTCTAGATGGAACAGTGCACTAGCCTCGTATCGTGATTGGATGTCTGTGAGAGGGAGTCGTCTACTGCTCCTCTTCCTTCCCCACACCAGAGGTCGTCATGTGGCATGGAGAGAGGAGGCAAGGGGCAGCTCATATCACTCTCTCCCTTCCCTCCCGATCCATCTCCATGGCCACTCAATGCACTCTCTTCCTTCCTCATCCCAAGATGAAGATGAGGACCACTTGGCTGTTTCAGCCTCCATTGTACTCTCTCCTCGATCAGCCACCTCTTCACCTTCCTCTCTTCTCGCTCGACCTTCCTCGATTCCTTCTGTGAGTTCCCTCCCTCCCCCCTCCCCCCTTCCCCCCCCTCTCCCCCTCTCTCTCTCTTTGTGGATTCAGATGGACAAGGTTGGAGGTTGTGAAGGGGGATTGGGGGTTAGATCATATTCATGCACGGATGGAGTCAATTCCACTCTTTCTCTCTTCCCTAGATCTTCTCTTCTCCTCCTTCCTTCGAATGGGCAAGATTCATTTCACATATTCTAATTCTTCCCAGTATCTTCTTCGATGTCAATCGATAAGCGCCTCCTCTCCTTTCTTTCTTCCCTCTACTCATTACTTTTAC